>OX411309.1:134937222-135537222 GCA_948150685.1 Rhaphigaster nebulosa
GGATTATCATATCCCTTCATTCTTTTGTCATATTTCTTCAAGTTTCGTTATAGAAATGTGAATTTGGGTTGTCTAATGAATAATGCATTCATATCCGAAGATAAAAAACGTGTGTTATGGGAATAACTTTTTACTCTTAATATGTTATGTTAATCAACTTTTCCATTTAAAGCTATACTGACTTTATGTTACTTTTTTATTTGTTTCTAACGGAGATGGTCTGAAAATTCGGCACTCAGAAAATTTAGCAGGACATTCCATGGAAAGTGGGGCATTTGGCAACGTTGTGGGGGTGAGTTGCCAAATCGCGAGATAACTTTAACATTATGGAATGCTGTACAATGGGGGCAGTTTGAATGAAATAATCCTGTGGAAATATCAAAATTTCGATTTTTATATTAGAACTCATTTAATAAAGTCCGAATTTGTAATTTTTATTCTGAAAAGTTTGAAGTCCTTTCAGGTTTGAAGTATATTCAGACTAGAGTAGTCGGCATCTGATTCATCGTCCCTTTCACTCGGACTTGACATCACTGACTTAAAGTATTGCTCATCTAAATGATAACTAGCCACATAACAGCGAAAATTTATCGGATTTATCGGACTATGCTCCCAAAATACGCGTCGATCTCAATAGAATGGAAATCCGTCTAATTTTAAATATGACCCAAAAAGTGACTTGTGGGGTTTCTCAACTCCACGGTTCATTTATAACTGAATAATTAATAACAAATTAATTTTTAAATTAATAATTTAATTTTTAAATGACCCTGTTTCACTCTCGGACTCAGTATCACTTCACCTCTCTTTACGGTGCCACCGAACCTCCTCCCACCAAACAATCTAGTAGTCCTTATTGAGATACGCTGTATATTTACTAATACAGGCCCGATTTTGATGATTCTTTTTTAATCATCAAAATCGGGCCTGTATTAGCAAAGATACAACCTATCTCATAAGGACTACTAGACGCTAGATGGGAAGCCGAGCGCGTCCGGAAAAAGAAGAATGCGACCGATCCTCCTCCCACCAAACCGCCAACCTATTCTTAGCAAAACGCTCTACAACTATGTATTGTAATAATATAAATGTAGAAATTAACTTAATAATTTCTACTTTTATATTAATTAATGGAAACAAAATAATTCCATGAAAATTAAATGGAATTTTCAGATTGACCAACCAAAAATATTTAGTGTACAGAATTGTAGTACTAAAGTTATTTAAAAAACTAATTTATTATACTTTTGTGAGAAAAGACTTGGAGAAGTACATTATGCTGTTTATTTCAAGTAGTTTTTATGGGAAGTCTTTAAAATAACCTCAAAGATTATTATTATAAGGTGGTAAGGGAAAGTTTTGTGATGCGCGCACCGCACCAGATTTTTTTTATATTAAAAATTCCTTGTGCAAGTAAGTGAGTGATCAATAATTCGTAAAAAAAGGGCAAATGTTCATTTTAGTGAATCATTAATTGTATAATCTTTTTTATTAATCACAACCCCTCCAGACTTTTTAGTGGGTCATATTTGTTAAATCATTGCCATTCTGATTTATAAAAAGAGCGGTTTTATCAATTTCTTGTAATAATCCATCTTTTGAACAAAACTTAAAAATCTGGTGTGGTAAGCACATCTCTCAACCTTATCACCCTTCTCTGAGAAAAAATTAATTTCTGCTCAAGTAAGTTTAGGAAATTTTTAGCGTTTCCATTTAGTTAGTTTTCATTAAATAATATAAAAGTAGAAATTATTAACTTCAGTAATCACTTAAGTAAACTTGTTTTTCAACACTCTACCTTACCTTGTAGGACTTTACATGCTAGGTATTAGTTTTTATAAAATCTTTAGCTTTCCAGCGGTATATCATACATCTATCTACATGACTAGTCTTCTTTTCGAAAATTTATTTTCAATCTATTTCTCCTTTAGTTAATCATCAAATTCTTTCATGATTTATATTAATCAATTTTTTTATTACTAATCACAATGAGAGACGGTTAATTATTTCAAGTAAATTAAATTAAACGCTGTTAGAGAAAGTCATTTTGAAAATTATATTTTTAAGCTATGTCAAAATATTTCAATGAGGATAATACTTAGCTTATATTAAAGACCATTTTATTGTACATTGATATTAAGAGTTTGATCAAAATCGCCTTTTTTGAGAAAATAGTAAAGAAGTGTAAAATCGATGATATATAGTGGCACTTATGGTCAGTCGATTTTAGAGAAAAATTTGCAATAACATCCCAGGCATATACTCCACCTAGCTGAAATACGTAAATTCAATTTCGTACAACTTTTCGTTTTTGAGCTACACTTACCACTCACACATACATACATTTTTTTCACTATGACAGTACTTTCCGTTACTATATATTTCTTTTAACTACAGATAAGTCAAAGTAAAATGTTTGTTGAAAATTCTCTTGAAAATAAAAATAACTCTCCAATTATACCGAAATACGGAATACAGTAAATAATAGTTATTATTGAAATATTATTAAAACAGTCTATCACATACCAAGAGTGCCTTCCTGATCCCGAAGGCAATACTGCTCTCGTAGAGCGTCTGATAGGCGTTGAGTGTCATTTGCATCTCGTCCCTGACTCGCAAGAGAAGGATCCCTCGCTCTCCACAACTCACGGTCACTTGTCGGATCAATTCACCTGAAATTTAATTAAAATTTTGTTTAAGAGTTGATTGCTGAAATTTATTAAAACAATTGAAAACAAAATGTTTCATATTATCAATGGGCCCAACTACCTGTTAACTCTTATTTATATTAATTTAAATATAGTTGAACTGCTTTTTAATATTTGTCTTCGGTACCTCGAGGCGGTCTCGTGTGATCTTCCTTTACAGCGAGTTAAAGTGGCTCTTCCGCCTGCACCCTTGGAATGTTGAAAAAAATAATCGATATATATATATATATATATACATACATATATATATATATATATATATATATATATATATATATATATATATATATATATATATATATATATATATATATAAATATATCGATATTATTCATCGATATTTTTTATTCTCGGTATATCGAAAAGGAGAAAAAAATATAAAATAAAAAATTCTTCAAGGACGACAGATTCGACAACCAAAGAACCTTTAAAACTTGTGGTGTGGTGTGTTCGTGTTACTGTCTATGGAGGCGGTATTATAAGGATGGGATGTCGAAAGAAAAGTATCGATATTGATATAGATATTTGTTAACAATATCGATATACTGATAATATCGGCATAAAAATATCTATATTTAGAACATATCGTTAATATTTAAAAAAAAAATCTAAACGAATTAGAGTAACATTAGGAGATAACCTGCTTCTTGATATTCTAATCCTGCTCGAAATGAACTTAATAAAAACAATATCTTAATTATGTCGGCACAGAAATATCAATATTTCAAAATATCATTAATTTAATTCCTCTATAAAATTAAAAAATAAAAATAAATCTAAACAAATCAGAAGAAGGTTAAGAGATAACCTGCTTCTTATTATTTGGATTCTGCTGTAAGTGAAAATAATAAAAACAATGTCATAATAATATTCGTAGAATAACATCGATATTATAACAATAATATCTAAATGATATCAGCAGAGAAATATTGATATTTCAAAATTTCCTTAGTTCTTTTATCAAATTAAAAATATAAAAAAAACAACAACAATATATCCTAATGATATCGGCAGTGAAATATTGATATTATAAAAATATATATTAATTATATCGTCCCAAAAATATCAATATTATTAAAACAATATCTTAGTACTTTTGTATTATTATACATAACATATTAGATTTTGGTCAAAATTGTAGGTCATAATATACTTTCAACAAAAATTATATTAAAATATAAAACAAAACATCTCAAATTTGGTATATAAAAGTTTTGTATCAATATGAATAATATAATAGATTTTGGTTAAAGTTTGATAGTCTAGTTGTGGTACTTTACCCGAAATTGGTCTGTTTTTCTATCTCTCGCCTCCTTAGAAGGGAGGAATACAAATCTTGCTAAACATCGCTAATCGAGATTTTCATGGATAAGCCTGTTTCAAGGTCCGTACTAACCGTTTTTAACATTCTTATACTAGTATTTGTGTGTGTACGGATTTCAATAGATGGATGCCTAAAGACATCGCGACGCCGAGTGTCGTTTTTTTAAATACTGTTAGTTACGTTTAGATACGGAAACTAGTTACCAAATTCACGATCAGTTTTTGAGCAACCGATTTATAGTTTAGAAGGCGTACAAGGAAGTCATGCGGTGTTCACATCAGATACTTGATATCCTTCAGGGACCTGGTCCCAGAATAAAGTTATTTTTCAATCTATCTCTCTATAGTGGTATTGTATAACTCATTTTTTGAATCATTTCGGCGACATAGCGATATATTTGAATAAGTAGGAGTGTTAATCTACTTGGGCTATATGATATCTACTTGGGCTATATGATATCTACTTGGGCTATATGATATCTACTTGGGCTATATGATATCTATTTGGACTATATGATATCTAAAAAAAAATGAAAATGAAAATAAAAGCTAGGTCAAAGAGAAGAAATGCTAGTTATTTATCGCAAAATTACTCAATTCACATCCATCTGGTTTGAATTGTTTTGTTAACCTGATAAATTTACAAAAATATAATACTCTCTACTAATATTTTTAGGTGCGAGACATGCCAGCTTCTGCTAAAGGAAAAACAATACTATAAGCCGTTTGAAAATAAAGTGTTGCATTTAATAAAGGCAGATGAGTCCATTGATGAATTTAGATGGCTAAACTATACGATGTTGTGGGGCATGTAACCAGTAAAAATAATATCTCAATAGTACTAATAGGCGTATAAAGTTGTAGGAATGGATAATTAAGGAATCATTTAGCAGACGGGTAAACGTCCGATGGGTGGACCTTGACGTAGGTGGGAGGGTCGATCCCCGGCTGATAGAAAAAAGAAATTTCCTGCCACAGCCGGACTCTAACCTGGGAGTTAGGAATCTAATACCATTCACTGAGCTTCCCCACTTCTCATTAAATTACACTAACTGCGAATTTTACCATGTTTTGTATTGACTTAAAGTCTTTTTTAATTAAATTTGACATGGTTAAAACAACTTTCAGTTACGATAACATATTCATAAAGTATATTACCTTTGAAACACAAAGATTTTTCTATTTGAATTGAAGATAAAGATTACATACTGAATTGATATGACGTTGAAATGAGAAGGATTTTAAATGAGAATGATTATATCAGTTAAAAAGTGACGCCCAACCAATTTTGGCATCTTATCTCTGATGCCCTTGTATACTAAATAGCTGCAGAACCAGTTTTAACCCCATTTATAAAATTTCATTCAAGTCTTCATTCATTCACATAATCAGCTTATCATGTTTATAATGATTATTATCAATTATTATCAATTATTATTATACATTATAGCTGGTATTTTCTTAAACTAACTGAATTATTGAAAGAAATTATAAAATACATTTTCACGTTATACTCGCGTTTTAAATTAAATATTTATTAATAAATTAGTAAAAAAACAATAACATAACGTGCAATATGTTATCGGTTACCACCATGATAACAGTTGGCGTCGAGGTATGATAATCATAAACCGTTATTCACCATTATTAACCGTTAATGCAGAATATTAATTCTTTTACGATACGTTTTTGTAATGATAATAATTACAGTTAATTTAATAAAAACTATGTTTAATGCCATATTTAAATATTTTAATTCTTAGAAAAATTTAGCGAAATTAAAAAGCTTTCAAATGTGCGCCCATAATTTTTTTTTTTTAACGGTTTAAAATTTCTATACTATCCTCAAAATTAATATTACCATTTATTATCTTTTTTTTTTTTTTTGGTAAAATGATATTTTTGAATCATCAAGATAGTTAGTTATAACTATAAATATATTAATTAATATTTTTAGAATTTTTTTTATGTTCATCAATACATAGAAATTAATGCATACATATATAACAGGGATAGAAGTTAACAATGAAGACAAAAGGAATACTTCGGGCTGTATAGGACTTCAATGGAAGTCTTAAGCCAAAAAAAAAAATAAATAAAAAATAAAAAAAAAAAAAAATAAAAAATAAAAAAAGGAATACTTGTACATAAAGTGAAATGGCATATAATTAGAATTAGATATATATTGTAAAGTTACAAAAATAATTATTATGTAAACTTTAACTAAATGTTGGTCATGAAATATTATTCCGCACGCATAATGCGAATTTGAATTTCAATTCGGGGAATGAGATTGAGGTCTCGAAACGTTGAGAAGTAATAAATTTATGAAAATATTTTGAACATTTTTATGGAAAAATATCTAACAATCATAAAAATGGCTACATATTAAAATTAATTAGGATATCTAATCATAAATATTACATTATGAGCCGTAATTTTATATTTTTTTAAATATATTTTTCCATTAATTTCATTAAATATTATTTTGATTTTAATAATTATATAGAATATTTTAGAATAACTATTCAATATCTGAGTAAGGTGAATCAATTTGTAATCTTGTTCTTATGTTACTCCTTTTAACAAGATGGCCATGGGTAAATAAAATTTAACAGTACAGCTTATTCAAGATTCATTCAGAAAAAAATGTAATAAATAATTGTTTACTATTTTTCTTGAGCCTAAAAACATATTTAAACAATAATTTAACTGAAACCCAACCATCATGTCCTAGATTTTATCGACTTCAATAATATTTAACTTATAAATTAGGTACAGTTTGAAATTATTTGTAATCATTTGTTATGATTTAATTTGTTATTGTTATTATATTATTGGACGGTTTCAAAAAACAAAGCTTAAGTCTCTCAATTACCAGTTAATAAGTAATCAGCCAACGTTTTACCAATTCAGACATAATCAGAAGCGAAAAAGATGTAGCCCATCTCAAAATAACAGATTAAAAAAAAAAGATTCAACAAATAGAGACAGTAAATCACCCTAAGACAATTCAACACACGCTGAAGGAAAAGTTGTTTTAATTAAGCATCGTTATGTTCTAAAAAAAATAATAATAATAATAATACCTACTATAATAGCATACATATAATGTTTTGCATTTGATATTAAGAAGATAAATAAGCAATGATAAGTGAAATATTTTTATATGGATAGGAAAATAACTTAAGGAAGAACCTTTTAGTGCACATGCGCCTACCAATAACTTTCTGTTATTTAAATAACAATCAACTTATGAATTAGTGCACACGATTTGACCAGGTAGTTGTCTGAAGTTATGTAGAGGGAGAAGGTTTTTCTCCTTCTTTAGCATAACCTCCCGACCTTTGCTCCATCCACAATGTTCTCTATTAAATTTTTTGTCAATAAGTGTTAACTGTTTTAGACTTATGTGCTATGGCATTTTAAGGCTCTTGAAGTGAGTAGTGCTATGTCTGGTTTGCATTTATTTGATCCTATCACTTTCTACTCTGATGATTCGTGGATTGACAAATTGTTGTCTGGTTAGTTATTTACTGGTATTTGAGAGACTTAAGGCTTGTGGTTTTAGAAATCTTCAAATAATATCATAAAAATAATTATTCCTCTTTCTTTTTTGGCTCTGTTTAAATAAAACAAATATTAAGTTAGCAATGCTCTTATGTCTAGTTTTATTTTAATATTTATATGAATCAATTCCGGTGGAGTTGTCGAAGTATATGGTTACAAATAATTGCCAGATTATGATCATCATACGGAGTAACAGTAAACAATGTTATTCTGTTTTTGTTTTCTTTTTTCTCCAAGGAGCGTGTTATGTTCTTTCTGCTATTTTATAAACCGTGCTAAGTGACTAGGTCTTTCTGAAAAAGTCACTTAACTAGAACGATAGCCGAAATGTCGAAAAGAACATAATACATTCTTTGGAAAAAAATACGAGAACAACAGAGATAATAACTCCTGGGAAAAGCTTAAATACTAAAATATGTAAATTTAATTACCAATCTTTGATTAGAGCGTATCCTTGTATCCCTCAAAAACAATGATGATCCTGTGAACTAAGAAAAAAACTGTCTTGTCTTCAGGCACGTTTCATTTACGAAACACAACAGAAACTGGTTTTAAAACTTTTCGAGATCCAGGAATGTAGTCTTTTATGAACATATTTCGCACAATAATCGTTTCGAACATTTCGGAATAAGAACTCAAACGCAAGATCGGATATTGTTGAATTCTTCGGGCCTCTTGATTTCAACCACTTTGCAGCCGTTCTTCTTCCTGCAGAAGAGTTTACCATCTTTAACCCAGACATATTTTACCCTGTTCTGCTTCTGGAAGGGCTTTTGCGGTTTGGCCGTCGCTTGGGATTCGTTGATATAAATGATCCTGCTGCTCGAGTCCAACCCGATGTCTTTCGTCGTCAGTTTTGGTTTTTCTCTCCTCATCCTGATGACTTCCGTTTTGATCCTGTGGCTGTTGAACCTCACATCGATCCCTCGTGGTCTCTTCTGATCTTCCGGCTTGGACGGGACTCGACGCGCGTAATCAATGTCCCTCCATTCGATATTTACTCCTATAGCGTATCCGATTTTAATCACGATTTCTTCAGTACTCTCTCCGCGTTGTTCTGGGACTCCGTTTATCTCCAAGTTGTTCCATTTCGGCTCCACTTCTATATTGTTCACTTTGTTTTCTAGGACCCTCACGTTGTTGTTTAGAGCCATGTTTCCGATGAAGAGGTCTGTCAAGCTCTTCTCCATGTCTTCGAGCCTGTTTTCGATGTCGAGCAGACTTTTCTCTTGTTTCCTGAAGGCGTAGTTCATCGAGAATACCGATTTCTTCATGTTCCGCTGTTCCTCTTGTATGTTCTTCGCGCTTTCTGTGAGTTCGGTGATGATTTTTTCTGTTCTCTCTTGCCACTGAGATTTAGGAGTTTCTTTCACGGGCTCAACTTCTTCTTTTACCTCTGACGGCCATGGCTTGACGTCGTTGAGGAACTCACTCTTCCCACAGCACGACAGAAGACTGTAAAAGTCGCCGTTAACGCACCGAAGCGCCGGAACCTCGCCTACCCTACATCCTGCATCGAGCATCCTGTGGCGAATGGAGGTCCTGCGGGAGTCAGGACCCGTCACTTTAAAAATAATTTCTTTCTCGAGGACTATATTTAGCGCGCTGATACAGCCGGTGTAATGGCATTCAGAAGGGGCCCTGCCAAGCTCTGACGCCAAGCAGTTACAATGGCTAACAGTTTATTTAGAGAGAAGGTTGGGGTGTTATTGATACAGGCTGGCCAGAATGTCTGGACCGCAGATGAGATTTAATTCTGGTCAAGGTCTGAATTTGAGCGGTGTAATTTAATCATGAACAAAACCTTCGTAAATAGTTTGGGTTTGATACTAACTGGATTAAATCTTTCTGGATTTTACACATCTTTTGAAATGACTCAATCAAGTTTACTTATTATTTATTCTCAATTAATATCCGTTTACAAGGTGATTAGCATTTACTGTCGTGATATTACTGCCGCATCATCTGATTCTACGTAATAGATGACAGTAGCTGACACGGCAGTGACTCATAATTTCACGTTAACTGGTACACCTATACGCCATGACAGTGAACTGTCGCACCTTATCAACTGTAATGATATTATTAAAGAAAAAAAATCATTTTTCGTAATTAGATTATTTTTTATTTTTAATAATTTAGTTTATATTAAATTATTTATTGAAATTAAGTTTCTAGATTCATTTGTTTTTAAATGAGCTTCCTTCGTTGAAATAATTATGACATCAGCTATTCTTGTAGGATAATGTTCTATCAGATGTGCTACACCAGCCACGGAAGAACCACTGTCTTGATGATACTGCCACGACAAAAAACTGTCTCTGTGTAGGAAATGCTTTATTTCTCGTAACGGTTTCACCCACTGATGGAGTTAGCATAATTGATTAAAATATCAAGTTAAAAGAATTTCACTAAAATAATAATTAATAAAAAAAAAAAGTCTCCACTTTAATCCATGCTTGTGCATATAAGTGACAATCAGCAGAAGACCAGAAAAATCAACAAGCCAAAAAAATGGCAATTTAGGCATGAACAGAAACAGTACCCTTGCATATATTTCTTCAGTGTCTTTAATTTGCTTTGATTTTCATTACTTAGGATCTCTCTTTCAGGTTCTTTTCAGTCTCCTCCATGTATTATCCGGGATGAGAGTAATAATTATTTCATTTATAAATTTATTAAGTTCTTTTTGTCTGTTATAAAACCCTTTGCATCACACCCGCATATTTTGATTAACCTTTTGGGATTGTATATTTGTGTAAAGTTTTGTCATTAATTTAGTCCTTAAGTCATGATTTAACATTGCTTTTCGTTTTATTTAAAAAAAAAAAAGTTTAAAATAAAATTCTCCACTTTAGAATCTTTATCATGAATACTTTTAATCAGGTATACACCGTATAAAGATAGTTCGATCTATAACAAAATACTTCACTAATGTAATTAAGATTATATTTTTCTTTTTTCATTATTCTATCTTGTCATAAATATTAAATTTTATCATTTTATATGACTGTGCTTGTAATGTTTTCATGCAAGAGGGTAATTTTATTTACATATGCAAACATTTTCTTTTCTTATATTTTGTTTGTATTGAATAATTATTCATAATATCTTCCTGTATAAAAGGTTATTTTTAATTACATTTATTTATTTTAATTTTTTTACTTTCCTTACCAGCTAGGTAAGAAAGATATTGCAATCGGATCAAATTTTCGATGTTCAGTTTTCAACGGATGTATCCGTTTTAGTACTGGTACTGGTAATGGTGGGGGGAACTAGTCCGGCAAGTGGGCCTTATGGTTCTTTTTGCCAACCCCTGACGGCACTTTTACGTCACCGCCACGTACTAACCAGAGTGGGAGTGTCAAGATTCATTTCGTGGGATCGCCACGAAATAAATATTAACTGGCCCAGGTGGGAATCGAACCCACAACGTTCCGAACCGGGCACTCTTGGACCCTCGCCTCCCTCTTATTTATTATTAAGTATTCGATGTATGTTCCTATGAAACTTTTTTTTAGTTTTTCGAATAATAATAGATAAACTGTGCATCTTTCGGAACATTCTATATGCTTATTTGAAAGATAATTAAATGGTCCAAAAAACCTAACATTTAAAAAAAAAAAAAAAAATCCTTATCGGACTAATATTTACGAAAGATACTGCTAACAATTTTTTTATTGGACTTGGTGCTCAAAGCGAAAGCCGTACAAATGGACCCAATAGATATTTCTTTCTCTTTTGTATATCATTTTTGAATATTTGCTTTTAAATTTGAAAATTTAGCTTTGTATTTATTTTAAATTCTTTTACATTATATTTCATTTTTTGTTTCAATATATTTTTGTTTGTTAATACCTCTATTAGTAAATTATTAATTTAATTAAATATTGCAATAATTTAATTAAATTATAATATAATTTATTTAATTGAATAATTAATTTTAATTAAATAATGTAATTTAATCAATAAATTATTTATTGATTATTATGTAAATTAGTCAATTATTCACCATTATGTTGTATTGAGACCAACACTATTAGTATGGGGCTTTTCCCACAGACAAATTAATAAATGTTAAATTTCCATGAGAACTTACTCTGACATATTTACTTTGAGATTTTTTTCATTAATATTCTTCCACTAAACGTATTCTACATTTATTTATTTTTTTTAGATGATTCGCGTTTCAACAATTTCCTCCACTAAAATCCACAAATATTTTCACAAAATTCAGTATGGATATAGTTTGTTATATTTTCATTGGTTTATGAAAGCAAACAATACACAAAACTAAAAAAAAAATAAAAATAATTGAATGATGATGGGAATTCATAGGTATTGAATAATGTCCTTACTGTGTAAATTTTAGAATATACCTCACTTAACTATGTACAAGAGATAATTGGAAGATGTAATGAAAGAAGTTGGACAATAGAAGACATATTGTTATGGAAGACCACTGGCAGTGAGAGTTGAACAGATGCCAAACCCCGCAGAGAACAGATGTCGCTAAAATACTATCTCACAAATGGGAATTCCCACCATGACTGTTTTGGCATCCCTCCTACCGCGACCCATTCACTATCCACGAGGCAGTTGGTATTTTATGGTCTGTTATGGTTTATGTGTTGGTATAGCAGTTTTAGATTAGTTTTATGTATCAAATAAATAACTCTGGATGTTTTTGTTAGAGTACAAAAATAGGACTTGGTGAACCATGAGAAATAAAAACATTATTTTTTCATTTGTATGGATATAAAAATCCGTGCTATACGCGAATTACCCAACTTTCATTTTCCACCCTAGTTTGAATAGAAATTAATTTCTGCTCAAGTGAAGCTAGAGATAACTATAAGCCACAAATAATCCTTGCTCGTTTCAGTTATTTCTTTATTATTCACTATATTTCCAAATATACGTCAGTGAACTTAAAAAAAAAAAAATTAATTTAATAAAAACTAAAAACCCCGACTACGGAAATCAATTTTATATCTTACAATACCATTCGTAGTAAGGGACAGAATGTACTTGTATGAAAATGAGCCACATGAATATTGAAACTTGGTGTCGTAGTCGGGTGCCTTCCACAGTCAAATGAATGAAAATTATGACCTTTTTTTACTGAATACAATAACTTACTTTCTGTATGTTTACATGTACATCTGTAGGAGCTTTCTGCATTTTAACATGCACAGATGAACGGGACGGGATGTACTCGCAAAGGGCTGTTACGAGTAGTGGAAGGCACTCGACTACTACACTGAGGCTCAATATTCATAGTCATCAACTTGAGGAACAACCCACGAATGCGCTTTAGTAGATTCCGTCACTTAGGACGAATGGGATTGTAAGATATAAAATTTACTTACATAGTTAGGTTTTTTATTTTTTATTAAATTAAAAGTTATTTTAAGGTTTTTAATCTTTCAATTATTGCCTTATTATAATTTATTACTATATGATCATGAACTTACAAATGATATGATAAGAAACATAAAAAAACAAAACCGAAAATCATTTTGTGCTCACAATGTTTCAAAACATTCATGGAAATTTACTGAGTAATTTGATCCATCAAACTTGAAAATCGGTTGAGTTATTCTCTCAAAAAATCGTTAGATACCTTCAAATAAACAGATTTAATACAACATTTCTTTCATCTCCTCAATCAACCCTACATCCCATTGGACTTTGAAGTAAATTAACCAATTAAAAATTCGTTGGTAACCAATATGAAAATAAAAAATATTGAAGTTTTATTAATATAAACGGTTTGAATATGTACTTGAACCACTTACTAAAGGCTTCCTGATAAAGTTGATTCCTGATCGGACACAGCCCAGACTCCCTGGCCTGCCTGTCCACCAATCTCGCGTCCAAGTTCTCTGATAACTTCTCAACATCGGTTCTTGTTGCTGGCTCGGGAGAAATCTGTCAATATGTTTTAAAATCACTATCTCCGTGCATATCTGTACCTAATTACGTATACTTTATATGCAGAAATTGAGGCTGTTGCTGCAATAAGAGCTTATAATCACATGTGCACATTTTTGCGGAGAACGCTTTAAAGCCTTCAATATGATGTCAAGAATATCCCTACTAAACCTTATTCCAATTAAGAAATAAATGAAGTTAGTACGACTGTTTTTGTGCCCCTGTATGCCTGTCCAGATATTGTAAATGTAGTCAACAATTGTTGAGGTGAGGGTCATACGAGAGATCAGAAGGCCTCGAACAATGCGTGTACAGTTGGGCAACTAGGCAAAACTTGAAGAATGTTGAGACAGGACGATTAGATGTGTTGAAGGAGCAACCAACAAACCATAAGTCCAGAATCAACATTAGCCCTCTGACCCAATATATAGAACATCCTAAGGATGGGATAAAGGTAAGAAGATGAGCTGATATTGAGAAATGAGAGGTGGAAGATCTTTCGATTTTCATATTTATATTTTATAAAATATATTTTTTAACCTGGTCACTTGTAATATTTCCTCAAGCCTTTAGTTAAGTAATAAACATTTATATTGTGACATTTGAAACCTTTACTTTTATTTAAACATTTTTATATACTTGAAATGCCTAGTTAATTTTATTATTTTTTTGAGAGAGAGAGAGATCTCAAAGTGCAGATATATTTTATTCACTACTAGCTTATATTTATTTTTTGAACCTTAATATATTCTTATTTTCTTTCTTACAAAGGCGTCGGTATTGCTTTTTTATTAATTATTTTGCTTAAATATTAACTACGTTGTTTTAATAGAGGAATAAATGTTCAATCATGAAGGGCCCTTGGGAATAGCGTTCTCTAAAAAAAGTGCTTATAAGTAGTTGTAATGTTTCTTTGATTAAATTGGAACAACATGGCCCTATTTGCTGTAAATTGGTTTATTATTTTCAATAATAGGCCTTTGTAATCGACCAATGAATTTTTTTTTTAATTTAATCCAAATATCGAATAAAATAAAAAATCCGTCCGTCCGCCGTCCGCAGCTTTTCTCCGAGGATACTGGACAGCTTTTCATTATTGGTTTAGGAATAACTGGTCGTCACAATGAAATGCCGGAAGGCGTTATTGGTAAGCATAGACATTTTCAGAGAGTATCTAAAATCTTTGCCAGCTCGAATCTCAATAATGCCTTAGGAACATGTGACCTTCTTGCAGCTACAACCTCAATTATAATGTTTCATATAATTGTGGATTATTACCTCTTGCCTCCAAAGCTGGTTGTTATGCTTAAAAAGCCTCGGCTTCACGATGCAGTTCAATATGGCATGAATCGGAACAGTTTTATGTTCATTGCAAACTTTTTTCGGATCCTGTGAAAATATTTATTTTATAATAAAATCTAGTTAGTTTTAGTGCCAAGGATAATTATGATGGTATACTGTGCCAGCCACCCCGATTAGCCAACTTCACCGACATGAAATTTCCTATAACCCTCAACTACCTGCAGGTTTAATATGCCCTTTCAATTAAAGATGGTACTTTGAACTATCAGCAACTGGATAAAATTTGCTCATATCTGCGGTAAAGTGGAACATGATATCATTTTTTTGCTTATATTACGACTATGATAATCGAAATCGAAAGCTTTATTATGGTTTTAGTCAAAATAAACTGTAAGCAATATAAGCAATTTTTAAGTTGTTTTTTTTTTCAGGAAATATGAATTTTATCAAAAAAAGGTACAAACAAAAGTAGTATAGTTGAAGGTTTTCTACAAAAAATGTCCAGTTATATTTTAAGCTAAAACTAATAGTCCAGGAGGTAAGGCCAAAGAATGTTTCTGATTTGAACAAAATTTTTGATCGTCTAGCCCGAATGTATTCTCATAATAGACTGGATATGAGCGTCTACCACCCAGATCAGTTGGAATCAAATTTTATATGTCAACGAATTAGTCATTTTCATCAATTTTCAGATTTTCCTCAGTAACTCGCTCCAAGTGCACTGTAGGTAAAACTTTGACAACCACTTTTAAAGAACGTTAAATTTTCTTTAAGTTTTATTTTTAGTTTTTTTTTTAAATTCGGATCAGCTATTGAGATGCGGGGCCGTAGAAATCTGCAAAATATAAAAAAAAAACTGAAATCGTTAGATATTCAGTGATTTCGCCTTAATCATTTTTTTTAGTGCAATTAAGTGCAAAATGCACAATAACCATTCTTTTAGAAGATTAAATTTCATACAATATCAGTACAAAATATTTGTAATTACTCTCAAAAGACGCCAAGAAATGATACGGCCCCGTATCTCAGTAGCTGTTCCGAATTTTAAAAAACACTTTAAGGAAATTAAACTTTCTTTAAAACTGGCTGTCAAAGTTTTACCTACGATGCATTTGGAGCGAGTTATTGAAGAAAATCTAAAAAAAGTGACGTGATTTAAAAAATTTGATTGCAACCAATCTAGGGCGCCAGACGTTCATATTTCCAGTCTATTATGAGAGTACTTTCGCCTTAGACGATCAAAAATTTTCTTGAAATCAGACACGTATTTAGACCTCAGCTAGCGGACTGCTACGATAATGGACCTACGTGGAGCGTCGAACCTGTAAAATTTTCAGTGTTTTAAAAAAAACAAACCTGCTGTAAGTGGGCTTTCGTTTTTCAGTAAATATGCATTTGATAAAAAAAAAAGTCAAACAAAAGTTGTCTAGCTGAAGATTTACAAAAAAAAAATCCAGTTATATTTTCAGCTAAATCCAACGATAACAGCCCCACGGAGCGTCAAACCTATGAAATGTTTGGTATTTAAAAAAAACCTACTTTAACTTACAGCAGAAAAATCCACTTGCAACCTGTATATTCGTAATCTACGCACAAAAATAAAAGGAATTACATTATTCTCGACTTTACCGCAATAGTGAGCCAATTCATTTAAAATTCAGGCGCTAACTGATTTACGTACTAACGGTGCCAATAGCGCTTACATTATATTAGCCTTTATATCTGGTTTAAACGATCAGCGTGCATATCAAATATCAATAATTTGACCAAATCAACAAATGTGTTGTAAAGATGTTTCGGTTCGACTAGCTCTCCATTCTTCAATCTTAATAACTGACTCATCAAACTGTAATCGAATAAATTTCCCCCACTCTTGCCACTTCTTCTGAAGTCAATCGGAACACAGAATTCAAGGCTCATAGTTATCAGTGATTTCATGCATGTTAGCTGTTTCCCATACTGAATAGTGTGTTTATTTACGTACTTTATTTTAAAACTATCATTTTTTGATTTATTGTTTACATTGCTCGTTTACGAACCATGTTTAGGAAGAATGTTTATAATAATTTTGAATAAATAATTTTGTCCGAATAATTTTAGCTCAAATATTATGTGCGACGGGTTGACCAATCAAACAGATTTGTTTCCCGTACGATTTTTCAACGCGGCATCTGAAGATGCTAAAGAAAATCTTCCTTTATGCCTTTAAGAATATAATCAAAGGTTTCTATAGTCACACGGTGGTATTCCTTGAATTAGACTGGATGATTTCGTAAAGAAGAGTAATAAGTTTTAAAAAAACTCTCCAGCACATCTATCTTCATTAAACTGGAGCATCCACATTTTTTGTCCAAGTCTCTTATTAAAGAGAACGTTCTTCTCCAATAAAAGAAAATACAGAAAATTAACATTCGAGTCATGAGTGTAACTGTTTCCGATTTTAAACGGGGCACTTGCGTCGGATGACATCATTAGAAGTAATCGCATGAAATCGGGTCTTCAGAAATCAATGTCCAATGTTTGTGCAGCTTAAACTACTTAGTATCTAAAACCAAAAATATCCATTTTAATATTCTTATATTTATAGAATCTACATATGTTGTTATATTATAAATACCTACTATCAAATAGAAAATCCTCGTTTTAATATCGAAATCCGAAAAATATCACTTACCTTTAAACCCTTGGAGAAATAACTATCTCTGTCTTCAACCAAGACAGGATGTGAGAACTTTATCAGTGTGTTGTTGGGTTCTATCAGTCTGCCCGCCATCGAAATATATTTACTGAGCGCTATAGCAACTGTATCGATTCCACCATTAATCGATTCTCTTCTGCTCCAACCGCACCATCCCTATCACCGTTCTCATACGTTCTTCTTTCCTATATAGCTCTTCATAAATTCTAAAATATCTAAAAAAGAAACTAATGCTGAATATTTTATACAAATTACATAAACCAGGCATGGTTTAGTTAGTATTGTTTTGTCTTATTGTATCATTATTGGTAATCAACATATGGCTTATTTTATATAATAAAACAAAATTCCAACAAGTTCTATTCGTCAGCGAAAAAGACACAAATTAGAATCATTAACGATTTTTAGACTAAAGCTCAGATTTTTCTAGATCAGTACCTACAATGCCGCTTTGCAAAATGTACGTGATCTCTGCTTTTTATCTGGAAAAATTGGTTAACTAGACACAAATGTTAAAAGTGCATAACATTGCACAAGATCTAAAAAGTCATGAAGCTGTATTACTTGTCGAATCCTAATCCGACATTTACAATATCTGATTTTGGTAAAACTGTAACCTGCCGAAAAGTATTGGATCAATTAGTAGATATAGGATGGGAATCAAAACTTTCCAGGAGACTGAGCCACGGATTGGAGGAAATGAAAAGGAAGATGGATTGCCCAAGATAGCAACGCTGCTTTCCATTTTGGTTTATTATTTTCAATAATAGACCTTTGTAATCGACCAAGAAAAAAAAAAAAATTAATCACTTCCCTCACAAAATTTGAGGTTATACCTTTCAAGATATGTAGAATCCAAATATCGAAAAAAAAAATCCGTCCGTCCGCCGCCCGCCGCTTTTCTCCGAGATTACTGGACCGATTTTCTTGAAATTCGGCAACGTCACAGGTCACCCCAAGGTTCATCCTCGGAACTCGGCATTACCATCCGTCTTTTTGTTTCAAGATGGCGACCGATTAGAGATTTTATAAGCCCATATCTCGACCATTTATAAAGAAAGAGAGGAAATGTAAAGTGTTTTGGAGTCAGCATAACAAGGCATTACAAAAATAATAATAATAACGTATGTATTTAAATGCTTTTGGTTTATTATTTTCAATAATAGACTTTGAAAATCGACCAATATAAAAAATTTAATCCTACGCAAAATTTGAGGTTTTACGTTTCAATACACGTAGAATCCAAATATTGAATAAAAAAATTCCGTCCGTCCATCATCCGCCGTCCGCGGCTTTTATTCAAGACTACTGGACCGATTTTCTTGAGATTCCGCAAACAAATCACAGGTCATCCCAGGATGATCCTCGGAACTCGATATTACCTTCAGTCTTTTTGTTTCAAAATGGCGGAAATTTTTTATTTGGTATTTGAAAGGTGGTCAAAATTCCTATAAAATAAAAAAAAATCATTTAAATCGGACCAGTATTAGCTGATATATAGCGTAATGAACTTTGTAGACTAGTTCTCTGGTGCTACAGGTCAGCTTGCAACCTTCTACCATATCAATTGGAGACTTCTGGCTTCCTCCCATCTCTCAACTTTATCCTTTCTTGAGTATTTCTCCAGCTTCTTGGTCTTCCCTTTTCCTTTTCTCACTAAAGTGCGCTCCCAACATTTTTCTCTGTACAATTTCACTCTCTGATTACTTGTTCTGCCCATCATAGTCTACTTGTTTTGATACAGTTTTTTTTACTACTCTCAGGTCGGCACTCTCACGGTGATCATCTTGAACAAGCTTTAAATTTTTGATTTATAAATCCCTACAGTTTAGTTTCTTTGCTGAAGTTGATAAATATGTTTTATAAAGTATTCTGTAATCTTCATTTGAAAGATATGACATCTGTGATGAATTATACACAAATAGACATTAAAAACTATTTTGCGCGAAAACAAAAATAAATTAATTTTTATGTATGTTTGCATATTTTTAATACTTGTCCTTATTAAATTATAAATGTACTTTTCTAAAAAATCTGCAATCACAGATGTAATTTGAACCATATTTCAAATAAATGTTAATGATCATTCAGTTATGTTTTTCCTTAACCCTAAAAAATTGCATTTATTAATTCATTAACCCAAAAAGTTGCCTTTTATACTCCTTTAACCCTAAAGAATATCTGTAATTGTTTTTAAGCTGAAAAGGATGAAAAATTGCAATTTCGCAATCGAATTTTTTTCGAGGAACCTTCATGTTCGATATATAGAGGTTCGACTTTATATATATATATATATATATATATATATATACACACACATAAATACATTAAGATCCTTGTAATGAAAAAGAGGAGGAGAGAAGGGAAAAATTGGACAGACGTGCGAAAGAGAGAGATGATAATTTAAAGTTAGAGTTCATGTTATGAATCTTAAGTAGCTAATCTAGACAATTTAAAGTATTCAATTACTCAAATAAAGAAGCTATTAGTCTCATCAAGAAAGTCGAAATTTAGGGGTAATGATTTGATGAGTTAAATGGGAAACATGTTATGTGACATTTTAAGAAAAATATTTTAAGTACTCTATTCTGTTAATATTTTGTTACTGCTTTTGTAATAAAGTTTTTCAAAATATTTATTTCTGTTCTTATTTTGCAAGGATATATTATAAACTGATAATAAAGATTTCATTAATACACATTTAGATTATATATCATAATTTTTAGTAAAATTATACCACAGTTGTGTTGACGAGCACACAATAATCTATGAATGAATAAGAACAAGTCTATAATAAAATAAATTATTTATTTAATAATTTTAATACTATCTACACTTTTAGCAATTAATACTATATAAATCTCAATTTATATTTAATTAAAACAAATGTGTTATGCTGCCCTTGAAATTCTGTCTAAATATTATTTAGATAGAATTGGCATATTGTCTTTCACCTTCATAACTACTCAACCTTCTCCTAAGTAAATGGCCACTACGAATTCCTCTTCATAAACAAGAGACTGAAAAAGCTTGATTTTGAGCTGGAAAAAGTTAGTTAAACCGGAGATATGAAGTATCAGTATATTTTTATAAGAACATAATAAATCTATGAAGAGTCGATGGGAGAAAGGTTGAGATTCACATTTTTTTCCTAAATGGAGTTATTTACGTGGAAAAGATATGGAAGGCACTCAAAACATGTATCCTGGAAACAGCAAATACAGTTTGTGGGAAGAAGAGAGTGTCCGGTAAGGGAAAGCGGACAGATTGGTGGACCAATGACCTCCAACGACTGGTTTCTCAGAAGAAGCTTGTCTGGAAAGCATACCTTAAAGATAGAACTGAAGGAAAGCTACACGTTTATCGAATAGCCAGGAATGAATGTAAGGTAGCCATACGCCAGGCCAAGAAAAAGTCATGGGAGGATTTTGGTAAAAGGCTGAGCGAGGACCATCGCGAATCTATAAGGACATTTTGGCGAAAAGTTAAAACGTTAAGAAGAAAGCAATGCAAGCCCATTAGAAATGTAAAAGGTAGCGATGGAATCGTACTTACAGATAAGGAAAAGATCCTTGGCAGATGGAAGCAATATTTCCAGGAGCAATTCTCCGAAAACCCAGAAACAGGCCATTACCATGAACGAGAGTCCAACATGCAGGAAAGCCTGGAGGTTATAGAGGAAGAAGAAATAGAAAATGCAATCCGTAAGCTAAAAAGAGGTAAAGCATCAGGAAGGGATGGAATTGCACCAGAGTATTTGAAATATGGTGGTCAAGAACTTCTTAAAGCACTTCAATCGCTGTTCCAAGAAGTGTATGACAGAAAGAAAATTCCCAGGGACTGGAAATATTGTATTATCCTCCCTATTTATAAAAAAGGATGCACAACAGACTGCAAAAATTATAGACCCATTAGTTTGCTTTCCGTAGTCTATAAACTTTACACTTCTATTCTAGAAAAGAGACTCCGGCGGATTGTAGAAGGGCAATTAGAAGCGGAACAGGCTGGTTTTCGTCCAGGCCGACAGACGCAAGATCATATCTTTGTTCTCAGAAATATTGCTGAAAAAGCTTGGGACAGAGATAAGAATCTATATCTTGCATTTCTTGATTTGAAGGCAGCGTTTGATGTGGTCCCAAGAAAAGAAATTTGGAATGCACTAATAGCCAAGGGTGTACCTGGAGCCTTGCTGGCAGCCATACAGTCAGCCTACCAAGGTGCCATGGCAGTGGTAAGAATAAATGGTATGGAATCGGAACCTTTTCCAATTGCGAGAGGAGTTAGACAGGGAGATAGCTTAAGTCCCCTTCTATTTATAAACGTAATGGACGAAATCCACAAAATCTGCAAGCGCCGAACTGCATGGACAACAATCGGGAAATGGAATATGAGAACTGTCCTCGTTCAAAGCCTTTTATACGCGGATGACATAGTCCTAATAGCCGACACCAAGACCAAACTACAACAAGCTCTGGTAGAATGGGAAGAAGAGTTGCTCAGGAAAGGGATGCAAATTAACACCTACAAGAGTAAAGTGCTGGTTATGGCGAGGGAAGAACAGGAAGATGTCCAACTCATCTGCAATGGCGAGACACTTGAGGTAGTGAAGGAATATACCTACTTAGGGACCGTAATTAGTAGCTCGGGTAAGATAGACGCCGAAATATCAAACAGAATAAGTAAGGCGAATCAAGTGTTTTACCAGATTACTAATAGCATTATCGGCCACCGAGAAGTAGATAAGAAGACCAAAATGCATGTATATAAGTCTGTTTACCTACCTACACTCACCTATGGCGGAGAAAGCTGGACAACACTGGACAGACACTCTAGTCGCATAACGGCAGCGGAAATGAGGTTTCTTCGCAGATCTATTGGGAGAACTAGAAGGGACCGCATTAGGAATGAAAGCATTAGAGAGCAACTAGACGTTACAGAGCTTAAAACCACTCTAGAAAGACGGCAACTACAGTGGTTTGGTCATGTCTGTCGGATGAACGAGGACACAAATCCTCTAAAGGTATTAGAGGCTCGACCCACAGGAAAGAGACCACGCGGACGGCCCAGAATTACGTACCAAGAATATATCCAAAGAATTGGAAGTAAAAGAGGCAAATCGCTCAATGAGATGAAGCGGCTAAGCAGGGACCGAGAGGAGTGGTTACGCTGGATTGAGGCTCCTCGACGCTAGCTAATGGCATAAGAGGAAGACAAAGAAGAAGAAGAGTTATTTACATCAATATGTTTATATCATTGAATAGAATAAGATGGTAAAAAGAAATAGCCATGGTAGAAATATGTATAATCGGTTTATTTGAAGCATTTGAAGGATAGGCATACTAGGCAGAAACTAGGGGGTGGGGAAAAATGAGGCATTTGCCTCAGGCGACAAAATTTGGAGGGGAACAATTTCGAGCAAAATTTTATTTTTAGATTAAGTAAAAAATATTTTTTTCTGCTTTTTGATTGTTATAAACTTAATTCAGTCAATAAAATTAGTAAATGTTATGAGATGATGAGATTTTTTTCAAATTCTTGAAATGCTTTTCAGAGGACTCTACACCAGTCTCCCACGGACTCTTCGTACATTTACCAATATTGAAGTACATAAAACAAATTTTAAATGACAGTGATGGGAATAAAATACAAACTTCACTCCTAAACCAAGGTGAGCTATTGTCTGTAAATAATTAGTATAGGAAATAAAGGATTTAAATAAATTTATAAATCATTCAATAAATACATTTTTATTTCCAACCGTTAACAAAACATTACTAAAAAATATTCTTAATTAGATATAAAAAAAAAAGTTTGTCGAATCCTAAAAATTTATCACATAAAATATTCAGTTCCGCAGGAATCACATCAGTTCCTGCCTCGTAAAATTATAATTTAATTAAACGTTCATAATTTAAATTATAATCTCAAAATTATATTTAATATATCATACAAAACCTATTTCTAATTAAGTAATTAGATAATTGTGGCATAAAAATAATTATTATAGAACTAAACTGTTGTGCATATCATTAACTTAAGTTTACATTAAAAATTTATAAATAAAATAGTCAAAATTGAAACCAAATTAAACTTATTATAATATCCATAGATTATTTCATAATTACTGGCTTAAATGGTACCTAAAACTAACAAGTCTTAACTAAAAAAAAATAAATAAATACAAATAGAAATAACAATTAGATAATTATAAATCGATGAACCTTAAACATCGCAATCTTAAATAATGGCAGTGGTGTAGCTGGATTTCTTTCTTCTTTTTTTTGTCTTATAATTTCTAATTTATTTACACACACTAAAATATACATTTTTTTATAAAATAATGATACAATTTTAGGTCCCTGAATCAAGTAAAAGAAAAATCTAAACTTAGGCCAAAAATAAAATTAATAAAAATTCGAGTGAATACATTTAAAATTCTTCTGGACAATTCTGGTCAGTTCTAATGAAGAACGCCCGACTGATGAGGTTCCTGTCAACGACGCTATATGCCTTTTCCATTACTTTGAGTGGTGGGTTTTTGTCTCTGGTCAATATCCATGCATTTCCTGAATAGAAAAATAATTATGATTAATGGAATTTATGAACAATACCTAAATACTTTAATTCCTCATTGAGCTGAGTGAACCACAATTAACTTTAAAATAATAAACCTCAATGTAGGTACCATATTACTAAACCTTCGTTGTTTTGGCATAAAATATCAATTTAGAGAGTATTTTAAGAAAACTTAGAACACATAATGATTAACTTAACATTTTTATTGTTTGAATATTAAAAAATATCCAGATATACTTATAAAACATCATGAGAATTAAATCTACAAAACCTAAGACAAAGAAAAATTGTATAAATATGTTAATAGTATTAAAAAAAATGTATTTCACTTTATTATTATTGTTTATAGTGCTATAAAAAACGTTATACGATAAAAAGAGTGATCTAAATCTAAATCGATTAAATTTCACTAATTACAATTTATTTCAAGAAGTAAAGTATAGATCGACTAGCCGGTAAAAAATGATATAACAAAAATTGTCAGATCAATAAAATAAGAAAAAATATGAATCAAATGTAAATCAAATTAATAATTAATAAAAAACAAAATAATAAATATTCTCAAATTTGAATTAAAACATAAAAAGGTATTACCTAGAATTGTGTTGATCGACTTCGTCGATTCATCAATGGTTTAGTATTCTAAGGTTAAGACCTCGATCCCTTTCAGTTATTATAATGTAAACAACAATTACTTACTTGCACTGAACAGTCCGAAATTCGTACATGACCAGACAACAGAATAAGTATCGTAATCAGTTTCCAAAACCCAATATGGGGCATCAACTGAAAAAATAAAAATAATAAAATATACATACATATAACAGCATATAATAATAGATACATAACACTGACAATACAATAAAAAATTAAATTAATAAATCAGTCCCAAACCAGCCAATGAATGACTTAGGAGGACTGATAATGGTGTCTGATTTTCAACCTAATAATATTCTTGGGAGACAATGTGTTCAGCGATGTGCTCCAACTAATTTAACTCTTAATCAAAGCCAAGTACTCATTTTCAGAGTTGAGATGACCCAGAAAGCACAAGTCAATCCACAGGTCCCATTCTGACAAAACCATGCATTTTCTGTCAAAAGAAAATTTAGTGTGCCAGGATTTGAACAATAATGATAATAATGCCTATAATTTAACAAGCATAATCCACTAAATCACACATCATAAAGAAATAAAAAAAAAACATAAACAACAAAAAAATAAATAATTATGAAAAAAAAAACACTTAATGTTTTGTTAGTTTAAAAAAAAAAAATTAATGAGGGTATAAGCTCAAAAAAAAAAAAAAAAGAAGAAAGAAAGAAAGTAAAAAATATTGTTAGGATATTCCAAAACAAAGCCTTGAGTCTCTACCATATGCCAGTAATATGTCAGTATATAACTAACCAAAAGTTTCATCAATTCAGGCATCACCAGGACAGAAAAATTTAAGATCACATAAATGCATACCAAAGACAGCATATCTCACATCAACAGTCTAAAGAAGACACAAGTCTTTGTTTTTGAATCTTCCGATGTTATTTTTATAAAACAATAAACTAAATTTTTAAATAGATAAAATTCACATCAAAGAAAAAAAAAATTAATTCCATTGGTAGGTAATTAAAAATAATGAAGTGAACCTAATGTAATGTAATTTGTACTTTTAATTATAATATTATATACATACTAGTTTTCAATCTACCTTATATAAAAATAGTAAAAATTATATAGGTAAATACATGCTAGCTGGTTGAATATGTTTCGGCAATTAAACAACAGTTTCTTTTCTTATCATAGATGACATACTTTCCTTATCCGACTTAGTTTATCTCTTATTCAGCTTTGAATAAATAAACACTTACAAAAAATAATAAAAAGTAACCCTGCACTGTTTTTATAATTTGAATGATCCAAATTATTACCTGGAAGATACGGAAATGTCATATGCATCTGAGCTGAATTTCCACTACTGTTTTTCTTTACTGCACCGTTAACTGTAGACCGTGCACCTGTCCTAAAAAATAGAATGTATCCGTGATAGTAATATTGTTTTATTTGTATTGACTTATGAAATAAAATATTTTTTTTTAATAATTATTTAATTAATTTAAACTAAACTATTTTGACTAGTATTTCCTTTTTTTTTTTTACATTTATTTATTTTATTTGAGCTCATAATAGCTTAAACAAAATAATACTAATTTTTTAAAACTGAATAAAGCTGAATGAACAATAAGGACATTGTTCCAGAATTAAGTTTTTTAAAATGTATTCTATTCTAAATAACAAGTTCCAAATTAAAATAAAGAGAGAAAAGGAAAAAAAAAATTATAAAATAAAATAAAAATATATCGATTTTTAAAAAGATTTGCTCACAATGAACTTGTCTGTTTGCTGATAATGTTGATATTGTTGTCAATCCCATCTGTATAATTCGACTGGACGCACTTTCCGCCAAATTCAAAAACTGAGAAATATCTTTCAGCTTCATACCATTTTCCCATGTACTAAATTAACAAAGAATATATTTTAAAAAATTTAGAATGCAAAAAAAAATATTGTACAAAAGAGGAAAGCAATATAAATGTATACGTTGTAAAATTGTAAGTATGGGTCAATTGGTAAAGTATTTAAATATAAAGTGGAAAATACATTTACAGAAACTTTTATTAATAAATAAAAAATAATATTGATTTTTAAAAAAAGATTTTTAAAGCATTTTTAGCTTTTTTTTTATTAAGGGATTTAAAGTAAATCTTTAAAAAGAAAAGTTTCCAAAAATAAATTGATTTTCTATTTCAAATTCATCGATAGATTATCCAATCAACAATTCTTCCTGATCAGGTCCTAATACCTCATGAGTATTAAGTGGCTTTCCTGTTTCTTAAAGCATACTAAATATTGAATTGCTGGTAACGGGTATTTTTATTATTCTCGCATAAAGCACATTTATTGGTTATTTTAAAACATCTCAATAAAAAAGCAAAGTAAATGAATTGATAAACATTCTAATCGCATCATGACTATAAATCAACAAAGTAATTTTCTTTAAATTATAATAGATATTTAAGATTTAAAATGTCTAAAACTACCAAAGGAAAAAATGAAAAGAAATTAGTGTTGGCATTCCAGCCAGGGAAAAAAATATCAATAAAAAAAATAAGTGGGACAGTTATTATGAGCGTTTATGAAACTCATTGAACAGATAAGTGAAGGCTCATTAATTCCTTGATACTTTAAATTTTTTTTAATTTTACAACTCTGTTTAAGAAGAATGGAGTGCTTGAAGGTTTTTCATGAAAAAATTATCTTGAAAATTCCTTTTTAAATATGTTTTATTTTAATTCTCAAAAAAGAAGGAATTTTATAATTTTAGATGTTTCAGGGTATCCCGATAATTAAAATGAATTTGCTCATTACCTTTCAATAATTTTTTTTTTACTTTTTACTTGAGCCCCTTCAGAAGAGGTATTTTGAATAGCTGTTTTACTGTTAAAAATGTAAACTAAAATATATTTTTGAGGAATAAAAATTTTGAAAAAAACCTGTACATTGCATTTTAAAACAGAAGAACATTAAAATGTTATCATCAAGCAAATGTTGCTTAGTTCGACATATTTATCAGAAAGTTTTTTTATTAAAATATTTATTCTGTTATTACTTTTTTTTTTTTTGATATTCTTAAAATCAGTTTGTTGATCTTTAGATAAGTTAGCATGCAAATCTTCTTTTAAAAATGTCTTTATTAAAATAGATCTGTGTCCCAGGATACTGAGAATATTAAGGTAGATAATCAGATCAATGAAAAAATTATAATAATCGTTTAAAAATATTCTCCATAAAATATGTTTTCATTTATTTAAAAATCCTATTATATATACTGAAAAATACAAAAGAAAAAACGAAAACATATTCTCTGGTATTGATTTCTATATTAATGTTGATAGATAATAAATTAGAAGCTTTTTTATTTTGTAATTACAGAATATTTCATATCAAAACCGAATTCAGGTTTCCCATTTATCACGATTGGCTGTGCACATTCTCCAAATATAATATATGTATACTGTTGAGTAGAACATAAGCAAATAAAGAAATTCATGTAATAAAAAGCATGCCTTCGTGCCTGTGTTGATAGAGAGGTGTTAGTAATCATTACAACTTCATACATGTGAAAGCAAGTTCACTACACAAACTTTGTTAGGTTGGTTTTAGATTAACGTTTATTAACTTTATTTATTCATTAGGTTATTTTGTATTTTAGAGGGCTAGTAACGTTAATAATCTTAAAAGATACAGGTTATTACTATCCGCATTGTGATTGTATTTAAATATGCTTGTCAGCTATTGTTTGCCGCAACTGTTTCTCATGTTTATTACTGAAATAAAGTGGAATAAATAAATACATATTACTTTTGTATTTTTTCTCAGTCATTAATACGTCCATGAGGACAGGCCCTGCCTCTTTAAATAATAAATAATACAAAATCAAATTTAAGTTGTTATTTATTATTAATAGTTATTTATTTAAGGAAAATGGATAATTATCTTGTATCAGAGAATAGGAGATATACAATAGCATGGTGATCAATTGTGACCTTTTGGTTAACATTAAAACTATCTTACCCTTTGAGGGTCAAAATCAGCCATCGTCTTCAGCTCAGGACATGCTCCTAAAAAGGGCACTTGTGCTTCGATGAAACTTGCTAGGCAGGAAAGCAAAATAACTGTTCTGAACGCCATCCTGCAAACATATTTTTGATTTACTATTGCTATACATTCAGTTTTGGATTATCCATGTAGGCAACTGCCAATGGACTCCACACCTCCTAGGGTCTCCGTGGCACTTGAGAAAATACGTTAAAGTTTTAATTTGCTTTAAAAAGATTTTAGGTTTATTTTTTAAGAACAAACAATTTTACAAAATAAGCTTATAAGATCCATACTTATTTTTTCTCTATGATAAAACTCAATTAGGTTGACAGACACAGATAACTGTCCTTACACTTCCTCCCTCAGCATTAATCGATAATGTTCAATATTAGGCTGGCTAACCAAATGTTCTGGGGAACCAGGCAGCCGCTACCCTAGCCTCCCCCCAGTGATGCCAGTCAAGTGTAAAAGTTTAGAATACATTTTTCAAATATTTCTTGGAGGACCTCTCCTCCAAGCAGGGACCTCTCCCATGAGGCAGGTAGGTCCCTGGGTAAGCAGTCTCCCCGCTCTCTTTCTTACTGCACAGATACCTGTATATATACTTGCTGCTTCAATATAATTTCAGAGCTCATTCCAAATTAACTCCACACACTTCCATTATTTAGGTTGACAGCACTGATTACTTTCTTTTAGCTTCCCATTATAAAGAATACTGGAGGATTTCCCGGATCATAGATATGTTAAATTAGAGACAATATAAATATATTGCAACAATTTAAACAAAATAAGGCAATATAAACAAAAACTTTTATTCCTCTATTTTTCATTCTGTTCATTCATTGTCACCCTTAATAGTATTAAGTGTTTCGAATTTAGAAAAAAGTGCTGCACTAGAGGCGGTAGTGAGGAAAAAACTACATCTACTCAGTGAAATATTTGTGAAATGCGAGTAGGGACGTTGGAAAATTTCATTGGGAAAGTTCGAAAATTTCAGATTTGAGAACCTACTTCAAACTGCGAAAATTATGGTAAGGTAATGTGGGGTAAGTGCGTAATCATCTCATTAAATCCAAACCTTCAACTGGTAAGAGCTGCCCTTTAGGGAGCATAAAGCCTAAACACTGATGTATCACAGCCACGAAAATTCGCTAAGGTGAAGTATAACGAATTGAAAAGATATAAATTCCAAGTTAGATATAAAAAGAAAAGATATAAATTCCATAAAGAAGAAAAGATATGCATAGTAAAGGAAGTACATATTGTAATCACGAAAATTTTCAGATTTCAACGGAAATATCCATTTTGACTAGTTTCGTCGTTAAGTCTGTACGTAAGTTCGTACGTGCGTATCTCAAAAACGGTTAGCCGACCAGGAGTGGTACTTACTTACTTGAAGGTCATTATTGATTTTCATCAAAAACTTCTCAAAGTTGGCAAATAAGACCTGTATATTAATATTAATAACATAATATTTTTTTTTTTAAATTGGCAAACCGGAAATGGTACTTTACTTGAAGATCATAAAAACTTTCATGAAAAATTATATTAAAATATAATGTAAAACATCTAGAATTTGGTAAATAGGTCTTTGGTGGCTAGATTTTGGTTGAAATTGGTTGGCCGAAAAGATAGGTACTTTACTTAAAGGTCATAATAAACTTACTTCAAAAATTATATTAAAATTAAATACAGAGATCATATGGTTCGGTAATAAAGGTTACAAACGCAATTTTTTTCCACTCTAATTAAACATTTTTATTATCTGTTTTAAGTGTTAAAATTTAGTGTAAAATACTTGTTTTCATCCCCATTTGTGAGATGAAGAAGTCTGCAGCAGGAGATTAAGATATAAGTTAAGTGGGTACTTCCGCTTAAGATGTCGAAACTGTCGATTTCCAATGAATGAGACTCCAGAAACAAGAGCTTGTGTCAATTGATGGATGTCACGGATGCCGAGTGTCATTTTAACTGCAATCTTCGGAAACTAGTAACCAAATTCAGGATCATTTTTTGAGCCACCGATTTATAGTTTAATTGGCGTACAAGAAAGTCAAGTGCTGCCCACATCAGATATTTTTAATTTTTGTGGTAAATGGAACCTTCAGAAGCTGTTCTTCAAAATTCTTCGAGATATAGGTTTCTCCTTGTCAGTTTTCTGTTTTTTAAGTGTTAATTCGCAATTTCCTCGGCAAAACATGATAATAGGGCTAAGTGCAGGTTTCTGTTGTGGGACTAGTACATGTGGTGTAAATTTACCCCTACTAGCTATCATGCTTTACCGGGCGACTCCGGACTAGCGCATTGAAATAAAACTTATTTTTTTTAATGAATTTATTCAATTATGTTCCACATTCCACTTTCTTTACTGCAACTGAAGGTTTAAAATGTGAATCTCCGGCAAGTTTAAACTTTTTTCGATTATTACATCAGTACCTATAACAATCCTCCGGAAACGAACTATTCTGCATTTCTCCACAACCGCTTCTGCTTGAATAATGAGTCTTCCAGATACCTCGTGCGACTTTTAAGACAAGAACAAGTGCGTACAAGATACTCAGTTAGTAAGTAAATTAACAATTTGGGCAAAATGGATGTGGTTGAAACGTGAGTTTGGATGTAATATTTAAACATAATCGTTTAAGGAGTATTATTAAAAAAAGAGGGAAAATCTAGCTTCAAAAATAAAGATTTTACAGCTCTTTATTGTCGAACTTTGTAAAATCTAGTACCCACTTACCCACATTACCTTAAAACATTTTACACAAAGAGTTACTAACGTTTAAAACGAGTACCAATACCTTCTGAGATGAGAAATTTGGATTATATTGATACGATGTTTTGTTTAAATTGAAAAAAAAAAATTATTGTTGTCTAGTGTGAACATTCGCAATTGGTAAGAGAAATGTTGAAACCCAAAAGAGTTGGGGAAAATTACAATATTTCATAATATAGTCTGGAAAATTAAAATATTTAATATAGCTGGGAATTTCAATCAAAAATTGCTTACTTCGTTTTGATACCAATTATGTGCACAAAACAAATCCTTAATGTTAATTCCATATACATCGTATTAAATCTTGTTCTGTATCCTCTCTTTCACATAAAATTCAGACAATAAAATCATCTTGTTCAATCACTTGCTCTGTGCAGCGTTGGCTTTCTGACTTTCACCCGAAAAAAGATATGGTCACAGTATGGTGGTCTATTGTCATTTTTATCAACTACAGCTTTCTCATTCGTGGCGAGACTATCACAGCAGACAAGTACTATCAAGAAATTGATGTCATGCATCAGAAGCTTTAGCATCTTTGCCTAGCATTGATTAGTCGGAAGGAGCCGATCCGTCTCCACGTTTATGCCCGGTTACACGTTGCACAACCAACGCTGCGAATACAACACGAGTTGGGCTACTAAATCCTTCTACACCCACTCTATTCACTTGACCTATATTCTATCGTCTTCCACTTTTTCAAGCACCTGGACAACTTTTTACGAGAGAAACACTTTCATAACTAGAGTGTTAATGAAAAAGCTTTTTTCGGAAGTCCATTTTTTCCAAGGATCAAATTTCTTCTCTGCTGGGATAAATAAGCTTTTTGTACGTTGGCAAAAGTGTAGAGATTCTGATGGAAATTATTTTGGCGCCGCATATATCGTTGAAGTATCAAAGGCCTGCATTATTTTTTAATCAACTCAATATTTTCGATGGCTTTCGCTTATTCTATGTCGGATTCTACTATTGAAAAAGACTTATTTCTGTTATCTCCAATATATTTAATTATTATAATAAGTTTTACATGATTATTATTATAGATCGTACATGGATATTGCTCCCTGGAAGATAAAAAGATGACTGAAGGTAACGGTAGACAAGGAAGTAAAGAACACTGAGGTCGGAGACCTGTGCACCGTTACTTCAACTCAAGTCGCTGACTTAACTTTGTCGTGTCCGTCTTCTGGGCATATCTAATCAATATTAATTATTTAAATTTTTATATTTATGACAGGCTTCTGAAACTATTGTTTTTTAATCCTTGGGCAATAAGTTATAAAGAAGTTCATGAATTATTTACTTACAATTTATAAAGTTTTTATCTGTTTGAATGAAGCATTTTTTCTGTCGGTGGATTCATTTCCTAATTTGATATTACGAAAGCCGTAGATAAAGGGTTCCCAGACGGTGCAAACAAAAGTCATGGACAAAATTATCAATTGGGCTCCTGACTTCCTCGCATCTTTCTACTTCATCCTTCCGTGGATTATTTCTGCACTTCCTTTATGTTCTTGGTCTTTCCTTTTTCTTTTTTCACTGAAGTTCACATCCAACATTTCCCTGTGTACCATTTCACCCTCTGATTACAAGTCCTAATCATCTCAGGCTACATGCATTGACGCAGTTTTTTCTTAACACTCCCAGTTTGGAATCTCACGGCGAACATCATGGGACAAGCTTCAAATTTCTGTTCCTTTGGTGCTTACTGCTTAATTTCTTTGCTGAACTTGGTAGTTATGTTTTATAAAGTATTCTGCACATGTTCCTTTCCCATAACACTCCAAATGATCATTTGAAAGATAATCCAATTATCTGAACTGTAAACTAAAGCAATACGAAAAATCTGTGAATAGACAGAATAGATATTTTTGAAATATTACTATTTGGAAATAATAAACCATCGTATAATAATTTGCAGTGTTTTTTAATATTATTATTGAATGTAACAATTAGAAGATGAATAAATACGATCTACAGCTTGGAACGGCTGCCTTTCCATAAGCTTTGGCACTGGATGACCGTCTGTTGTGGATAGCGAGGCTCTACGACACACTATTGAAGATGATACCAAAAAAAGTACTCGGCAACTATCCTCCGAACTTGATTTGTCACAGACAATTGTGCGCCTTTGGACTTTTATCTTTTCCGAGCATAGGTTCACTTTCTTAAGTGGCAAACATTTCGTACATTGGATGAGGTACAAATTGGAGTAGAATACTTTTTCCAGTCGAAACCCCCAGTCCAGGGAATCGACCAACGGATTTCTAGATGACAACTAGCCATAGAACATAATATTCTATATTTCGAAAGTTCGAAGAAATCTTATCTAAAAAAAATATGTGATGACTTTCTTGTACATCAATTAAACTATAAATCGGTAGCTCAGCTAGGGATCCTGAATTTGGTTAATAGTTTCCGAAGATAGCAGTATCTCAAAAACTACACTCAGCGTCGCGATGTTCATCTATTGACACAAACAGACACACAAAAGCTAGGGAGGTCTCAGCTAGGTTTCTGGAGGTCTCAGCTAGGTTTCTGGAGGTCTCATTCCGTTATTTTATGTCGTTTTCTTTCAAATTTGATAAGCTTTCCATTATATTTTAATATAATTTTTGATGGAAAGAAGTTATGATCTTCAAATAAAGTATCACTTCCGGTGTTCATGTAGTGACCAATAAAGGAGGTTCACAACTAGATTTTACAACAATCCTAAATACAAAATTTTAACTTTCTACGGCTAACCGTTTTTGAGTTATGCAAGTACGAACGTGGGAACGTATGTGCAGGACAGGACGTCACGACGAAAGTGGATTTAGGGATGGTCAAAATGGATATTATCTTTGAAATCTGAAAACCGAAAATTTTCGCGATTACAACACTTCCTTTACTGCGTACAAGGAAGTAAAAATAAACTTCATCATAACTCTTGAAACGGTCATTTTTTTTTTACTCACCCTAATATTATGTATCACTGTAATACGTTAATTTAATAAAGCTTTGTAAATCAGTTTGTATTTTTTATAAAGACAAATCATAATATTATAAGATCAGGTAGTGGTACTTCCAGTTATCTGAAAAGTGGTAGGCTGTTACCTATAGTGGAGGAACCCCTGCTAATATAATAATATAAAATAATGATAGAGGATTAATATCTTTTTTTTTGTGCAATTGAACACCCTTGTAGATTGTTGTTTCATTGATCGTCATACGTGTTGTATGATGGCTGATTTTCATAAAATAATCCTGAGAATATTTTAAATGAGATCAATCAATCTATTTGTCTGTTTAATTATTAAATGTCCCGCGTAATCATACCTAATATATATTGAGGAAATAGTAAATAATGTCTGGCAAATAGGTCAGGATAGCTTCCTCGCCATATTTATTAGATACATAAAGATAAACAAATGCAAACAATAAAAATGTACAAAAAAGAAATCAGTTGACATCCGCATGATGGTATCAAGAAGGATCAATCTAATTAGGAATTGGTAAATAATTTGCCACTTCTATGATGAATGTATGAACATTCGATGAACATGAACATGAAGATGAATATATAACATTCGAAACTAGTTTTCAATAAAAAACAAATTATAGAAATGGCAAATAATTTATCAATCACTCATTAAAAACAGAAATAGTTAAAAATGCGCACATGCGATCTCCGATAAAAAAAAAAAAAAATAAAAAAAAAAAAAAAAAAAACGGAATCAGAACCCTCGATTTTATAAAAAACACTCCCTATATCGAACTTGACATAAATTATAACAGTAAACCGAAAAGTGCTGAAAGTGATGAAAAATCTAATATTCGGTATTAGCGACCTTAAAACCTAATAAACGGCCTGAGATAAGCCGTTTTTTAAATATAGTCTATCAAAGATAATACGTTTACGCATACGTAAGCAAAATTAATTAGTGGGTTTTGATAAATTTGATATAACCATCTGGGTTCCAACCCGAGAAGAGATAAAATTAAACTTGTTCCTTGATGCCTAAATCTTAGAAGGCGAGTGAAAATTTACGATTCTGAGGACTTAAAATTTGTTCCACTTCCTGCCTGAAATGCTTCCCTAGCTTTCAAAGTCAGTATTATTTTAATTCACAAGGACTTTAATAACTAGATACGATGATGATGATATTACGTCAATGACAGCGCCTATATGCGTAGTAGGATACGTGACTCCAAGCACAAACCCCGTTGGAATCCAGAATCAATTTTCGTTTACTGAGAAAGAAATTCGCACATGATCTTAGCATCTTTTGAGGTTATTGTTAACTTTGATGTTCTGGAATTGAAAAATTATTTGATATATTAAAAGCATTGTCACATTTTTGTTTTTCATATTTTTAGACGTATTTAAGTAAAACATAATATTAGAGGAAGAAAATTACTTCAAGGAATACTACTCTAAATTATATTTTTTTTTTTAAATCTTCCATTAATATAAAATAAATAAAAATAAAAATATTACTAAAAAAAATGTTTTAATTCAGCATCTATCTGAAATTTTAGCTGCTTTAGTTTGTATTTTTTTATGAATCTTTTGTAACGAGTTTTCTTTTCAATAGATTGCGACCATAACACAGTGATTTCGGCGAATCATCAGCAGGACATTCTTGTCCATTGACCTATCAAAGGAGTCCCGGAGGATGTGGAACGCGAGCACATAAAGGACGAAATGTGAAACTCGTTTTGACGATGAGCTCCGGATTGTTTTCCTCTCGCCCGGTGAAAGTTTTCCCGTTGAAGAAGTGACAGCGCAAAAGTCAAAACATTGGAGGCCTTTGTGGCGTTAAAGGCATTTCCTTCCCGGAACGATCCTCCGAGATAGGTTCTTCATTGTCATCTCAGTTGATATTTGTACTATCTTTATTTATTTAATCTTTTTTAGAGTGCTGAAGTGAGATTTGCTATGTTTGACCAACATTTATGTTTTTCAGTCCCGATGAGGCCTGAATTGGCGAAAAGTTGACTGGTAGAGTGATTTACTGGTATTTCATAGACACAAGACTTTGTTTTTTAACCGATGACGGCGAATCCAGAAGGAGGGTAATGTGTTTAGTTTGAACGTAAATAAGTTTCGTAAGGATTTTTTGAGCGAACGGCTCAATCGATTTTCAAGTTTGATGGGTCAAATTATCCCCATGAATTATCCCCTCGTTGTGATCCCGTGAATGTTTTGAAACGTCGCGACGTGAGCTCAAAATATTAAAGAAATGTATTATATTTGTTTAATCTGTCCGTTTGAGGGTATCTAAAGGTGCGTTTTCCTCGGTGCGACTAACGGCGATCGTTAAACGATTCAGTTATTAGAGTCGTTCAACGATAATCATACAGCACTATTTAGACTGTATTTCATAGGAGCTGTGTGCTAGGAACACAGCTTCTATGGAATACAGTCTAGTTATTAAACTGAATCGTTGAACGATCGTTGTGATAATCGCACCGAGGAAAACGTACCTTAACGATTTTTGAGCGAACGGCTCAACCGATTTTAAAGTTTGATGGCCCAAATTATTCGTTGTGATCTCGTGAAGGTTTTAAAATATTTTGAGCTCAACATACTAAAAAATGTCCGTTTTTAGAGAATGGCCAGAATTTAGTTTTTGATGGCTCAAATCACTCTATAAATTCCACAGTCACTCTGGACGCCTTAGCAAATCTTCTGTTTTAACGGATTAGTGCACCATTAGGTCTTGCCAGCTGGTCAAACGATGATTAAGGCATCTATTACTACTTTCAAGTTCAACGCCGTTTGCGTTAAGTAATAAAAAAAAAAAAATTTTTTTGCGAATCAATTAATGGATTCAGTGCCACGATAATAATTGTTGCTCACTCTCAACATGTTTAACGTGTGCTGACTTCTCGGCCTACGTAGGAGACCTTCACCAGGGCGAATTAATTCCAGATAAAACGAATGTAGTTTTTTTTTATTCCTATTATTTTACTCCTAGGAATAGCTAAGTGGGTAAAAACTCCTAAATCCCAGATACGGGTTTGAGTCCGGCTGTCGAAGAAATTTTTTTTTCTTGGTTCAGCAGTGGATCGACTTTGAGGTCATGAGACCCTCCTAGAGTCCACCCAACTTCTGTAAAGTGGGTACCTCATCCTTCATTGTGCTGGGAGATAAAGCTGGTGTAGGTTCTTACCAAATACAGAACCCAAGGCCCTTGGGTTATTTATTTATTATTTATTTTATTTTCGCTCTTAGAAATGATTCTGACGTCCTTCTCATAAACAAACTTCTGTAGCGAAAGTATTGCTTTCATCAGAGGATTCAGCGAGTCAGCTAATAATCGATAATGCAAGGAACAATGAAGCTATTATATCGAAATCGATAGTATCGGAACGGCGATCCGACCTTCCATTGAGAATTTTCTTGTCTTCTAAGAACACAGACAATGACCTCCATGGTGGTTTGGGAATCTACAGCCAAAGGATTTTTACTTTCGTTTCATAAAAAACGCAATCTGAAAAAGGTCTTAATATATTTATTTATTTTTAATACAGTTTTTCAGAACTTTTTTTTTATGATATATATTTTTTACTTTCTCACCGCTACTAGGTAAGGAAGTATTGTAATGGAGTCAAATTTTCGATGTGCTCTTTTCGACGGATATATGCTTTTCAGAGCCCCCTTAGTCCAAAAAAAATCGCATTTTCGGTCATTGGTCTGTGTCTGTCACTCTGAACGTGTGGACCGATAATTTTATTTATTTTTTGTTTTGTAGGCTTTTGAATCCCGATGCCGAAAAACGAGTTTTTTAATTATGATTAAATGAAAATTTTATTTGCGCATTACTCGAAAAGTATGCATTTTTTGTAAATGATCATTTGGAAGTTAATTAAATTACCAACAAAATAAAAAAATCATCTTAATTGATCGAGTATTTGCAAAGATACATCCAATTGGACTTTGTAGCCATGTTAAAAAAATATATATATTTAAAGTGTTCTGTGCATGATCCCATGGAATCGTTCGTTTTTCTTTAGTTTCTGTAATAACTCGAAATCTATACATCTCCCGGAGCATTCCATATGCTTATTTAAAAGATAATTAAATTGCCTACCAAGTTAACTTTTATAAAAAGAAAATAAATAAATAAAAAAAATAATAATTAGCGCAGATTTCATATTAATATTAGCAAACATTAATTGTAAATACAAATATTAGCGAAAAATTGTATAAGACTCTGAGCTAAAGCGATAAGAAAAGTCGGGCGAGCAGACACACCAGATATTTTTATTTTTAGTTCTAACTATTTTACTTATATTTTTTTATAGCCTCTGATACTGATTGTATTCATTACATATCATATATCACATTATAATTATTATATTTCTTAATGATAACATTCATTGAATATTCCTCTGAATAAATCTTTGATCGTTTGGCTGAATAAATCTTTTATCCTCTGGAGGACCTCAGAGGATTGATACAGACACCAACAAAGAATATTAGCGTTATCCACCATTTACATTTCCTTTGGCTTCTCACTGTTAGTTTATTATTTTTATTTATTTATTTAATTCATCAGTAATTAACATTCATTATTCTTCAATATTCTGGATTATAAGGACTTCAGCAGTTATTTTTCATTGATTTAGGTTAGTACAAATCTACAAAATTAGGACGATAACGTATTTTCGTGTTTTTAATTCCTTGTATGCAGTAAAGGAAGTATAATAATCGCGAAAATTTTTGCTTTAGATTTTAATGGAAATATCCATTTTGACCATCCCTGGTTCCATTTTGACTAGTTTCGTCGAGACGTCTGCACGTTCGTATCTCGTAAACGTAGAAAGTTCGAATTTTGAATTTGAAATTTTTGTAGCATATAGTTATCCACCTTCTTTTTTGGTCACTACATGATGACGGGAAGTGGTACATTACTTGAAAGTCATAATAGATTTTCATTGAAAATTATATTAAAATATAATACAAAACTTCTCAAATTTGGTGCATAAGACTTATATGTTAATATAAATAATATACTAGGTTTGGTTAAAATTGGCAAACAAAAAGTCGTACTTTACTTGAAGGTCATAAGAGACTTTCATAAAAAATTATATTGTATAGGAGAAGCTTGTTTGGGAGTGCGGTCGATGAATAAACACACAAATAAGAAAAAATTATTATATTGTGTGCGAACCTTCCGGCCTAAGTTTTAGGCCACTATCAGGGCTAAGAAAAAACAAAATAACAATAGATGCAACAACAATAGCAGCACGAGTAACAGTAAAATATATATATATATATATATATATATATATATATATATATATATATATATATATATATATATATATATATATATTAAATTAAATGATTTTATTAAATTATATTAAAAAATTATATTAAATGCAAAAATTCTCTAATCTGGTATATAAGACTTTTATGTCAATATAAATAACATACTAGATTTTAGTTAAATTTGGATTACCGGAAGTGGTACTTTACTCGAAGTTCATAATAAAGTAATTTAATTTTCAATTTTTTTAAATAGTTCTCTGTCAATTTTCGAAATAAAAGCGTCATGTGAAAGTTTTAGAAAATAAAATTCTGAGTCTAACTCATTCAGAATTACGACTCTGGGCATCGTCACAAGCCTAGTTTAATAGGCGGACAAGGAAGTCTTGTGGTGTCCAAATCATATTTTTATTTAATCATCAGTAAAAAGATAAATAAGTATATAATCTACAATTATAAAATTAATTATAAAAAGTCCAAACCAGAGCAAAAGGTTTTTAAAAAACTTTCTTAATTTTTTCAAATTTTTGTTTGTTTGTTCTTTTAGATGTCATTTATACAAAATGCCTTCCAACTAGTATATTAACGTTTTGAGTTTTTATATTTAATAGGCGATACACACTGTAAGCGTTTATTTATATTATCTCTTATAGGATTGTCATTTAAATTTTACAAGAGTCTAAGTTTGTGTTGATCAGTCACAGTTTTGGCTGGCGTTCAGGAAAACCGATTTCTTTAATTTGTATATTTTAGATTCTTCGAGATATAAATTTTTGATATTTTAAAGAGGTCACTGATGGAAAAACATAAACAGTGCAAACCCTATGTTTTTCTGACTTCTAGAAGTGATTTAAATATGAATACAGTTAGAGCTTTATTCCCTGTCCAGTCCACAACAATCTCCACTTTTTTTCACTGATTACTAAGTTTTTTTTTTAAATTTTTTATAATATATTATCTAATCAAAAAACATGTGTTTTTTTTATAAGCATTTAAATTATAACTTTTTATTTTAAAATTATATGAAAAAGAAAAATGTTCATTTTAGGTTTTGTCATCTACTGAAAAGTTGTGTTTTTTATAATTAGGTAACTTTCTCTTCAAATTCACTTATCAACTCGAAATTTTCGAAATGTACCAGTTACATTGTTACAAAATTGTCAGATCCCTGTGAATCTACTGACTGAAGGAATTAAAAAAAATACAGCAGTTCATGATTTGTAAATTAAATAGTAACACAAATCAGACCAAACCTAAAAATGTAAATTTCTTTTAACAACCTAACCCAAATTTATTTATTAATAAAAAATCCTTCATTCAGTAGATATAATATAACAGAAATGCAGATGCATGCAAAATTTCATTTAAATGGCTTTAACCGTGTTTGAAAAAAAAGGTACATTTGTTTACCTGTAAAAGCCCTCCATCAGTGACCCTCTTAATAGTTTAAATATTATTTGTAAGACATTTAATAATGATTTTTTGTTCAATAGAATTGTTTTGATTTTTTTAAGGATTTTACTTAAATACTATAAACCAGGATGATTTTTGAACATTTGTAACGGTTCTGCTGAAAATTAGAGTTATCGTGTTTTTCCCTAACACCAACCATTTATAAATGAAGGTTTTGATACCCACATTCCTTCGCAATAAGATAAGGCAGAGATGAACTGACCTGCAGGCTGGGCCGCCGGGCGCTGACTGGAGGAACACTAACGGTCCTGAAATAGGTCAGAGTCTTTCTCCCACTTTCTAAGAGAGTCCTCCTCGCTCTGTACCGGGCTCAGGGTGTGGGATATCCATCGGTGTCTTGTCATCCTGGTGGTTCGCAGGAGAAGAGTATTGTCTTCAGTGAGGGAGGGGAAAAGGAGTTGTAATCCAATCCTAATTACGAAGAATGCCTTTTAACATTCAGGAGAAACATTTGTAACAGAGAGAGGAAGTAGGGATAGTCTGTGCCCAGAAACTTTCGAAGTCGTTAAATAAATGGCAAAGGATATATATAGTATTGTATAAAACAACTCTTTGACTGATATACATGTTAAAATTCGGACTCAGACTGAGGAGTTAAAAAATCGGTGCCTTACTCAGTGTGTTAACCCATTGACTGCTAATATATACACAACTATAGAATTTGTATATATAAAAATACAATAATTCTAATAATCAAGATTGTTGCTATTTTATCAACTTCTGGCAACAAATATCTTTCGGCTGTCTGCTACCAAATAATAATGTGTCTAGTATCAAATAAACAAAAAAAAATTATTCTTGCTGGACTTGCTAAGAAGTTCTCCAAAATGATTTAGTTTCATATTTATAAATTTATTTATTTTTCACTGGCTTCCTGACTATGCAGTATAATCTCTTAATTTATTTTATATTTTTCATTGTACTGTACCTTTATATTTATATATATATTTACTCTAATGTTTTTCTCTTGAAGATTATGTGTTATGTGTATGGTCTTAGTCAATGCAAAATAAGAGGAACGCCATTCCGTAGCCAGTCGATATTTCGGAAGACATTGAGAATAACCATTACACTCGCGAAGATAGGAAGGCGAATATATAAACGCTTAAGAACAAGATCTACAGATTAGATGAATTGAGAGCAGACTAGAAGCAAACCAAAGGAGGAAATTAAAAAGAAGGACATTGAACTGTCTAATAGTCGCTGATGTCCAATTGCTTTAGCCGCCAATAGCTCTAGTTGGGTCACAAGTTAGTCGCTTCTATTCCACCAATGATAACTCCTTGGTTCCAAACTTTGTTTTCATAATAAGCTTCTGTCTAGCAACGATACTTAAACAGTGGTGTTTATTCCATTTGTTCACATGAGCACGTGATCTCTTTATTAAAAAAATCTGGTGCGGTGCGCGCATCACACAACTTTCCCTTACCCGTCCTATAATAATTATATTTTTAATATAATTTTAAAAAGTTCACTTAAACAATGCTTGAAATAAACTCAGCAGCATTCACTTCTTCACATCTTCTCCAACTTCAGTACAATAAAACAGTTTTTTAAACAATTTTAGCACAACAATTCTGTACACTACCTATATATTTTAACTTCGTCAAGTTGCAAATATATTTTAAAAGTTTCGGTTTAGTTTTCATGGAAATATTTTCTTTCCATTAAATAATATGAAAGTAGAAATTATTAAGTTAATTTCCGCTTTTGTATTCTTAAATTATCTTATTATAGAGTATTCTTTATAACAGATTGGTGGGAGAAAGTTCGGTCGCATCCGTCTCCTTTCAGATGCGCTCGGTTATCCATCTGGGGTCTTGTGCTCCTCATAAAATACGCTGTATCATTGCTAATACTGGTTCGATTTTGATGATTCTTTTATTGTTTTTTAGATAATTTAATAACCTTTCATACAATTCATAATTTCATATAAATTGCATGCTTTATAAGTTAAGCGAAAATAAAATATTCTTTTCATCATAACTTTTTTCGCTGCATTTCCTCGGTGATGTACTACATAAATGAAAAGTTAAAGGGCTGTAAGGAGAAGACATTAGGCAAGTTTCATCAAAATCGTTAGAGCCGTTTTCGAGAAAATCGTAAACAATTGTAATATCCATTTTATTATTACCATTTCCGGTTAGTCCGATGCGCTGTATCTTTGCTATTATTGGTCCGATTTGCATGATTCTTTTTTTGTTTTTTAGATGATTTAATTACATTTCATACAATTCTTTACATAATTTACCGTAAAATCCATAATTTTTAAGCTATGCGCAAATAAAATATTCTTTTCGTCATAACTTTTTTCCCTGCAATTCCTTGATGATTTACTACATAAATTAAAAGTTAAAGACCTTTACGAAGAATAATTTAGGCATGTTTCATCAAAATCGTTTGAGCCGTTTTCGTGAAAATTGTAAAAAAGTGTAAAATCGATTATTTAAAGTGGCACTTCCGGTAAGTCGATTTTGATGAACATGTTGCTGTATCATCACATGCAGGTGCCAACCTTAAATACGTAATTTCAGTATCGTACAGCTTTTCGTTTTTGAGCTAGACTGTTCTAGTTACAGACACACGGACGCACAGACCATTTTGCGAGACTTGGTCATTTGGACTCAGGGAACCCTAAAACGTGTATTTCCGTCGAAAACTCGAATTCGAAAATTTTCACGATCGCAATACTCCCCCTTACTATATATTTCATATATAGGTAAGGGAAAGTAAAAAATATAATTACTTTATAGTAGTAAAAAGAAATTGAAAATATTTATCTGAGATTGAGTAAATCAACAGAAACGGAACGCCTTCATTCTGACAGACTCAGCACGCACAGCTTGAGCAGTGAGTCTCCTGAGACAAAAGTGTGGAGAGGAGACTGGATGCATGTTTGATGACTGAGTGCAGTCACTAAAATTCCTAAGATTTGGTTCCGTTGGAGGTTTGTTTATCTCTTGAGCGAGCTTAGAGAGCGAAAGTCGATAGCTATGATCTTATTAAAGAAGTAATAATTTTGATAACCCCAATGAAAACTAATTTTTAAGGCCACCACATAAATTCAAAATTTTGGGATTATTTCGTTTTTTAGTTGTATTTTTCCTGAAATATTATCGAAGGCAAGCGGAGAAGGATCGGAAGTTCTTTGTGTTTCTTCCATAACTTCTAGAACACGATTATGGAAGTTTAGAAAACTTCTGATATATATGTTTTTCCTCCGCTACATTCGGACACTTCCAGTGGCCACCTCTGGGTAAAATGCGCTGAAATTCGGTATGCAGGTTCGTTTTTTAAGCAGAACAATACCATTAAAGTCGGGTTAAATTTCTGTCAAAATTTCAGTATGGATACCTGAAATTTGGCTGTTTTAAAGTTTAGCGCATCTCTACAGCCCCAATAAATTAAGGTAGGGGGTTAATTTTTTTATGTAAATTGAGTTGGTGTTAGAAGAGTGTCTTTTGGGGGTCTCAACTTTTTCACTCTTCCCCGTGGTATTTCGTTTTTTTAAGGATTCGCGCTCTTTAAGAACCCTTCCAAACTACGTTAGAAGAGTGAAAAACTTTCCCCGTCATTTTAATGTTTTGTATTTAGTGAAAATACGACCTTAGTGACGGAGTTTTGCTGCTCATGGATTTTTTTTCTTTTAATTTTAGTAATGAAAAGTAATTAAAATTTATTATTTTTCTAATTCCGTCCCATAAATACGAAGAAGAAGATAGATATTGTCAATTTCAGGTTATTACTGACAAAAACAGACTATATTGTCGAACGCTTAGTAAGTAAGTAGCCAGTTAATGATTAACGAGTTTACTTTTCACCAATATTCAGTATTTTTTTAAAGATCTTGGGTTGATGTACTGTCTCTATATGGTTGGGTCTTTTTTAGATTGTTGATGTTAGATGTTGTGTCTTTGATCTGCATGTATGTGATCATATCTTTCTCTTTTATGATGGCTGAATTGGAGAAATATTGAATGATCAGTCACTTGCTGGCAGTTGAAAGACTTATACTTTTTTTTTAAAATTAATTTGGTTTCTTTTTTTCTTTTTCAAGTTTTCAAAACGTTATTAACATCTCAGTTTCTGATAATACATTTTTTTTTCACCATCAACGCTTTTCTGGCGCTTGTCGCAGAAAAGTGAAAATCGGCAAATATGGATATGACATGTTAGGCATAGAGAAGGATAGTACCCAGCAGTACCTCTTTCCGGTCTTGAATTAGCCCCTGCAGGAAAGGAAATCTCTCATCCAGCTCCTTTTAAGTCTTCTCCTAATGGTCATGTCAGCCGTAGCCATATCGTTTATAAGTCTATTGTTATGTCCATGAAGGTTATAATGAAAACGAGAATAAAGAGTACCTATGTTTTGATCGATAGTTGGTTGTTGTAAGTCGGCATGTAGAGTTTTGTCGTTTATGCACCAAGGAGCTTTTGTTATTAGTCATAAAATTTTGTACTGGAAAGATTGTACTCTTGTAAGTTCGTGCTTTTTGCTGAACCGTCAAATTTGTAAGGGAATACGTCCATATGTGTTTAAGTAGATAAGTGTATGTATTTAGTTTCTGTCTGATTTTCAGTTTTGACGATTTGGAAAGAAGAGAATACAGTAATTTCTTTCTATGAGAGTCTTTATTTTTCATATTGGTGTATGGGCTTCAGTCGAATATTAGTACCGTGTCCGTCTGAGGGATTTAATAATTATAATTTAAATCTAAAAATATTGAAACTTAACGTTGAAAGTTTTCTGTACAAGTTACTTGTAACGGTTAATTGGAGTTGCAACTACTCTTGAGATACTTTCTCCCTCACACCCCCATCTCAGATCAGATGCATCTCATAGATTAACCCACTTTTTGATTATTTCAGTTTCTAAATGAAAGTCCGTAAAATCAGGTGAAAGTTTAAAAGGACTATCGAGTCTTCTGTTGTAAAAAAAATATGGAACTCTCCCGATCCTTTCTATATTAATCCATGAAATTGAGTTCGAAACCTATAGATTATTAGCCCAAATCCAAGTTTGTTTTTTTTCATCCCGCTTTGTTGAGTACTGTATTAATTTTAAATTGCATAAGGTGAAACTCGGAAGGCTCTAACAATAAAAGACGTAGCCAATTTTTCTTGAGGAAGAATAAACAATGAATTTATGATAAATATAAGGCTTTCCACAAACTGGTATAGTAAGATTTTTTATTATTATTTTTTTTTCTTCGATGAATTAAGGATTAGGAGTAGCTCAGGTGATTGGATTCGATCAGATTATTTATTTATTTATATCAACCATGAATCGACTATTGGATCGATGTTGGATCAGCCACAGAAGAATGGCAACCAATTTCGACGGAATAAAATTCCTAAAAAACGCATTTGAAAATCATGATTTTTCTCGGTTCGGCCTCTAGTGACGAGGTAACTTAGGAGGAGTGACGAAAGGGGAGAAAAACCTCTCTCTATCACTTTCCAATGCGCGAAGTCTGGCCGTCATAGAGGCCTTCCCCCTCCTTTCACCACTTCCCCTATGCAACTTCAGTACTAGCGGCCAAACCAGGAAAAAGCACAATATTTAAACACGTTTTTAGGTATTAAATCGAACCTCATATATATTTTATGAAAATAGGGTTGTTGGGAAACTCTTCGGGAAATAAATAGCGCTTTGAAAAATCGCTCTAGGACCATTTCGGCTCTTTTTCAAATCTATTTTTTGAAAACAACTGTTTTTACATTTTTTCTCCATTTCGGGGAAAAGTTATTTTTTTTTCATAAAATTTTGATTGTAAATAGCTCCTAACAAAAGCCACAATTTGGGAATCAAAACAAGTTCCTGCGACAAGTCCTGTAATCAAATGTCCAATAATGGCCATATTTCACGGTTTTAATTTTTTTTTTCGATAAAGTTGACCGAGTTTAATTGGTTAAGACTCATTTCAAAAATTTAGTACTTTTAAACGCTATTACGTACAATTTTCTATTTTTCTTTAAAAAAATGTTTTACATCTTAAGCGTGAAAAAGAACACTTTTCCACATCTTAATGAATTAGTTTTACCATATTGCTATATACCGATTTTATCTAAAACATATCAAATTTGTTTCTACTATTTTTCACCTAATTATCACGTTGAGAAAGTCCATTGGAAAATCATTTTAAAAAATAAGCTATCGCGCTAGAACTATAAATGCCAGTAAATAACCAACCAGTCATCTTTTCGCCACATTTGCAACTTAAAATACATAATATCACATAGATGCAAACCAAAAACAGCACATCTCAAATCAGTCCCATAAAGATTCTTCAACAAGAGATATCACATTACTCCATTATCTCAACATATTCTGGAGGAAACGGAGGTTGCATTAAAACAGCTGAGAAAGGTTACCTACATTCAAACAGGTGAGAAGTGTTATCTACATATATCCAAATAGGTGAATAGTAGAAACAGAAAATACATATATGAATATACCATACAACCAGAAATGTTCTAAAAGGCATACAAATAATAAATAAGATTAATATGAGGGACAGCATTACAAAAAAAAAGAGGGAGGTAAATTAGCACAGCAGAGAAAGGTTATATTCAAACAGCTGATTTGAAAAACCACCACTAATAAATTTTGAACTTTCTCTCTAATTTCTTAAATGCCTGTATCATGTCAGTATTAAGAATTATAATTGTTAATTACCGATTCCTGGAGCCCTTAAAATTTGTCATTTTTTATTTATTTATTTTCCTGTTTTAATAATGTCGTAAGCCATACGTAAGTCTCACAGCCGAGAGGTTTAAATCTAACTAAATGTCTGTAAATTTTGTACTATTTCAATTCAAAAATATTTTTATAAAAGTCTGAAATAACTTTAGTTGAAAGGTATCGATGACTTGGTTTTTACCTTTAAGTTCGATCTTTTAATCGATATTAATCGAAATGTATTTGTTCAGTTTATGGCGAAAGGAGCCATATCATCGCCTTTCTCTTCTAGAATCTTCTGTCATGTTACTCTCAAAGTCTATCATAAATATTTTACTAGCCCTCATCTCTTTTGTTATTAATACAAAGAATGGATTTTTAAATAATTTTCTTGTTAAACTTATTTGAAGAAAAATATTAGAAATGTTATTATTAGATATATTTAAATGTACCTATGTATAAATAAATCAACTGATTTATTAATTATTACTGTTTACTTTCAATACACGAAGTGAACTAATAAGGATCATGATAAAATAAATTATTGCACCCAGTAATTTTGATGAGCCATAGTGCTTTAGTTTGCGTTTGTTTTTGGAACTGCAATCCCAATATTTAATTTGTTCAACAAAAAAAAATGGTTGACCTGGCAACACTGACCAAAGCCCTCTCCTAAGTAGTGTACTAACTCAGTTCGCGCTATTAATTAAATTTATTATTTATAGCAATGGTTTATTATGTATTTAGTTGTTAAAATGATTCCTGGACAGTATTCCACACTTCTAACTATATATTATAAAAGTTATGTTATTATGAAAATATTTAAATGTATATATAAATTGACTGGTAAATTATTACTGTTTAGTTTTAATACACGAAGTGAACTTATAGGGATTGTGATAAAACAAATTATTCCATCCGGCGATTTTGACGAGCCTCATTGCTTTAGTATACGTTTATGTTGGAACTCCAATCCCAATATTTAATTTATTAAAAAAAATAATGATTGACCTGGCAACACTGACAAACGCCCTCTCCTTAGCTGCGCGCTGACTCACTTTGCCTTATTAACTAAATATATTACTTTTAGCTATAGTTTATTATTGATTTAGTTGTTAAAGTAATTCCAGTATTGTACACTTTTAAATAGACAGTGGAATAATCTGAAGATGATATCTTAGGTATAAAGATATATTTAAAATTAAATTTATCAAAAATAGCTAGAACATGGCTCAGCTCAATATTACTCATTAGTTTTTGGAATATTAAAATTATTTTCTAAACTTAAATTTGTTTTAAAAGTTATTTATTACAATACAAAATACTTGATAAATGTAAATCTGAAATCTGCTGAAGTATAAAAAGTAGTTAATATTCAACTTCTGACAATATTCTACTCACAGGCGCTAAGAAATGTTAATCAAATTTTATGGTTATTATAGAAATAATCAAAGAAAACAAAACAAACTATTATTAGTAAGACCAATTGTAAGAAGGCTTGAATTCACTAAACAACTGATTTTTTTTCTGATTACTTTATGTTTAGAACTGAATACCACTCATTCATAAATGTTTTGGTGAATTCACTGCATTTTCTACAATTCATCAATGTTTTATTGAAATTATTATGGAAGGGTTCAATGAAAATGTTGCAATTTTTAAAATACTATTGAAGCTAAGATATTGTTTCATGACAGTAAAACAATAACAAAACTTATAAAAGTAGTTCTACAATGTTTTGCATTAATGGTTAAAAATAGCGATTTAAAGGTCCAAAAACTATTGGCACATCAAAAAAAAAATATATATAAATATATATATATATATATATATATATATATATATATATATATATATATATATATATATATATATATATATTTATAATAAATAGTAAAACCTAGTTTTAGATTCAGTTTTTCCTAATAATTAAACTTAAATCGGGAACACTTAGTGACATTCAAATGAAATAGTTAAGTTTTCTTATGGCTAAATTGTCAATTAAAATAATTTCATTTTCAGCAGTCTTAATAATATTGTAAAAAAAATGTATTACAAGACAGGTTTAGTCTGAAATAAACCTCATTCAGGATGGCCACAAAAGTTTTATTAAAGATAAATAGAAATATTTTTATTGCTTTGTAAAACCAGACCACTCTATGTTTACTCGTTTGAATAGCTTAAGAAAGGATATCAACTAAAGACAAAGCATTCTGTTTTAGGCAATAAGAAATGTTACCCAAAGTTAGAGTATTTATATATTTTGTCTCAATGTCAAATGTCCCTAAGCTAGTAACAGTGGTGTATGATTGCTTTAAAAATATCAATAATTTTCTCTATCAGTTATTTTGCAAAAATAAGGAGTTGGAAGTTGCATATTGTACCTCCTGCTTACAGGATCTCTTTATTACTAAACATCATTTCTATTCTATGCCTTTTAATTATTATGCTACTAATAATTTTCTCTCAATAAATTACAAACACTAATCAATACATTCAAAGTCAATCAAATTACAAACTATAGTTAGTTAATATTGGCAATTATTTTCTGTTTCAGGTATGAATATCTACAATCAATATACTTGCATGTTTATAAATAATTTGTTATAATTATTTATGGAATATCAGAATATCAAAGGTAAAATATTTTACTAAAGATTCAATAGGTGTATGTTATGTTTGTTTTGGATATGAACAAACATCATATATGGAATCATTTTCATTCTTCTTCCCAGTTTTCTCTTCTTCTGTGCTTCTTTTATATTCTATTATAAATTCTTATTGTTTTTAAATAATCCAATCATCTTCAAGTTCATGGAGATCTTTATAGAAAAGTTATTTATTTTATTATAAAATTTCATCTTCTAAATCTTTTAACTTTAAATATATTCTTTATACCAAACATTTTATTCTTATTCTATTAGCTATTTTCCTTTATTATCTTGCCATTTTTAAGCAGAATATCTTTTTAGGAAACAACACTTTTTACAATATTATTATATATTTTTAAAGTTGTGTGTCTACTTGAGATCGTGTGTGAAACCTTGTCACTAATTCCCTGAAAGCGAGTCATCTGTTTCTGGTCGATTTTCAGAGCAGTATCAACCAGCAAGCACAGCTCTTGAAGAGTGCAAAACTCTCAGATCGAGAAGTAGTTTAAGAATTTTTAATAGTTAAAATTTTAAATTAATTACTGAATAAAACATTTTTTAGGTTACTTACCTTCATCAGTCAATCAAATGACTTTTTCTTTTTCAATATTTGTACATTTTAGTCTTTAAATTTATTTAATTATTAATTTATCATGAACTTTTTTAAAGAAATACTCATTTTTATTTTTATTCGTCTAATTTCTTGTTTTATTTATTTTTGTATTCATTTGCGTTATTTATAGATAAACTTTAAAGATATATTTAATGGTTGATAAAATCATTTTAGTATACAGTTTACAGATTACTGTCTCTCGCCCCTCTCTCCAAACCAAATGTAAAGTCTGCGTCTATGAATATCAGGAAATTGTACTAATAAACTTTTCATATTTAGATATGTAAAAGTTAATTTTCAGGAAGAATTCAACTCTTCCATATTTTATTGAGTATTCCTTGTACCTATTTAATCATCTTTCTACAATAGAGCTTTCTGTTTGTATAATTAAAATACTACAATATAGTTTAACAATGCACCTTTATCATCATCAAGTATTATTATCTCTGTTATTTCTTCCGGCTGGTTTTACTTTCCATCTCTTTTTATAGTTTTTGACTCAGCTTATTTAAGTCTTGGTTTGTTTCCTATATACCACTCTCTAAAAACATATTAAAGTATAGGCAAACAACTTAACGAAGAACTTTTTAGTTCTCCTGTGCTTAACTCTTTTGTTATTGAAATAACAATCAACTCATAAATTAGTGCGCACGATTGAAAGCATGTAAAACAAATCAAAATGATTAAAAAAAATAATCCAAGATGGTATATTTGGCAAGGTAGCTATCTGAAGTTATGTAGTAGAAGAAGGCTTTTTTCTTCTTGAGGATAACCTCCTGGCATAAGCTCTACCCACAAGGTTCTCCCTTAAGTTTTTTGCCTTTATTTAGCACATTGAATTATAATGGCTTACTTTTTAGTTATTAGTGATAGTTTTACTAGAGGAGTTCTACGTGTAGAAGATATTCTTCTTTCATTTAATTGTTATAAGAATACTATATTTTTTTTCTTGAAATGACGCGTATATATCCTTAATTGCTAAAATTTCTCATTACCTCTTTAACATTTGATGTGTATGTTCATCTATTCACCTCTTGATCCTCAAACCATCTGCTGATCTTCTAGATCACTTTTGATCTGTATAGTCCAAAAGCTAAATTTTTTTATTTAGTTAAAGTTTCAGTATTATTCTTATTATCTTTTTTTACTGATTCTTTACTTGTTAACAATCCCTTAATTAAGATGTTATGGATTTAATTTGCTGCAATGACCAGTCAGTGCTGGGATTTGATGGCCTTATTTATATTCCTACTGCTCTGCCACATTGTGTTCATCTATATCAAAATTATGAAAGTTACGAGCTATGCCGTACTCCATAACTGGATCATGGCCTCCTTAAGCACCTTCTGCCAGTTTAATTGGTGAATTTCAGTTTTCCTCCAATTCCGAACTCCGAGCAGAGTCCTTGAATCAACTCCAACACCATCCATCCATCTTCATGAATTTTTGGGCAGTCTCTTGATCGAGTTCCATACAAGTCTTCATCAAGAAGTTGTTTAGATATCTAATAAGGCCCCATCCTGGCTGCATATCTTTTCAAGTGGCCTGAACGAAGATGGCACAAGGGGTCTAGCAACAGGTCTAGAAAACACTCTTTAAATCCCAAAACTTAAAAATGTGAAATAACCTCAAAACATTGTGAAAAATACTCAGTAGCCTACTGAGTTTGACAATTTTTGCAACATCAGGCTCATTCATACTTCCCTGTCTCTATGCCTTCTCCATATTGAACCATTTTTCACTGGAGTATAAATGTATTGAAGTATTTTTCTTTCAAATGCTGAGCTGTGTCATACTTGGAAAAATTTGCCATTGTCATGAAGGATTGAAGAATAAGACAGAAATTCTTGTTTTTTCTTGATGGAAAACCTCTGAAACACTACCATGACTAAGGCTAAGGCCTGAGTGAAGGGGTTTTGCAGAGCATTTAGAGCGTGTGAAACAGGTATTAATTGTATGCTCATGTACTGACATGTGTGAAGTAGATATTTGTTTACAGAGGATTACTGCACACCCCAGTCTGCTCACTAAATGCTCTGCAAAACGCTTTTCTACTCAGTTAGATGTCCCTTAAACGGAAACTTTACAATGAACCAGACATAGTCACTTATGTCAAATCAAGCCTTATAAGATGGCTTAGACACGTAAAAAGGATGGGAGAAGAAACTATTCCCGAAAAAACTATTATATGGCAAACCAGAAGGCAAAAGAAGAAGAGGATGGCCCAGGCTGTGATGGATCAATGATGTAGAGAATGATCTACAGGGATGGGAATTGGGCAATGGAAAGGTCGAGCTGCTGATAGGGAGGATTGAAGAGGCATTGTTAAGGAGGTCAAAGTTCTATAAGGGCTGTAGAGCCATGGAAGAAGAAAATGTTCCTCAAATTTTGGAGTTAAAGTAGGCTTTAGTGGTGAAACTAATTATATTTTAGCATAGAGAGTTGGAACTATATTAGAAAGATAAACTAACCACTAGGTAAGCATATTTTTCTCCCAGTCATGGCATTTACATACTATAGCAAATACATTTTATCATTGAGCTTAGTGGAGCTCCCATTGAAAATTAATTTTTTTTTTAATTTTTATCATTTCAGAACTTTTTTTTACCGAATCCTGTTAAATTGATTGTTTAATTAATATTTTGTGATGCATTTTTATTTTGTTTTGATTAAAAATAAATCTATGGGCATTTACACTGTTGGTGCCATCAGCGACTTTCAATGTTTATAATAACATATTACTGTACATCTTATCACTCTATAATGGATTTCATAAAGCCGAAATATCATTCATAGATGGCCAATCATTATTTCACAATAGCATCGGATTTAAAATATTTGATCCAAAGTTTTTCCTTAGATATTATTGCACTTTTTTAATGATGTATTTTTATTTAAAAAATTGTGAAATATTTATTTTGTCTCAATTGTATTTTCTTGTCTTTTTTTTATATATGCTTACCTTACATAGAACTTAAGTCTTATGTATAATATATAAGCATATTAATCTAATTTGAATATTTATATTTCATATTATGCAACATTAGTTTGCCTTTTTATAATACATGAAAAACCAGAACATAACCTTCATTGATCTCATGCATGCTTACTCCTGTATTACTAACATTAAAAATTATCGTGTATGAAAATATTATAACTAGGCAAAAATTAATTGTACAACTATAAAATAATTAAATATTTTTAAAGGATTTCATTTGAAATAAACAATTGAATATTTGTACTCAATATGGACACTTTATTTCAAAGTTACAGAATTATTAAAATAAATACAGTAAAAACATAACTTAAGACATTAAGTCACACTTCTTGAAAATAAAAATACTGGAAGCACGATCTAGAATATAACCTCGAACTAATCCGAGAACTATAACAAAAGAAATCCCTAAAAATACACAATAGGGCCTATTTATTATCACTTTGATTGTAACGATTTAAATAAAATACAAACTAAATCTTAAATATTTAAAGCTTGCAATGTATGACATTCATAGAATGCGATTTAACTCGAAGACTCAGGGACAGGCGTAGGTGCCGAAACAGCAGGAGATGGCCTCTTTTCCGGTTCAGAAGGTGCAGGCTGTTCCACTGCTACAGGCTGGCTCGGTTGTGGTTCTGGTTCTGATGAAGGAATGGAGTTAGAGACCGTGACCGCTGCCTCAGTGCTGCTAGGCTCTGGTTTTGGAGCTGGTTCTGGTTCAGGTTTGGCTTCAGGTTTAGCTTCGGGTTTGGCTTCAGGATCAGCTGCTCTGGTTTCGTTGGAACCTAAGATGAAATAATAATGTTGTTTTTTTTTTTTAATTTTGTACTAAAAAATTGATCGTTTTATCATCTATATAGATTACCCTTCAAAATATGGTCCATCATTTTTTATCACTAGTACCTATCTCACAGCCAATAATTTGAAGCCTCTCTTCAATCAGATGATTGAGAGCCTTCTGTTTAGCCCATGAAGAATTATTCTCATTCTACTTCATTAATTGACAGAGCTATGTAAATTAATAGTGTTATAACTTTTTTTTTTATATAATAATCGTTAAAATGATTACATTTATACCTTTTCTTAAACTAATATATTCTAAAACTGAATTCAAAATAGATATAAATTAATTGGAAAAGAGAAAGATTTAATAAACACTTTCAAGTATTTAATACTAGTAATAATGGGAAGAACAAAAATTCTAGTGATGTATTAGTGGAATAATTTCTTCCGTATATCTCAATATTCCTTTAGTGGTATATTTTACATAATTCTACCAACGTTTCGGGATACTCCCCATTCTCAAGGTGTGTTTTTCTCTATACTCCTATTGTATAGATACATCCATATTAATTTCCTCTGTTATTAGAAACAAACATAAATACAAAAAAAAACTGAGCTTTATCTGATTTAAAAACATTGCTTGGAGTGTGTACTACATATATTTTTTCATCATTGTCACACTGAAAACACAATGTGACAAGGATGAAAATATATGTTGTTTTTATATTTGTTTCTATTAACACATGAAATTAATATGGATATATCTAAAGAATAGGATTATAGAAAATTACACCTTGAAAATGGAAAAGTACTCCGAAACGTTGGTGGAACTATGCAAAATATACCAATAAAAGAATATTGAGATATATGAAAAAAATTATTCCACTAATACATCACTAAACACTTTTGATTTTTTTCAATATACTTTTACGAATTAAACATGAAAAATGCACATACTTTTTGGAGAGCTTCATAATTTCAAACGCTACAAACTTAAAATATAACTAAAATATGTACCCATGTAATTAGTGATAATTAATTATTACATCGTCTTGAGAGACTTGGAACGCTATCCTGCTTCATTTATTTTGTCAGACAAATGGTTTATCTTAGAAGAAAGCTTCAATACCAGTTCTCCTTTTGAATACCGAAAAAACAGCTTAGTATAAATTATTCAACCAATAATACCATCCAATGTAATTCCGTAAAATTCAACTTTTTGCTCACTGACTTTTTGACTATCAGTTATAGAGTAAACTACTAAACATATCAGATAGTTTGCCAGTGGCTGCTCAACTGTATTGACTTGCTAATCCACACAGCAGACAATATTAAAAGGAAGTTAGGCTTATATATTTTTAAAAAATCTATTTTTTTAGTGTGAGCCTAGTTGATATAATTTAAAGAAGAAGGGGGAGGGGAGAGAGAGTACGGTTAATGAAGAACACACTAATAAGTGCAACTTATTTGTATTGTATGCCAACCTTTTGGCCTAAGTTTTAGACCATCTTCAGGGCTAATAAAAAAACAGATAACAACAGAAATACTAGCAATAACAGTACTAAAAGATGGAAATTAACAGAAATGGGTAGTATGATAAAATAATGAAGTATAAAGAAAAAAATATGTTAATAGGTAATGTAAATAATGAAAATTAAAATAATGCGAAAAGAGTGAAGGAAAGATAATGAATTACATGAAAGATATAATAAAATACATGAAAACTATTAATTAAAATAACTACTAGTATGAAGATTCGGAAATATGTAAAGCATATCGATATAATTATGATAATAAAGTTATGTAAATGATGGCAATGAAAATAAAAATTAATTGAAATTAAAATTAAAATAATACAGAAAAATGGAAGGGAATTATATGTGACATTTAATAAAATACATGGAAAATGTAAGTAAAAAATAGATAAAATAAAATAAAAGGAGTAAAATATATAGTTATATAAACTTAAAGATAGAGTAATAAACTTATAAGTTATTATCATATGTGGGGAAGAAAGAAGAATAAGGATAGAAACGAAGAGGAAGGAGAAAAATACTTAATAATAACATATCAGAGAGGCGTAGAGCCGTACGCTAACTAACTGAATCGAAATAGCAGATAAAAATAGCGTTAGTCCTCAAATAATAAACAATTTCAAGTTCATTATTTTTGAAAAGTATTTCATTTCAAATGAAAATTATGAAAATTCCTTGTACAGCTATAAATTCAAAGTTGCCCAGTATCCTCATCTTTTATATATAAATTGACAATAAATTTTTTCAAATCATGCGAAACCTGCCCACATCAACATGTAAGGGATATTTTCCACTTTACAAAAGTTGATCTACCTTATAAGATATATAAACACAAAAGGCACTTGGTAAATCTATTTTTTACTAGATCTTTAAAAATTATTAAGAAATCTTTTACCACCTTCTGGCGGAGCTGCCTCACCGATGTGGCACTCCTCTTGCTCAGCCCTGACAAAGAAAGTTCTGGTGATCTTGTGCTTATCCAGTACTGCATAAGCTTTCTGGAGCACAGTTCCTGGAGGCAGTCGCTCCCTAGTCATGAGCCAAGCTGATTCTGTAAAAAATAAACATGTATGTTTATAATCTGTTAGTTATGAATCTCTGATGAATCTAAACTTTCAATAGGTATTATTATATACAAATATATAAATGAAACTTACGTGTATTGAGAATGCCCAGTCCAGAGCAAGACCACACGACTGAGTAGGTGTCGTAATCAGTGTCCAGAATAATATACTCGGTTTCCATTGGGACTGAAAAAGATACAGTCAACAGTTAAGACCTCTCCAGCAGAAAGATTAATAAACACTTTAAATTGTTTAATATTAATAATAATGGGAAGAAGAAAAATTCTAGTGATGTATTAGTGAAATAATTTCTACCATATATCTCAATATTCTTTTATTGGTATGTTTTCAAAGTTTAAATATTCAAATATGAATATATTCTTTCTATGATAAATAAAAAATGTTAATTATTCTAAATAATTGGATGGCATTTAGCAGAAAGGGACCAACACAAAAAATATGCAAAAATGAGATGGTTCTGATTGGAATTAGTCTTTTCAACAGAAAAGAATTTTCTTGGTTCAGGTATCTTTAATGGAAAATAGAAGTTGAAAAAAATATTTGAAATAGACGACGTTTTTATTTCATGAAAAAGAACCAAACTACTTAATATTTTCAGTGGAACAAATTACAATGCTTTCATTTTCTAGAATAAAATTAGGTTTGTGAAAAAAAGAAAATAAACTTATTTGAATGCTTCCAGCTTTTCCAAGGCCGTTCAACTTTGACTTAAGTTTATTCAAAACATGTGCTATAGGGGTTGGTTCCTTTCTGCTAAATGACATCCTAATGTGGATCATATATTCTTCCATAAAGGAGAGAGGGGTAGCGTAGTTTGATTGGTAAGGCATAATACTTATTCCTAGACATGGATTCGGGTCTAGTTGTGGTAGAAAAAAAAAATTATTTTCTGCTGCATCAGCCACGAATCCACGCTGATCAGGAGAACTAGGGCAAACCGATCCTTTATAAAATGGGTTCATGGCCCTCTATTGGTTTAAAGGATAAACCTGTTAATTGTAAATCAAGTAAATTCTTTTCGAAGTACTGAACTCAAAAACCTTCAGTAGCTATAGTGTTACAGGTTTATTATTTATTTTGTTTTTTCTTAACTGAATATTGATTAATTTCATTTGTTAAAATATTGTATTTTTACAGAAGTTTCTAGGGTCCAGATTCACATATCCTCACGTTGCTACAAATTATATTTTCAGGAGATGGCGAAAGACCTTTGCTTGATAGCTAGTTTTTTTTAGGCAAATTTAGTGTGCCAATAGTGCCCTATCCATTAATTTAATATCAAACACTGAGTTCAAAAAGACACAAAGGACCAATAGAAAAATGAGGATTAACCTTTTTTTTAAAAACAAAAAAGGAAAGTTGTTGATAGTTTATCAATGAGTTGAGGCACAGCGATAAACTTAAATAGTGGCCAATTTCAAACGCTCCTATTGTTCAAATTCACTTTTTCATATTGTAGCACTCTTCTTCAAAATCTATGTTGTAGGTTCGTTGGTTTGTTATAAAATAATTAAGTTTTTAATTATTAAAAGACTAATTCTATTGTATTTGATTAAAAAATTCAAAATGGCTCCAACTTACATGGTAGTGTTGTGTATTTTACACTGACTTTCGACTCTACTCCACCTTTCGGAATGTTTCGGATCTCTCCATCAAGCACTCGTTTGATACCAGTTCTGGAACAATAAGATGAACTTCATAATTAAATTTTCACAATAAATAATTATTTTGAGTATTAGATTAATAAAAAAAAAAATAGCCCGTTAAAATTGCATTAAATGAAATTTCGATGATTCAACTTACAGCCTGTTGGTGATTTCATTAGTAACTAATATCCTGCCATCGATTGCCTTTGTGTAATTTGTCCTTGCGCAACGGCTTCCTGCTTCAAGTACAGTGAAGTATCTTTCTGCTTCATACCATGTTCCCAAATACTAAAAAAAATATATAATATATTATTTTTCCTAAAAATTGGTTATTGCTCAAGGAGGGTGGTTTGAATTATGAATAATAATTTATTATAGGAGCAAAGTAACTCAATGGGTATTGCATTGAACTCCTAACCATCGGGCCAGGTTTGAGTCCGGCTACAACAGAAAATTTATTTTATCATATATCAGCTTTGGATTGACTCCTGGTTAAGGAGATTAAATGAACTAAATAGATAGTAAGAATACTGACAATCTCTCATTTAGCGTGCTATTTGTGCTATTGCTCAAGTTTCAACAATAGCACAATAAATATCGCAATAGAAAACAAGTTAAATAGCAGTCTCAGTTTGACAGATCTAATTGCGTGCTAAATGCAGGATATTGTTTTGTCACAGGTGGCAGCATGAGGTTTTAAAGTGTCACATGATTATTTGTTTACTTGTTTTAGTTTGTTTCAAGTTAATTATCTTCAAATTAAAAACATTGGTTTGAAGTGTGATTTTTATAGTAAAGATCTCATAAAAACATGGTTAGTGAAATAAAACTGAAGTTGCTCCATCTTACCACAGACAGCAAGAGCTTATGTATTTAGCAAGATACAATAGTATTTATCCTGGGCTGCTCATAGTTTTGAATTTAGCCTGCTAAAGAAGCTTGTGAGCATCCCTAGTAAGAATTAAGAAAAAAGATTCTTATTTAATTTTTTGTGTGGTACTTATTTTTTTTTAAAAATCTACATATACAATTTTTTTTTTGTTGTGTTATATATTATAATTATATTTGTTATAATTATCATTATCTATGTTTACTTTATTAATTAAATTAATTTGTAAATAGCAAATATGATCAATTATCACAATGAATTAATAAATAGACTATGAAAGGCATAAAAGGCAGGTATTAGTAGAGATGCTTGATTCTGTTCAGTTGTTTTGGAAGACAGTGTGATCAATACTGTGCTCTGTATCATTTTTATCCCCAAATTATTTTCAGCTCTTAAACCATGGTTCTTATACTTATAAAACCCAATAATTTTTTCACGAGAAAATTTAGTGCACCAAGCCAGGATTTGGACACTGTCCACTAAACATGGAAAGTCAGTGCTATACCCATTGAGATATCTTTATGTCCTGAAATATTGTTAGCAATAAACTAAAGGGTTATTGGTAACATTAGTATACTCTTATTTATAATAACTAATAATATTAATCTAATCCAATTAAAAAATTCTATTATAAATTTATATTAATTTAAAAAAAAAATTATATACTTATAAATATATATACACTCGCACTATGAATTACATACCTTATCAATGTCGAACCCAGGCATAGCTCTTTTGTCTGGGCACCATCCTAATCCTGGGATCTGTGCCTGGGCAATGGCTATCAAGCTCAACACCGTTGTACATATATAAATTTTTAATTCCATTCTGTAAGTAGAAAATATTAATTACATTTATAATAAAACATAAACAGTATTTTCTCTAGAAAATATTTACATCTGTAACAATTTAATATTGGATCCTTAGCTACTAAATGAAATCTATTTTCTTCCTCATTTAAATTGCCCATGGAATAGGTATTCATGATGTCATTCAGCCATGTTTTAAATATTGTTTGTTTAAGATGCATCTTATTTTTATATTTAATTTAATTATTATTGAAGTGTTATTTTTTTTAAACAATCAGGACTGGCTGAAGGATTTGAGATTTGAAAACCCTAAATCCTGGGTAATTTGAGATTTGAAAACACTACAAACTGCGAAAATTAGGATAAAATGTTTTACTAAAAGAATTACTAAAATGTAAAATCAATACATTACCTTTTAAGTAAAGAAATTGAGATTTTATCAGTATAATGCAGTGTTTGAATAGAAAATAAATAATTATGAAGGAATGAGATGGTCTGGGAGGCGGTCAAAAAAGTTAAACACAAATAGTATAAACTATTTATTAGGAATCAACGTTTTGACCCACTTTTCAGGTCTTCTTCAGGGCTAAATAAAAAAGATACAAAAATAAAAATAAAACAATGGTATATACAGTGAATGAATTAATAATTAAAAAGACAGTGAGAAAAAATGAAAACAGTGATGAATTTGTAAAATGAAACTGATGATAAAAAGGAATAAAAATAAACAGACAAAATTTAGTGCCTTGAAATTTTTAATCCTTTTTTACTTATTTGACAGAGTTATTAATTTTTTAGTTATTGTTTTTTCTCTTTTAGTTTATCTATTTTTATAAATAATTAATTAGTTTTTAGTTGTTGTTATTACTCCATCAGTTTCATTTTACAAATTCATCACTATTTTCATTTTTTCTCATTGTCATTTTAATTATTAATTCATTCATTATATATATATATATATATATATCATTGTTTTATTTTTTTATTCAGTCCTGAAGAAGACCTGCAAAGTGGGTCGAAACTTCAGCTCTTAATAAATAGTTTTTACCAATTTGTGTTCCACTTTTTTTACCGCCTCCCGAACCATCTCATTCCTTCATAAAGTTCCTTCGGTTAACCATTGATTATTCAATATCAAAAAAATAGTTGTTTGTCACATATAATAATAATCCCAACAGCGAAGTGAAAATTTCATATCCAAAGGAATTGGAAAAATTAAAATGTTTCATAATATAGTTGGAAAAATTAAAATATTTCATAATATATTTGGGAAAATTCAAAAATTCAACATAGTTGGGAAATTTTAAATTTGATTCCCTCCCCGCTCTCGTTTAAATTGTAGCAATACAACACTTTGGTGCAATTCGCGCAATGCTGTGTTTATTCTTCTTTTGTTCAAATATCCCTTCATTATTTGGATACACACTTACACATATCACAATAGTTAATAATCAATTATTTTTACGAAAGATTTTTTTCATAATTTATTCGACCAACTGTTTGTCACTGTTCCAAAGAAAATGTGCTACTTTCTTCGAGTTATAAGAACGAATTCGGTATTCGACACGCACGATCTTTGAACGGTTTCGTTTGTCGATTTTCGCAACAAAATAGTTATGCACAGTTTATTTTGTTGGAACAATAATAGGTAAATCATTTATTTATTTTTAATTTTTAATTTTCTTACCGTTACCGGAGATGGAGAGTCCAAAAAACGCATTTTTGGCCACCGGTCTGTGTTTGTGCCACGATTACCTCTGGAACGGATAGACAGATTTTATTTTATTTTTTTTTTGAGTTCGACCCTCTATAAACTTTATAGACTTGCGCATTGTTCAAGGATCATAATGAAAAAAATATATTTTTTTTGTTAGAACACTAAATTGTTAATTATGTATATAAAGTTATAATATATTTATTCATATGAAAAGGTCTGACTATTTTTAATAGCTGTTAGAAAACAATGAAACGTTCAAGTTAACCTAGAAAATCCATCTTTCGGACCTCCTTTTTTGAAGACTAATTAAAACTGAAAAGAAGAACGGTGAATTATTTAAAGAATGAATTATTTAGGGTACCCTATCCATGACATTATGCAGTTATTCCCTTTAATTCTTCAATATCTGAAAAAATGAGTGATGGCATGATACAACTTAACTTTCTTCATTATACTTTAGGGCCAGATGTATCTAATTTTATCTGAGTTCACCTTCTTTTGTATGAATTCTCTAATTTCAATCATATGTTAAAGTTTAATTGGTTCTTCAAATATACCTGTCATACAGTCCACTATCATTACTCCTACAACCCCAAATTTAGCTTATGGATGGGATCTATGGGTAATATTTAATTTTCGGGTAATTTTCGGTGATTGGTTTTAGCGCTTTCCAATGCCATAAAAAGATTTAGTTTTTAGGCAAATTCAGATACAATACAAAATTGTATTTAAAAAATATGATTTGGAGTAAGGGGCCTTTCAGCTTATGACAGCTGTATTATTCTCATAGGTTAATATTCTTGCGTTCAATGTTTGATAAAGAAATAATTCCTACGAAAACCCGTTGAAGGGCATTTGGGCGAGACAGGTTGAGTGAGGTGCCTAATCTTCAGCTTAGGGCATACTCGGCATCCAATGTACCCACATCCAAGCGTTGTCCTCCAATCATCTGATTTATACTCTAGTTCTAGTTAGGAAATAAATATTCATTTAGACGAAAACTTTTTTACGTAAAAAAAAAAATGATATTTAAAAATAGAAAATTCTCGTAGTTTGTTGAAATCTCGATAATACAAAACGAATAACCGACTTTGGATATTTAAAATTAAGCGTACTAACGAGTGAAAGGGCCGACCCAAGAACAGTTTTAAAAAATACAAAAGATAAAATTCATTCATTTATTCCACTTTGTTTATGAATGAAACATGGGAAACAGAAAGCAGCAACAATAGTTTCACAAACATAATTAAATACAATGACAATATACAGTAATCTTTTTTTTTTAGGTTAAAACTCCCTGAAGTATAAAATTTCTTTTTCCTGACCCCCTAAATGTGAAATAGTTAGGACAAATTAAACCTAAAGTTAAAAAAATAAAATTTGTGTTATGAACTTGCTTCTATGGAGATGAAGTTGTCATGGCAACGATTTCGGACACCTACATACGTATCCACGCCCGAAACATTTATATTGATTATTTTTATTCAAATCAAAAATAAAAGAATAAATATAAAAAATTAAAGGGATGTGTTCAAATGTAATTCACTAATTACAGAATGGTAAATGGTAAAAGATTAAAAAATAAAACTGATGTAAACAAGCTTTTTCTAATAAGTTATCTACAAATTAGTTCTTTTTTTTCTCTGTTTTTAATAATAATAATGCTTTAATAATATAATATTATAAAGTTTTTTTATAACTAAAAGTTTTTTCTTTAGAGATTAGCTCAAGGGATTCTGTCTCTGTTTTTGACCAAATCGTCGTTTATGACCACATCAGTTAACCAAATCAGTATGTTGTGCTACTCATTAGACGCAAATTTGAGGTGAAAAACCAATACTAGTCCTAAAATTTCAATTTTTTTTTGGCCGCCATTTTGTATTCCTGCGGCTATAAGTTGGCAGACGTGCATTTTCATGTCAGTTCTGTGGTCATGTTCATTTTATATCCCAAAATCTTTGTATGAAATGAGTTATGGACTCCAGGACTATCATGCAAAGGATGTTGAGACCTGGTGTCCCACCTGTGGAGTCCCTGAAACAGCGGACACGCCGTAGTATCTTGCAGGACATTGAGCCAGGTTATCGAGGAAAACCGAGATCTTCGCCCTCGCCGAGTCGGACTGGAAGAAGAGAATTTTTCCTCATTCGGGAGTGAGGAAGCAAAACAGCTAGAAAATCTAATGTTTTGTAAAAATCTTAAAAAGTAACAAAACATTGAGGCGCAAAATTATTAGATAACTTTAATAACGAAGTTGACGCTATAATTGCATACTTTTCTGAAACAATAAGAACAATTTTTGTCTACAGAATTTTATATTGATTATTAACTTCAAAGTAGCTAATGATTCAGAAAAGTCCAAGAAGGTATCGTGGGGTGAGCTCTACAACTCTATAACTACGATACGTTCTACACCTAGGTAATTGGGATTTTGCTAAACATAGGTAATTGTAGAGAAAGTTTCCATAAGGTTAGACCCACAACATACTACGACTAGGAAACAGTTGTAGACGATCCAGAGGTGTAGCCTTTTCAAAAATGGATCAGTTGATCAATAGAAATAATTCCAATCTGTAACTAGCAAAGTTCAAATATCTAATTTTCTCGAAACTCGACCCACCATATTAAGAGAACTGAAAATATCACAAGAAATCGAATGTAGAATAAAATTTCTAGAAAGATTTGATTATAAATAAAAACAGAAAATACTTTCGGAAGGACGGAGAGGATTTAAGAAAGAATGAAGAAATATTCTTCCTAAGTAAATAAATAATTTATATATTTTCTTCAATTTTCTAGGAATTATCGATTAATTTTGACAGCAAACCAAGCTTCATCTAACTATTATATTGTCATTTAATAAAATTATTTTTAGGAGCATATACCACTACCTTCTCTTGCATGAAACTCAGAAACGTTGCTTTTATTAAATCACTATATGATAATTTATATTGTTATGAATATGACAAGAGCACGAAAAAAAAAGAAGAGTGAAAAAAAAAGAAAAGAAGAGTGAGTTCTGGAGATGGACTTTGTGGTTCCGAAAAGTCTGAATGGCTTTAAAGCAATAGCGAATTCAGGATTTAATTTTAGGGGGGCTAACACCGGAGTTCTGGGGATAGGGATATCTTATAGCATCAGGGGGATCCCTCTAGGAACATTTTGAAGGTCACTGATCATAACTGCTTATTGTTGTTTTGATACCATTTAATTCGGATATTTTTTTATTTTAATTTTTTTTTTCAGGAACTATAATCCGTGGCAAATACTTACTTTCAGTAGCTGAAGTAATTTTTAGCCCATCGTTCAGATAAAATCCACTCTCTATATTTCTTCATTCTTTGTAATAGAAAAATTTATGTAATTTTAAGCGCGGTAATGTAAAGACAAAATTAATGTAGCCGTTACAATAATGTGTTTGCCTTTACAGTGTGAAACTACATGGGAAAAGAGCTAATTGGGACATGTGATGCAAAATTATCGCAAATAGTTAACTTGAATGTTACAACACGAAAAATAAAATTTAATTGTAATCCTACATTTACAAACCTATTACTTCTCCTTATCTATATTTGAAATATATATTAAGGAGAAGTAATATTTTTGTTATGCGTTATGATTTGTAAAGAGAACATATTTTAGTTGCTTAATTATTTGGCTCAGATCATTCATAGAAACAAAGATGGACTAATATTAAGGTCACTCTGCTAGTGTTTGATGTTATAATAAATTTAAAAATTTTCAATACGAAAATATTCATGGAAAAATAAAGGGGAAAATTTCTTAATGCTATAAATAAATTTTAAAATTTTCAATACGAAAATATTCATGAAAATAAAGGGGAAAACTTCTTAAATCAGTTGCCTGCTATGAAATAATTGAAATAAGGGTTTGATCAAACAGAGGGACTTACCTGAGGCAAAGCCGTAGACGCTGTGAAGCGGCCAAACTCAAGTCGTGGAGTATATATAGTCTACGCACCGCCCCACCACGCTCTTGGGTCTCGATACTCCTGCGTCGGGGAAATTCGAGAATGGTACGCCGGTGCTCCTCAACTTCTTGGCAACATCCAGGTCGTGTCCTAACGGTAACGAGGCTCCTAGCTCCAGGCTGTTAATTAACAGGGAAAGTGTTATTGTTTTGATTGGCTTCAATGGCCCTCTTTGTCTTAGGCGGAGAGTTGAGTACTACGTTTGTCGGCAGCCACGTTAGTCTAGTGTTTATCGGGTTCCAATCTTCATTATTAGAATTCAATGTTGGGGTATAAATAGACAAACAAATAGCCAAGAGTCTAAAAAAAAAAAACACAGAAAATAAATCACCAATCGATATTTCACCAATTCAGGCATCATGAGAGAAAGAAAAAAAATAAAATAAAGAAAAAAATATATAAAGAACAAAATGCAGCACATCTCACATCTACAACTAAAAAAGACCCTAACCAGAGACAGCACCCCACATCATGACACTCAGGCACATGCTGAGGGAAAAGGGAGTTTACATGACAACAGCTGCGAAAAGTTAAATTAGAAACAGCTGACCATAAAAAAAGGAGAAAAAAAAAGAAAATACTCATACTAAAAATTAGGGATTGATAAATTTCATACTTTTGATAGCATCGTAGTACATTAGCCATCTAATATATTGATATTTTATTTTATTTAAATTTCACAAGGTAAATTCAAAGAAACCTTTTTGTTGGGCATGCAAACTTTAGAATTATTAAAAAAAAAATTAATAACAAATAAAAACTCCGACTACGGAAATAGCTTTTACATCTTACAATCCCATTCGACCTAAGGGACGGAATGAACTTGCATATCTACTTAAGGGCATTGGTGGGTTGTTATTGAAGTTGGTGCACATGAATATTGAAACTTAGTGTTGTAGCCGACTCTTCCTTACTCAATACGATTATTTACTTAATGTAGGTTTACATGCACAGATGAACGGGACGTAATGTGTTTGCAAGGGACCATAACTTGTAGTGGAAGGCACTCGACTACAACATTAAGGTTCAATATTCATGGGCGTCAACTACACGAGCAACCCACCAATTTGCATAAGTAGATATGAAAGTACATTCCGTACCTTAGGGCAAATGGAATTGCAAGATATAAAAGTTATTTCCGTATAAGGGGTTTTTATTTTTTATTCAATTAAATTTTATTTTAACGTTTTTCAAATATTGGCTATCAGCAGACAGCAAATTTTAATATAATTGTATTATAGTTATACTGTAACTATTATAATTTCCTTGTAGGATCATAATTTTCTCCGATATTTGGCTAATAAATTGGTCCTATATTTTAAATACCACTTAAAAAAATGTTGAGTAAAAAATGATCTAATATTTAAGTACTGTATCTCGGGAACTATACAGATATATTAACATATAACCTATATAATCTACAGATATACTATGGTTAAGCTCAAATTGTGGCAAATTTAGTCTACTTTAAATCATATAAAGAATATTTTGCTACCACGCATACATGCAAAACATTTCGCTGTTTTTGGCGAATATTCTAAACGTACCAGGAAATTCTGTTGGATAACTCCAGATTTAGATTCAACATCCCAAAAAGCATGAAAACAAATTATAAAACCGATCACTCTATTTATTGACAACAGTATAGTCTGTAAGGGTAGCCTGCGAAATACTATTTTACTTTAGCTGTAGATTTAGGGGAGCGGTGTGTCTGAGCAGGTAAGGCATTGGATTCATAACTCTCATAAAATAGTTCGAAACCGGCTGCGGCAGATAATTAATTTATTTTTTAATATTAGCCGTGATATTAGCCGACTCAGGGCTCGGGGGAACCACCCTCCTGGACCCTTACAGCCATCATAAGTGGGTACTTGTCCCTTCAGTGGGTTAGAGTAAAATCTTCGGTGGCTGTCCTTGAGTGCTAACCACATAACCTCCTTGTCTAACGTCTGATAAAGAAACACGGCTCCCTTATAAAATACTAAACCCAAGACCTTTCATGGGTTATGGTGGTTCAGAGTTATTTTTAAGTTACATTTTTTTTTAAATCAAAATAATTATGAAATTATTAAAACATTGATTTACTGATATCATTCAGTTAAATTTGCTTCTAATAACTGAGAAGGATTTGGGTTTCAAGAAGTTTTAATAATATTTTAAATCTTCTGTAGAAAGTCCAGATCCAGAACCGAAAGGAATTGAATAGTTATCCTAATTCTAAATTAAAAATACTGCAGGTCGGGCGTGTTTCTTTTCCACGTATTTATTATCCCTCCCTGACGACGGGCCTGAAAGAAGCTGTCTAGGAAATTCCGCGGCTGAAAATTTCCGTTTCCAGTTAGGTCGCAGAATTACTTGAATTTCATACCTCAACGTCACTTTGATTCAAAGAATGCCAAACAAGTACTGAGCCTCACAGAGTGACATTATGTTTACTAAATGATTCTGTATATTATTAGGATTAGAAATATACCAATAACACCAACATTAGAAGTAACAGAGAGGTAAGAAAAAATACTTCATTTTAGCCCGTGAAACGTTCATTTTGTTTTTACTCACCCCAATATTATATTACCCCTTTTCGGCCACCCTTTGATTTATGAATACAGATACAGTAATGATTTCTGAATACAGTAAAGATGCTACGACCTCTATGCAAGAGAGAAAAAAATCTTGAACTAAAGAAAGGTATACTGAGGCAAGGTATACCCTAAAGTAATAAATACGCTCTATCTTTGCTAATAATGATCCGATTTCGATTATTTCTTTAATGTTTTGTTAGTTATTTATTATAATTAATATTACTATTAATATTATGATATTAAATTATAATAAATTAAATTATATAAACATGATTTATATTATTTTATAAAAATCAAAAAAAATTAAATGCTATAGTATATACATGTAGCATTTCATTGTCAAATTAAACCATTTTAATTTCAAATTAAATCTTGGCATTTAAATTTAACCTTTATAGATTTTAATAAATTAATATAAAAAAAAATTCATTTATTAAGTTATTCTGTATTTTAGGGAGTTAATAAAATAGGACAATAGTGATTTTGCGGCGAAGGGTTTCAGAGTCGATTCTGGATAATGTCAATCTTCTAGATACGATAAAAATATCAGCTTTGCCGAATTGACTCTAGTTTTTTAAATAAAAGCAGTAAAAACTATATATTATAGATGTATATAGAAATATATATATATATATATATATATATATATATATATATATGTATATGTGTATATGTATATATAACTAGTTAAGAAATAAGTTGATTAAAATATAGATAATAACTTTGATATGAATACAAGATCAGGTCTTCACACCCAAAGCGGTAAGGAAAGCGGTTTGAGTAGACTCACCAGATATTTTAGTTTTATTTAAAGCACCGCGCCATATAAAATGAAATGAATGAAAATCGCCATACCTATCGAATCTTTCGGCAGTCCCTTGCCCTAGCAAAGGGATTCTCCGCAATATCGTATCGCCCAGGGCTCCGCCACTTCTAAATTCCCTACTCTTTGTAGTATAATTTGAAGTTTAATAAAAAAAATAGAGAGTACGGACGAGAGGAATGTTCATCTTTCTCAGTGTTGTTGATTTGAATTATAATTTTTCACTAAAATTTCTGCTGTAAAAGAAAAAAATTCAAAACTAGAGTTTATGATATAGTGATTAGACTCCAATGGTTGAAATACAGATTTGTGTCTCTTTTCTAACTTGGGAACTCATGGCTGGAGTGTAGATAATTGGCATTACACTACGACCTTTATCTTTCTTCTTGCTGTCCATCATTATTTTAGGGATGGATTAACATACCACCTCCAGCGCTTTAGATATTAATCCATGGGAACATTCTCGAAGCTTCTTCATTCTCAATCAATTAATTAAGATGCTCTAGAGTCCCGTAGCAAAAATTACAGTTTTACAGGTTGAGGAAGTGGAATAAAAGTAATTACTCTGTTAATTTTTGAACTGCTTGTTAATTTTCCAACTGAGCAATAAATCTTCTTCGTAACAAAGAAAATTAATAAAACATGATGCAAAGTTCAGCCTAGCCAATTCCCAAAAAATATAAGATATTGTGGGGAAACGCGTGATTGCCTCGTTAAATCCAAACCTTCGACTGGTAAAAACTGCCTGTTTGGTAGCATGAAGTATAAACACTGTAGTATAACTCTGTATAACACTGAAGTATAAACACTGATGCATGAGATATCAGCCACGGGAGTTCGCTAAAATGAGCTATAACGAGTCCTGAAGATATTGGTTCCAACCTGTTGGTTGTGTTGAATCTTTCAACTTCTGCTGTACAGCTGTATTGGTGTTTATCTGCCTGTAGACCTGTTTTTTTAGCAGTTTTACATAAACTATTCTAAAAAATACTCAGTGATTTATATGTGTTTATCCTTATATGTTTTCTCCTTTCCAGTTTTTATTCACTGAAAAAGGTGAATAGACACTCCGAATTAATAACCAACCCATATTTGGATGGACTAGTTTTCCATTGTGTAACTTCTCTTTATTTACATGTAATCGGAGCATCTGCTCAATTTTTAGGTAAATGAGCAATGTTCAGTTTTATTCACTTCTCCTATTCAAAGGATACTGGCACAGAATTCCCGCGTTGCTTACCCTACCTAAGTTTTCAGTTGATTCATCTTCGGAACACCTCAAGACTTTGCTCTTTCCTTAACTTGGGAGGCCACGCTTAGCACTCGTAAATATCAGTGGAAGATATGAACGTTCTATTTATTGTATTGAATGTAGTTATTCACTCTCGAGTCTACGTAATCGTATGTTTTAGGATTGCACTGGGGAACAAAAAAATGTTGTTTTTTTTCGGAATAGTTATTGGGTGTGAATATAGATACTTACTTTGTTCAAATTGACTCTTATTTTGTGTCAAAAAGTCTAGGTTAGTTACAGTACATATTGCCTTTATTTAAAAAATTAAATTCAATTCGTCAAATCTGATATTTTTCTCAAATTGAGGAGACTGAAATTATCCAGGTTCCATCCACTTGAAACCCTCCGCCGCAAAATCACTATTGCTCGAGAAAAAAAAAATCTTAAATTTTTTTTATTTTCTTTCTTTTAATATAACAGTATGTATAGCCTTTATTTCAAAAAGAGGAATAATTTCAGCAAATCTGATATTTGTCTTGAATTTAGAAATCTGAAATTCTCCAGAATCGACTCTGAAACTGCGCCGCTAACTCATTGTTGTCCGAAAACCCCTACAAAAAAACGCTCTTTTTTCTTTCAATTTAAGAGTATTTACTGCCCTTATTTCAAAAACTAGAGTCAATTCGGCAAAGCTGATATTTTTATCGTATCTAGAATTCTGACATGATCCAGAATCGACTCTGAAACCCTTCGCCGCAAAATCACTGTTGTCCTATTTTATTAACTCCCTAAAACACAGAAAAACTTAATAAATGAAGTTAATACTTTTTTTTTTTCATAACCTCTATTATAAAGCAGATTGTATTTTAACAATTTCTTGATCGATCTCCTTTTATAAATAAACTTTTAATAAAGTTAGCCTAATAAAGTTGTTATAGTGGACCTGCTTCCATGGGTATAAATTTGTCATGGATACAATTACGGGCACCTACCAACCAACGTACGTACGTACTTACGGAAGCTTTTTATTATGTAGATGAAGATAAATATTAAAGAGGTTTATTCTTTTATCGAGGTAATTAATTGATCTTAGTGAGATTAGGCGAGATCGACATGGTCTGAAATTAGCTTGTCACCTCTTGTCAGGGTTATTAATGAGTCTGTCAGTGGTTTCTTGTCTTAGTCGGCTGGGCGTTAGGTTTTTTAATTTATCATTTTTGCATTTCTCACGGGCAAAAAATATTTAAAATATAACTAGTTTAGTAAAAATGTACGGCTTAGGTATCTAGGAAAATATCAAGGGCTTATTTAAGCTTGATATTTATAACTTAACTTTATTAACAATTTATCTTACCAACTGGGCCACCATCAGCAAAATAATACAGCTGTCCCCCTCCCACTCAAAATACCATGATTAGTATAATTTAATAATAATTACTTAAGTAAAGTCTCCATAATAGCACTAATATAATTTGAACTATTTTTTATCTACAATTATTCACAACACTCTTCTTGCCTTCTTTTCAGCGAAAGTTCGAATAATCGAGTCAAAATTCAGTGTTCTTTCTAACCTGAACTCAACAGACAACACTTGCTTTTCTCTTCAAACTATGAACAACATACATATTTATTAATTAGGCTATGACTATAGGCTTAATTAGACAGAGTATGATAAAAGTATGTGATATTGTCTATTATAGATTGAAATGATTTTTTTTTTATTTGCATATATTTGCTCAAAAACATTTTTTACTACAGATTTTTTAGCCAACTCTTATCGACCCCCCGCTCCTACGGGATTTTGCTCTTCCTCCTGCTCCCTTCTACAAGAGTGAAAAAATCGCAAAAAAATAGCAAAACGAAAATATTGGAATAAATAATGACATGCAAAGGTAATAGAACTGCACGAAGGGATATGTGCTGTGGAAGTTTGTAGATTCTTAAGCACATGGCATTATGGCAGCCTGAGATTCAATAATTTTTTTTTCTGTGAATCTAAAAAGATAACTAATTAAATGGCTGATTAATATTTTTTTAAATAAAAATGCGCGTCCAGTAGATCATATACGTAAAATTGCATTATTTGATATTACAGATTATATTAATATCCAGCATAGTTTGGGTGTTATAAAAGAAAAATGAAAAGTTTCCGTGTTTATAGAGGAAATATCGTATTGAATTTCAAAAGCCGCACGAAGCGAGGAGCGGAGAAGATCTCTCCTTCAATGCTTCATTCTTGGTGCAACTAAGGAATTGAGGAAATAGATAGAAAGATAGATAGAAGAAGAATTTTATTCTGGGACTAGGTTCCTTAAGAATAACATGATTGAGCAAATAAAACAGAAACAATATCAGGCCAAAAGACTACAAAATACAGATCATTTAATGTTTACAATATTTTTAGTAAAATAAATTAGCAAATAAAATAAATTCTTTGCTCGAAAAATATTATTGATTTGAAAAAAAGAAAAAAAAAATGAAAAATACAAAAATAATGAGTTGATTAGCAAAGTTGAAGTTTGTACATTAAAAAACTATTATTCACTTCTGATTCAATTGTTAATCCTAATCTGAAATTTCGCAATTAGAAAGCATCATTTTGAATAGAAAGAAGGTGTTGGAAAAGGAGGGTTTTGAATGAGAATAGAGAAGAAGCATGGCGGATATTAGAAGGATAGGAATTACAAAGGGCAGAGGAGCGGGCGAGAAATGAACGTTCGAATGTTTTGGTTCTGTGGGAGGGGGTATGGATCAGAAAGACGAGATCTTGTTTCCAATGCGTGGACAGAGGATTTGAACTGTAGGAGGCTGTAGATGCATGGAGGGTGGGTGGATGGTTATAGTTTGAAATAGGAAAGATCCGAGGAAATATTGTCTGCGGTGGGACACATGAGCCCGTCTCGAGGTGCCGAAGACTAATCTTAAAAATCAGTAATAATTCGAATTATTCGAGAAATAACTCCATCTACTGCAGCAACCAATTCTACACTCACCATTTTTCCAACTTACTTTAATTGGTTAGCTGTTAGCGTGTAAACAAGGACACTGCCGCACTGTCGTGACAGTACTGCCATGGCAGAAAACTGTCACCGTGCAACCGTGGTTTTTCATCCACCACATTTATTGAATTTTTTTTCCCTCCTTTATTTATTTATTTTAACTTCTATTTATCGTTTACACAGTTGTGATATGAGACTTGGATCTTGACATCCAAGACATAATACTAAGATGCTGAAGGTACCTAACACCAAATAGTATCAAACATATGCTGGTTTTTCATGCTTATTTACTGAATGAATTAGCAATTTATGTACTGTAAAACAATCAACAAAAAATATCTGTTCTCGTAGAACTTGGTGTGATGAAGCTCTCTAAAATTTTTTATCTTAAAATTGGTAAGTAAACATTTTGTTTGGAGGACTAATTTCTCTTGCTCTAAAGAACAAATTTAATTAGCCAGCTATGTCATTGACGCTCAAAACAAAGTGCAATGTTCCTTCGAGTGAAAAAGTGAAAGAATATATTTTGTTTGATATCTAAGTACATAACTGTTTCGTATAGATATTTATCGATTTCTGTTTGACAAACTCTATTCTAAAGCTAAGTAAGACGACAAATTGTTATCTAGGCCAGAGGACCCCGTTCCTTGCCAATTGTAAACCTGTCACTAAGAGAGACTGCCTATAAGGACCGTTAAGTGTTCTGTTTACTCTGTGTATATTTGTTCATCGGCACGGATCCTCCTTTCTTCTCAGGACAAAGGACTTCTTAGTCAACTCTTCGATGACTTTCTTCATTAATAGTCTTTGGAAGATTCCCTTTTTGTAGTGTTTTTCTATGTGCGACTTTGTGCTAGAAGATTAGTATAAAGCCAATACGTATGTCTGACTTTATTATTAAGCGTTAATAAGTTTTTTGTTTTCTTTATAATATATGTGTCATTAAATAAATCTGCACGACTGCGATTTTCCATCGATACAATGAAGGACCTTTGGCTGGAATTCGGTATAGGATTTCATCCAAGCAAAACGATACCATAAAGGTATGGGTAAATTACAATTAAAATTTTCTTGTTTTCCTGAAATTTCGGCGTTTTTAAAGTTTTGCGCACCTCTGCAGCTCCACCAAATTAAATTATAAAGTTGAAGATCTGTATGTAAATTGAGTTTGTGTTAGGGAAGTTCCTTTTGGGATCTCAACTTCTTTCTCTCACCTCCGACTTTCCCGGGTTTTTCGATCTTTTTAAAAGTATTTTCTCACCTCTAATACTTGAAGGGCTGAAAACCTGCTGCATTTGAATGGTAGATAAATTACCTATAAAACAAAAGAAATTTCATCGAAATCGGACCAGCATTAGAAAAGATATGGCTATACGACTTTTTTTAGTCATATTTTCCCCGAATAAAATAGACTATTGCTCTGTATCGAAGGTCAGCGGAGACGGGCGGGAATGTATTTTCTATTCGTTTTATAACCCCTAGAACATATATATATATATATATATATATATATATATATATATATATATATATATATATATATATATATTATTTTCCCCCTCCCCCGCTATATTTGAGCACTTATAGCGGTCCCCTTGAGCTGAGACTCGTTATGTAGGGTCTGCACTTTTTCCTCCCTCCCTTGTAAGTTTAATATTTTTATTTTAGTGAAAATACGGAGCTCTGCTGCTCATGTTTTTTCTTTTTAATTGTGTCTGTATGTTCCAAGTGGGTCTTTTGTCCAATGAAACTTTCCGTAGGAAAAAGCTGACTTGGCTTGATTTATATTAATTTTCTATTTGTGGAACGAATTTTCAAAATCAAAGGAATGGTTCTGAAGGGTAATATTATATTTATGTTTATCTTAATGAGAATGATTATTTTAAAATTAATTTTGGTTCACAATTAGTTCCTACATTATTTTATTTGTTTAAAATTGTTTTCTCTTTCCTCAGAAAAGAGCCGAGGCATGGGAATCTAAATCTGAACATCAATAAACTATCGAATCGATAGTATCGATACTTTTTGCTGCTATCTATTTAACATATTATTTTCCATGAAAAATCAATTATTTTTTTCCACAAAACCAGGATTTGTAATAAGAAACTTCGGGTCTTTTCCGTTTCGAGCACCGCAGTTATTAACCGGTGATTTATGGGGTCAACATATGATGCTAAGGTTTAGGTTATTAATAATGTATGCAATGACCAACAAAAACAAACGTTGTTGAACCATAAACTAAATAAGCAATAGAAAAAGATTTATAGATCCGAATCTTCAGGTTTAAAATGCCTCGTCTCCTCAATGATTTTCTGAAAACGGTCCACATTCCTGTATCTTTGCCTCCACATGAACTCACACACGTAGAAGTCAAGTAGTTTTCTTGAGATATCACACATAAATTTGTTTTTTTAGCAAGCGCCTACAAATCCTCAACCGTAGAATACACATTACAAATTACCGACGAAACTCTCTTGATGGAGAGGCTCATATCGTGTTCATTTGGACACAGTTTTCTATGAGGAATGACACCCTGATCCATATAATAACACAACTATCATCGGTATTAAAATCAATAACAAGTATAGAGGAATTCATTTTACTCGAATTTAGAACTTTGGAGTGTAAATAAAACAGGTAACGATGTTAGTTGATAATAATAACAGATGCTTAAAATTAAGCATGCGAAATAATAGACATTATCACAGAAATCACCGGTTAGTAACTGCGGTACTGGAAACGAAAAAGACCCGAAACTTCAAACAATTTGGCTGAAGAACTTTATTATAAAACAAAAATAAAATAACGTACTATTATATAAACACATAATATTAAAACCCACTAGGTATAATGGTAATATTTACTAAAATATGTAACAATTACAAATTAAATTATATATTTGTAATTTATTTATAATAAGTATATTTTCGATGGGATGTAACATTCGGCTAGTGGCAGGGGTCAACACATTTAGCATTGAATACATCTCCATCCTCTGGTGGTGAACGACATCGCGACACTACGATATGATCCCTTGTAATACACTATTGATTTGTTATGCAACAATAATGATGAATCGATAATATTTGAAGGTGAACAAATGATATCTGTCATCTGTTCTCATTCCGATAATGAAGATGATGCAGATATGTATTGATAAATGAGTCACTACTCGCAAAGCTCCGATATAGTAAAGATTGGAAAAAATATATGCCTAAGTCATTCATTTTGGTATAAATTAATGTCAAAATTTATTTTTTTATTTTTAGAAAGACACTCTTATTCAGCTTAAAAACGTTCGAAGAGCTCTGGTTTTCCTTTGTAACGCTTTTAGATCTACTCAATGCGTTTTTCTTTTAAAAGCTGAATATTTATATCATTTTCCACTATTTACTTTTCAGGACGTAGAAAGGCTCTTATGCGTCGTTCAAAAGAGTTGCATACTTACTATCTATAAGTATTGGCTTATACTCATAATCCCTTTAAGAATCTATAGCAGTCTTATAAGAAACGTGAGCGCCAAGATCCCTCAAAATCAGCTGAGTCGTTCTCCAGAACTTCTCTATCTATCTCAATGGAACCATAATGTTGTTGGATTGTTATTTTGTTAATGTATTTGTACCAAATTTCAGCTTCATCGTATAATCGGAAGTGTGCTAAAATTCGATTATAAGATTTCATTGAAAGCAGTGGAAGTAAAGAAAATCGGTAGTAAATAAATATTGAGGTATTTGTCAAAGTTTTGTAAAAAAAAAATAATTAAATTTAGTCGCAAGGAGCGTAATGTATTTACGTATCCTAATTTTTTAAAAAAAGATTTATAACTTAGAATCAAGAACGTGAAGATTATTAAAAGAAGTATAAATATTATTGAAAAGATTTATCTCAAAATATAAATTTTGAAATTTTTGCTCAATTAAAAATTATAGGATGATATTAATCTTCTGTTTTACTTATGCTCGAATAAACATCGGTCTTTATACTCCTGTACACAGGACCCATTAAGAATTGTAATAAGTTAAATACCTGAATCGATATAGCTCTGTCACTTAAACCTTAAACTTAAAATTATTACTCAGTTGATAAATATGTGTTTGAATGTGAATAACACATCTTTGTATGATCAAGTAATTTATGATGGACTATAATAATATACTAATCATTTAACTAAGCACGGACTATATATAAATTCATATTATTATTATTTACTTATATTTTCATTTTTATTTACTTTTGGTTAAGATTTATGCACTTTTTCTATTCCTTTTCCCTTGCATTAGTTAAGATTTTTTTTTACGATGCTATTTGTTATGCGATTATAAATGTGTAGAAAAATATATTGCATAAATCAAGATTTTATTTTTAAACATCTATTTTAGGTATCTGTTTTTAGTTTTCTAAATTTTCAAACAAGTTTTCTTGTCTTTTTATTTCCACATAAATTTGGCGATCGTGCAAAATCGGTGTTGGGTTCTTTTTATTTTTTCTCTTTGTGTTAATTTTAACACATACACTTCATCAAATGTGGGATTATTTCAAATTGAGATTTTGGGTATTTTTATAATACATAAATATCATTTACTTGTTAACGTATGTTAATTTTTGAAATAATTACCACTGTAAGCTTTATTAATTTTCTCTTTTTTTATTATTATTATTTTTGTATTATGTATATTTTACTTCTTTTTTTTTTTTAATTTTAAATTTAATTTAAGTAATTTCTTATGTTTGAAGTTTATTGTATATTGGGAAATGTGTTTTTGTACTACCTGTAATTAGGCTTTGCCTGTTGGTAGTTATTGTATAAATTATTATATAAAACTACCAGGACAGAATTCATTGGTCATTTTGAAATTTCGGCACAATTCGTTAAATAGGTTTGTTTAAAAATGTATAATGTATGGGATTGTGAAGTTTCGATATCACATTCGTTCTGATATATTGTTTTCGGTATATTATTGAAGCAGGATATCTAATTCCATATTAGACTAAGGATCTACATACCTACAAACCTCCCTTCACTGAACCCTATCATAGCCCAAATCTGTAATTTCACACCTAACACAATCCTCCCATCTACGTTTCAGCCACTATGGCATATCTCCTCCACCCAAACGCGTTCTTTTGGCCATAGCTGCATTATAGAATGATGTTAAACCCAAGAAAAAAATTACAATAAGTAAAATGATTGCTTTAGTTTTTGTCCACATGGTGACTGTTTTCTTCCGTGGTATTACTGTCTCATGGCGAATGTATAATAGCTGATTGAAACTAAACTATATAGTTTTTATTCCTCCTCCAAGAATTAAATAACGTAAAAAACGTTTGTTACAATCAGTTTGATGTTAGAAATAATAATCGAAACATTTATGCACTAGTAGGTTAGGTTAGGTTGATAAGTCACTGCCGCGACGTCAAACCTAATAGTGCGACAGCACTGTCACCACCGTAAATGCTGTCATGACTGGGACTGTCTCCGTTAAAACGGTCTAGGAATATCTTATAGATCCTAGATTACATGCAATTCTTTTTAATCTAAAGGTTCCCCTCACGATCCTGGATTATGATGATGATTTGATTGGAGAAAGCTTCAGAGACAGTAAGTGGCCTATTAGCCCGCCTCATTGATGAATGATGCATGACCGAATGGCGCAGGGAGGTAGAATGATTTGGTACCCAAACTGTAAGTGACTGTGTCAGTAGTTGCATTACTAATGTACATCCCCTGGCTCCTTTTCAACTGACCCGTAAATGGTTCTGCTTTTGGTTCCCGGACGAACTTTTGGCTTGACTCTTTTAGAGAAAATGGTTTGTTATTTACAGTTCTGTTTTACATCAGCTTTCAGAGCAAAAGGGAGATTTGTTGAGTACTAGGGAGGAAGTGGTGTCGTACTAAGGACCGTTGTATTCACTGAGAAAAAATACTAAGTATAATCATATGAAAAAATGTAATTTCATGATGGGGTAAGATCTCGAATCTTTATGTGCTTTATTGACAAATAAAAAATCATTGGATGTTATTTATAAGTTCATTAATAATTGCTTAAAAAATATCTTGTAGACTTCCCCATAAAAGATAATATACAACACATAATATTTATGTAATCTTAATGTATTAATTTGATATTTATTTAGCTTTATTTATTTTATTCAGAAATTAAAGGATCACTCAATCCTACTTTTATTTTACTAAAAAAAACTGTTTTATAAAATCTTTATTTTAATACATTATTTTAATGTATTCCTTCCTTTTTTTTTTTTTTTTTAAATGTGCCTTTTTCAACCTATTTTTCTCTCACCTTAGTCAAATATCAATTATACTTATCATACTACTTAAGGTAGTTGGTACTTGTTAAAATTTTTAATGTTCTCAAATTCTTTTTTGATAAATTCAGGTCAAATTTTTCCTGTTAGTGATTTATCATCTATAAAATACATAAATTAATATTTTACAAAACATACTTTAAACTGTTATTATTGTTGAGAGCCCGGGATGCACAGAAACCCATCTTTATAGGTCAGCGTATCGACAACAAAGGGTGGGCGTTGGTAAGCAGCAGAAGCACTTTTATTAATTTATAAACCATTATTTATTTAAGCCCTCCTCCCAGAATAAAGTTTTCTAAAGATATTATCTATAAACATCGATATGTTCAATCATACAATTTATGTTTATTTTACCTACAAATAGACACGCAATACTAATCGTTTGTGAGGGTCTTGTGGGCCTAAACGACGGACGTGGTCGGACGCCCATAAGGGTTTTGAACCGCAAGAGGCTCTAACTTGCCAGTTAATTAATTTTTATTCGATAGATTAAAAATGCTTGTTTAAGGAGCGCATCTAGGGAATCTAATGATCTCTTGTTCCTTTAAGATTTCTTGCAAAAAAAATCATATCTGATATGATATAAAAATCTTACCATTTGATATTCGCTAACTTAGGACCTTCTTAAAAGTTTAATAAATTTAAATTAAATAGTTCGAAATATCTCTGGAGTAGATATGTTTAAACCGAGGAATGATCCTGGATATAAAGTGGTCTAAATAAGTATTCGTGCACTTAGTTTTCGGATTAAAATATGTTTAATAATTTATTGAACATAAATTAACTGATGGATATGATAAAATCAAGATTCCGTATTAATTTTTACAAATGTTGAAAATTAGAAACTCGTACAACCTAATTAACAACAAAATTAAACAATTCATATTTTCAGGTAGAGCTTATTCGTTTCGATTTCCGATCCGTTTTAGGGGAAATGGGCTGTTAACCCAATTACCAACAAAAATTGAAACTTTATCATGCAAAATAAGTATTCATGCTGTAATAGTTGTGAAAATAACTTCTTAGTTTGTTCTCAGTTCATGGTTTTCATTTAATACATAATATCATATTCATATGCAAACCCAAAATCGGCCAAATGATCCGAAGGATAATTCTCCCAAAATGGATCGTAAATCAAAATAAATTAAGTTCTACCTGAAAAGATGAATTGTTATTTTCACGAAAACTGTTACTTTATGATTAATTTTTTTGCATGATAAATTTTGAATTTTTGTTGTAATTAGGTCAGCAAACCATTCCCGAAATACGGGTCGTAAATCGAAATGATTAAGTTCTTTGTTTTGTTTTTTATTGTTAATTAGGTTGTGCGAGTTTTTAATTTCCTTCATCTGTAAAGATTAATGCGGAATGTTGTTTTTTTATCATATCCATCAGCTAATTTATGCTCAATAAATTATTAAACATATTTTTATCCGAAACATATAATCCTGAAGTTGTCCTTAGTATCCCTGTCCTTATTCCTCTTAAGAGTTCTTCGAAATGAGACATCAACACACTGACCTAATGCGCCTAATTCTACGGCTGTCTGCATGGCTAATGGACCTCTCAGAGTTTCCTAACAGCCGTGGAAGAGGACCGAGGACGTGAGCCAATCCTCCAGGACGAAAGGGGTTCATCAAGCTCTGTTGGCCATCAGGGGGGAGAGGGTCTGCTGAGAAAACCGAAGACGGGCATATAGAATTTTTTTTTTTAATTTAATAATAAGAAGGCAAGGAATCGACGAATTGGTCGTAAGTTTAAAAGAGAAGCATGGAAATTGAATCAAAAATTATTATTAAACATACTAAAATTATTACTCAAAATACAAAATCTTATGTTGGTAGTTATGAAATCATATTTTTTCATGCATTTCGGAGGGAGGGAGGTATATCCTTCTGACACCTCCCCTTGCGTGAAGGCACAAGATGGCTCAAGCTCTTCAAGAATTGGCTATAGCTAAAATTGTTTCCCAGGACTAAGGATCGATTTTATTTTGAAATACTGACGAAGTTACTGTAGATGTTACTACAGATGAAGTTATTTTGAAAATGTAATTATTAACATGTTGAGTGATTAAGTGCCCGCATATCGTATCGGTAAAAAACAGTTGGAAGTTGGTTTGTAAATTCTTACTTTCTAGATAGTCAACATGGAGTAAGTTTACAAATGAAAAATAACAGTCAATTCTGGCTTATAACCTCACTTCTATTTTTTTTATTTTATTTTATTTCATTTCTTTTTATTTCTCTTTATTTTTTTGTGGAGCCCATATATTTCAACTTCTCTTGAATATATATTCAAACTTATTCCCTGTCGTATCTTTATTATCTAAGTAATCACCGTTTCGTATATCTATATATCTAATCGTATATTTTCTTTTATCCGTATTTATTTCGAGACGTAGTTCTTTACAGGCTTTCACAAATCTCGTTGTATTCAATATAATAGTTTCCGTATCATCGCCTAAGTGATTCCCAAAAGGTTGTCCGCATATTTCCAGTGTTCAAGGGGTCTGCGAAAGATGAAAATTAATTTTTAAATGCCTTTCAAAAATAGATTTCGACTTTCGCACTGGATACGATTAATGCTCTGTCTAAATAAATATATAACGTACTAATTTGCTTTATAAAACAAAAACCAGTTTTTGTTTAGAAAACTTTACAATTTATTTTTCTTTAATGTTATTCTCTTGTTTTTTCTTCTGGCATAACTATTACTAACACTGGTGGTAGTAAAGTAAAGGTTTGATGATATTAATTGAAACACATGTTCAGGGATCCCTGCTGATTAATTTATTTACTGGAAGTCCTCGACTGACTTAGTATTTGGGAACCAATGGCCTAACAGTACCAAATCATGGGCATATCCAAGCACGTATATAGTTAAATATACAAAATATGTTTAAACCTCTTTCCATACGAGTTCACCTTTCCGGTACCAAATATATTTATGGATTTATCCAAATAAGAACCTGGCAATGAAAATATCATGAGAGACCTAAATGGTTTTACGAAATATAAAGGAGATTCCTAGAACAGAAAGTAAGGGACTACCGGGGCAAGTAGAGTTGTAAAAAAGAACCACACGAGTGTTTTACGACCAGGCACTCCTGCCCCAGGAGATTTAAATGCCCCGTTAACTGGTTGGGAACAGGGTGCAGAGGTCGATGATCTTCCTAACCCACCGTTCAAGTCTCCCTCTTCAGCTCCTCCCTTGAGGACCACCGCAGCAAGTCTAAGTCCTTACTTCACTTTATTTTTCTCTCTCTCTCTCTCTCTCTCTCTCTCTCTATATATATATATATATATATATATATATATATATATAGTATGTATATATATATATATGTGTGTGTGTATATATATATATATATATATATATATATATATATATATATATATATATATATATATATATATATATATATATATCTGTTTTTATTGTCCTTTTTCCAATGATAATTCAGTCGTAAAACATAGTAGGAATCATAGGAGCAACATTTTTTGTGAATACAACGTTTAAGCAACATCAGATTCCTTAAGTCGATTTCATAACTCCTATTTGGTACAACTTCGGAAATTTTATCTTCGCTGTTAAAACAAGAATTTGATTTAGAACGGGATAGAAAAAAAGCATTCAGAAGCTCAGAAAAAAGTTTTTAAATAACCTAGAAGAGACAAGAATAGAAGCAAGTTTAAAGGAGGAGAATTAGCATATGAGGAACTTGATCGTAAAACATGGAATATGCCATTTTTTGTTAACTGAAGTTTTTGGCTTGCCCATGTTGCTTAAAGAATCTATAGGAAATATGTTTTTTTAAAAGTTTAATGTTGATAATCAGTTTTATAAATGTTATATAAGTGACTGCTGATTGAAGGTAAAACATTGTAACTAAAAAATATTTAAACATTCAAGAGATTTTAACTGTTACCACGTACCATAAACATTTAGTGTACCATCCAGAATGTGCGCATTTAGTGTAAAATACTCGTGCTTGGGTATGTTAATGATTTGGTACTGTTTTGCGAAGAAGCAGAAATTGTTAAATTAAATACAACTACATTGATAAAAGTCGGTAAAGAATGAATACGAATAAATAAGTGTCAAAATAAATACGAATAAAATAAGTTATAGCCGCCTCGGTAGAACAATGACGAAACTGCAAATTATGAAATTATACAGGAGACACACAAAAATAAGGATTTGACACATGAGGACTTAGGCTTTAAGGCAAATGCTCAATACAATGGAACACATTCCATCAAATTCCATTTTGATCAAATTGTGCATTTGCGTCATTGTTTTATCATTTAGTTGATTATTTGTTTTCTTATCTAATCCCATCCTAAAAAAAATTTAACCCCCCCTCTCTGAAAATAATTCTACCTATGCCCCTGGTCCTACCAGTGCGGTGATACATATATAGGTAGTTAGTAGCAGAAACGGCGATGATTTCCGTGTTATATATTTAAATAGGTAGACAAACTTAAGTATCTGGGTTCTACAATAGATAAAAGAAACGAACTTCCAAAGGTAATAAACGAGATGCTATAGGTAATTCTTGTTATTGCGCAGATATATAAATATGTGGATGCAACACTAGCGCTGATGTGGCACTTCCCGCAAGAACCGGATCGGACTCAAACCCAGACAAGCCAATCCAAGCCAAGCAAAATTACCCCCATTATACATTTGGTTTGTCTAGGCTTGGCAAATGTGTAAAGGCATCTTTAAAGAGTTTATAAAACTATTTTACTTTACAGACGAAATAAGTGGACGGTTACACGTACAGGTGAAGAGCAATGCTTTATGCTTCTTTTTTTTTAATAATTGTTGCGTAGAATATTTGGAAGAGAATAATGAAACGAGAATAAGAAAGAGTAATGAAACGGGCTAATTATAATTGAGGTGGTATCATCGAGCTGATGAAATGGAAGTATAAAGTAGTCGGGATTATTCGACGAGTAATCGTCCTAGGGGTTGACCGAAACGAAGGTGGGAGTGTTTGTTAGGTCTAAGTTTCAGTTTTGATCGAATTCGGTGGAGGCGATGACTCATCGGCGTCCTCATAGGCATAACCCCAAGGCATCCTTGGAGCGTCGGACGTCGGAGCGTGTTCCAAGTGTTTTACTCGATATCATTCTAAATAGGAACAGTTATTGAGTTAAAAAAAAAAATGAAAATAAAAGTAACGATGATCTACCACGTACCATCCCTCTAGTTTCTTCGCCTTCCCACCTACCATTCCTCCTTTCCCCCTTAGCTATATGCCATGGTGTTGTCTATACACTACCTATCATTGTGGCTACTAATGAAAGAATATTTTCATTAGGAAGAAGTTGGTCGGGGAATGCGGTCAAAGACTAACACATGAATAAGTAAGACTTACTTATTTTGTACCAACGTTTCGGGCTAAGTTTTAGACCTTCATCAGGGCAGATAGGCGTGCAGTCGAGTACCAACTTATTGGCGCTTAAAAGATCTAAGATCTAAAATATATATAGATCTTAATCTAAGATCTAAAATCTTAAAGATTATTTTGAATACCTAAAATTTTTAAAAATTGCTTGAGAAGTTTCACTAAAACTAAACAATCTGAATTTATAAGTATTGAAAAGTTAAATTTTTACATATAGGTGGGGAAATTCTTGGAGAAGACTCCCGGAGAGGGTGGAAATGAGTGCTAGGCTAATTCCGCATAATAATTTACTCTTCAATTGAAATAAACAATTTTTCTTATTAAAAATTGATGTACGCATGATCGTATAGATGGATCAATCCCTAATTATATTTTTATTTGTTTGTTTCTTTGTCTACCTTTTATAATTTACATTCATTTCTGACAGTAAATATTTAGTCATTCGTATTTCTGGTGTGAAATATCTCGAATCTGGCCGAAAAAAATGTTTATGAATTTTACAAGGACACGTCTGGCAAGGTTACTGTTGAAGTTCGGTAAGTCGTTTTTTTATTTATTGTAAAATATGATCGATGGATCATTATGTTTGTATTTTTTTTTTGTTATTGACAATTGATATAAGACCGTCGCCTGCCATATCTCGAAGCACAACATACATGAATACATCTGAAGAAGGAAGTCCATCGTTAGGGTTCCTAGAACTACAGAAGATATAAAACTCCAAACAAAAACAAGAGAAGCGCCCTAGTTTTTGGTGGCCGGGTCGTTAACCGGTTCTAGGTCGCTCCGAGTGGTTTGTCAAAACGGTTTGGAATCGAGCCAACTATGGTCATTAAGGATAGTCACTGACCTTCCCCAATGGAACTTCCCCCAAAAGTTATGACAAATTTTAATATATATTATTTTATGCTTATTAGCTAACAGTAGTCTGATTTTTAGAATTTTATTATCATTAAAAAAAATATCTGATGTGGACAACACATGACTTCCTTGTACGCCTATTAAACTATAAATCGGTGCCTCAAAAAGTGATCCTGAATTTGGTTACTAGTTTCCGAAGATCGCAGTATCTCAAAAACAACAATCGGCTTCGCGACATCCATCTATTGACACACACACACACACACAAATAGAGAGGAAAAACAGTATTTTACACTAAATTTTAACACTTAAAACAAGTAATAAAAATGTTTAATTGGATTGGAAACCAAATTGCGATTGTAACCTTTATTACCGAAACATATGATTTATGTATTTAATTTAAATATAATTTTTGATGTAAGCTTATTATGACCTTCAAGTAAAGTACCGTTTTCGGCTCACCAATTTTAACCAAAATATAGTAAATACATTCACATCAATATAAAAGTCCTATTTACCAAATTTGAGATGTTTTACATTATATTTTAATATAATTTTTGATGAAAGTCTAATATGACCTTCAAGTAAAGTACCGTTTCCAATTTTCCAATTTAGACCAAAATCTAGTATGTTATTTAAATCAATATATAAGTTATAAATACCAAATTTGAGAGGTTTTGCAAAGTATTTTAAGCAAGTCTTTTGATGGAAATCAATTATGACCTTCAAGTAAAGTACCACTTCTGGTGATTAAGCAGTGACCAAAAAGGGAAGTTCTCAAATAGATTTTACAACAATCCTAAATACAAAATTTCAACTTTCTGCGGCTAACCGTTTTTGAGTTATGCGAAATACGAACGAACGTACGTACGTGCGTACGTACAGAAGCCACGACGAAACTAGTCAAAATGGATATTTCCGTTGAAATCTGAACCGAAAATTTTCGCGATTACAATACTTCTTTTACTTCCTACAAGGAAGTAAAAAAAAGCAAAATTAATGGTGGGTTATTTCTCAGTTTTATATTGGAACTGCTTTATACTGGAACTTTTGGGCTATATGGATGGCTTAATGTGAAGAAAGCTAAGTTTTCTTAAACAGTCTCACTGATTCAATCCTATAAAAGTTAAGCACATATATAACACACACACACGAACAGGTTGGAGCAGAAGTAACCGACTCAGATATTGAGCAAGGAATAAAAAATGAGTGAAAATTTCACGTTTTTTCTTGAATAAAATTCCACCATTTTTGAAGGTAGTAGAGAGGCTGGCAAGATTTATTTTATCAAGAATGTCTTGCACTTTCGTAATTCACATTCAAACCTTCTAAAATAAGTACTCAATTTTGTCCCTGCCTCTATCGATGTTTAATTAGGATGTGGTGGATTTATGAGCCTGGATTAAGAATTCTTATTATTATTGAATATTTGTTTACGAGAGAGCCCGTCTTAGAGAACAAAATAAAGAATATAAAAAATAAAATAAAAACAATATATAATTGTTACTGACACTTAAATTATTGCTTTAATATTAGCTCATTAATGTAATTAAACTAAATGATGTCGATCAAGGCAATATCTATTGCATTTATAAATGCTCATTGATTTGGAAGAAGACTAAAAGCGCTTACGTCCATATCGCTTCACCTCTAATTAAGTGCATTTTCTAAGGAACCGTTTGGAATATTTTAAAAAGTGACTATTGGCTTTTAAAGAATAATAGCTGCTTCACATGTTTTACTTGAATACTTTTTCGTTATCGTCGGCCGTTTAATTGCCACTGCTCTTGAAATTTCAACTTTCGCTTGAACGGCTTGAAAAAATTGACTTAACTACTATTTTTAGTGTCCAAGCCAATTATTTTCTATTATTATTATTTTGTATTATATTCTATGCCTTCTGATTCTGTGGCTATTCAGCATTCAAACAAGGTCGAAATAATTTCGAAATTAAGCCAAATGCTGAATGACAGTGACCAAAAAATTAAATCAAGTCAAAATCGATAGTCCTCCATCTAAGGACGCAATTTGGCAAGGTGCGGCCACTTTTTTTTCTGGGGCCCTTGGTTTTTTTTTAATCATTAGTCACAAGGAACACAATGATGTGCAAGTTAGAGGGATGTGGAGGGAAGAGGGGTGCACAGTCGGGGGTTCTGGCCCACACACTTTATCTTGGGGACAAGGTGTTTAAACACCGATGTCGTTTTCTTGGCGATTCAAAGGAGAGGATCGCCTGATCATCATGTCGTTATACGAAATCAGTGTCATTGTATTATAAATGACTAAAAGGGAGATGAAAAATTTCTGGAAGCGTCAGTGACGGCCGACATTTGGAAGATGTAATTTTCAAAACCCACTGAAATAAAACTGTTTCTAGTATACTTGTTGGAAACATAATATTTTTTTCTTTGGACAGAGGTTTCTTTTTTACAGCCCTTCGAAACGTTATTTCTGCCTCACCCTCTATATACATCTATCGCTTTCCTCGCTTTAACTGTATCTCTAACTATAGCAACCACACTATAACTATAGGTGGAATAGACAGCAGAGTTGATTTATTCCTTCCGCTTTCTCTCCGCTAATAATTCCATTGTTAGCAATCGGATTGGCTCCAATTATATCTCAGCTGCTAGTTTTTTCTTCATCTTTCTCGTCGTATCTATGTCACGGGGTAATTTTGTTTTCTTGTACGAATATTAACTAAAGGGTGAGTCACGTGTGATTTAATAACAGTAATATTATTTAGTTCATTAGGATTTTCTGTTATGTATTATGAACGTAATGATGAAAGAAAAGATGGCCCGTGTGGTGATAAAAATTAATTACAATTTATGGAATGCCGACTTTTCAGTAGAGCTGAGCCCAGGTACTGAGCAAAATAATACAGCACACCTCTCCACCCCACACAATATTTCATGTATTTTATTTTTGTCAATGATATAATATATACATGGATTAAAGTATTATAAAAACGAAACTTACTACTACATTATTATAATAAAAGTTTACTCTTGAACATAAAATACAACACAATTTCCTTACAAAATGACTTTATAATGATAGTTTAATTTAAGAATAATTACTTAAGTAAAATGTTCATAATAACACTCATATAGTTTAATCTACATAATGTTTATTTACAACAGTTATTCAGAACACTCTTCTTGTCTTATTTTCTGGGAAAGTTTGAATAATAAATAATCGATAATTGTTTGAATAATAATAAAATTGAAAATTAAAAATATTGAAAATTTATTGAATAATTGAAAATAATCGAGTCAAAACTCGATCTTCTCGCTAACCTTGACTCGATAATCAACACTTTATTTTCTCTTTCAACTGCAAACAACATACATATTTATAAATCAAGTTACACTGTCAGAGTATGATAAAAAATAAGTGATATTTATTGTAAATCTAATCTTTGAAATTACAAGGAATTAATATATATATATATATATATATATATATATATATATATATATATATATATATATAAATATTGTGTACGTAGGTAGACCAATAGAGCAACTTCAATGTTATTTAAACCTCAAAATAAGAATAGTTTAGCCCCATAATGGGGATGCCTATAACATAATAAAATCCTATGATATTCATGGAAAAACATTTACAGCTATGTTTTCTTTTTTTTCCACATAAGGCTCGTTTTTTTACACGGTGACAGATACCTCGACAGTTGAACCCGTGTTAAAAACTATCGCAGTTACTGCCATTGTGTAAACTATAGGACAGTTTACTTCATGACAGCTTTTACTGTTGCGGCATTGAAATCTGCTGTCATGTTTATTGACACATCTATCCGCCTTGACAGTGATCTGTCATACCTTATCTACCTTTTCACCTAACCATACCTATTTATGAACCGTATGTTTCGATTATTTCTGCACTTAAAATTAATTTTATCCAATTTTGTCGCATTATTTAATTCTCGGAGGAGTAATAAAAACTACATAATTTAGTTTTTTTGGTGACCTACAAATTGCTAATGTTCATTCAGTTGTTTTACACCCGCCATTTTTCCAACTGTCACAAGGTTTACTGTCAGCGTGTTGCGAAGGACATTGCCGCACTACTTCACTGTCATCACTGTGACAGTAGTATCACGATAAAAAAACTCGCCATGTAAACGAGGCTATAGTGTATGAGAGATCGGAGAAAAAGGTGTTGAAAATGCCTGTTTTAAAGACCCTAATCTGTGTAGAAGATAATTTATATGCAATTCATTTTAATTAAGATAAACTTTATAAATGTTCCAATTAGAAACTTGATGGGCGGAGGAATATTTAGCACCAGTTTTCGTATTTTTTCATCATACCGGTGATTAAGTATTTACGCCGTAGAACTGTAATAGAGGGGTTTTATATTACAAGTCATGCATATTTTAATAAATTGAAATCTATGCAGTCCACTTATTTCTGTTTAATCCAAGGAGACAAATATTCTATTTTATTTACTCATGATTGTTGAGCTTTGTGTGTTTTTGGTTTATTATTTTCATTAATGTGTTTTTGTGTAAACGAACCTATAAAAAAATATTGAGGTTTTTTTTGTTTCAAGATACATATAATCCAAAAATCGAATAAAAAAAAAATTCAGTCCGTCTTCCGTCCCTTTTCTCCGAGAGTACTGGTCCGATTTTATTGAGAGTAGGAACCAAAATCACAGGTTCCCTCAGGTTGATCTACGGAACTCGACCTTTCGTTAAAAAATGGCTTCTGATTAATGCTGTACCGAAACCTTTTAGAAAATTAAAATTCAATCCGAATAATTTTTTTTGGTTATATAACTCTTTGAAAATAATAAACTCCTTGTGTGATAATTTGCAGAGTTATAAACTCACAATTCACTATTTCAGATCTAAGTTTTTTTCTACCCAATACATCCAGAATTTAATAACGAATTAAATAAAGATAGACCCTTCGAAAAGAAAACGTTTTTATAAAGTTTATATTTACGTTATTTTTTTCTCTGTTAATATCACTATATTATTGGCAATCAAATTAAACGCATAAAGAAATTTTTTGTGACATGGTGCACTAATCCTTTGTCTTTTTTAGAATTTTGAAATGAAATGTACGTACTATACTATGTCTGAACTGTATCGGTGAGATTTTTTTTTGTCAGTCCCGATCATGAATACATTGTTGGAACGTTGACTGGTTGGTTATTTACTGCTGTTTTGGAAGAGCCTTTGGAACCTAAAGAGACTTTGGAAACTTCTAATAATAAATTAAAAATCCCATTATTCGTTTTAAAATAAAAATTTTCTCTTGATCAACAAACCAATAGAAAAACTACTAGATTAAAATAATTTCTAGTAACCAATGGCGGCTCGCTTATAGGAACTGTGGACTTTCAGCATCTCCATGTCTACTTCATATTATCAATAATATTCAATATAATGGATCCTTTTTTCTTTAATTCTTTCTTTATACTTGCACAACATGTAATATTTAAGCTTAATACCAGCAGCCATACCACAGTTTATGAAAAAGGTACAAAAATTTTTGTATGGAACTGTACGCTTTACAGTTCCACCGGCGAGGAGTTTGGCTGTTGTGCGCATGCGCTCATAGGAAGACGCATGCGAGGCTGCGGAGAGAAAGAGCATTTCCGATCTCACAGTGCCGACCTTTGCGTGTTGCTGGAAGGCAATTTTTTTTTGCATAGTGTGTGTTGTGCTTTAAATTATATCAAATTATTTTATATTTAATTATTAATTTATCATATTCTTCGATATGATAAAGTGTACAATTAGATTGCTATACTACTTCTATCTATTCTCTTTGAATATTTTTTTTTTTTTTTTTAATTGTTTAAGGTTTTATTTAACAGAAATCTTTAACCATGGTCTCGTAAATTAAAACAAGAAGAATGGATTTAATTTCTAAATAAACTGATCAAGCTTGAATTGCACCAATTTAAGTTATAATAAGTAAAAAATGTTTGATTTAGTTTTTTTAGGATTTTAAAAATTTTCTGATTTTTTTACATACGATTTTTTTTTCTTATTACAATATTTTTAAACAAAGGCTGAACATTTTCTGGAGAAGCATCCTCCACTAATTTTGTCTTCGTGCCGCCACTGTTCAAGAGATAAGTTAAAAGGAAAAAAAAGTAAATATAGACTTATACCGAGCCATCTCTTATCACGTAACAGTTGTGGGACACGACTATTGTTACTGAGGAATCGTGTGTCTGCGTAAAATGATCCTGGGCCTAGAAACAAAAGAAAAAAATAATCAGGACTGAAATAAAACTGAGAAGAAAACAAGGTGGATGGCGTTGCCCTCTAACGGACCGGAGCCCGACCACTTGGATTTAATAACTGATATCCTCTCGAGTCGATTAGTCCATTCCGAAAATCGATTTGCGAACAGTTTAATAATCGACTTGGAGGAGCTACCTCTATATTATACCCACCATATACTATGGATGCAAATATCGATGCATATTGTATCGATAATTTTCAAATATATTTAATTAGTATTTCGATATATAAATAAACAATGTAGATATTTCGATATATTGGGCCTTAGTTATTAATCTTTGAACGGAGAAGGGTTTACATTGGATTGAAGGGCAATATAAATTGGAAAATCTTAGATTTGTAATAGATTTAATACCAACAATTAAAGGTCTGTATATTGCTTGTTACAGAAAAAAAGTACCAATTTATCAACATTTGCCAACAAAACAAACCTTATTATCAGGAAGAAGAAGGAAACATAAAGTAAATTGGTTTAACAAATAAAAATCAACATAAAAAAAATTAAAAAAGAAGGAAGAAAATTAAAATTTAATTAATAATGACTGAAACCTATCAAAATTATTATTAACACTTTCTTTGAAAAAACAACAAAAGAAAAAAACACCCGTAAATAATAAAAATGGAAAAATAAAATTAATTAGGTAATGTGTTTAAAAATAAAAGGTATTTGTTCATTTAATTTTTTGGAAGAAAAAATATCGGTTTTCGATACTCAAATTTTAGTATCGATATTACGATATATCGAATTAAAACTATCGGACAAAAATATAGTTATATTTCTTATACCAACACCATATAGGCTAAGATTTATAACCTAATATTAAATTTTGACTTCATTTTTTTTGTCGAGAATTTACATATTTTATTTTTTCAAATGTATACCTTGAATAAATACGGGGTTGTATATAATAGGAAAGGTTCTGAAAAAATCTGTAAAGTGGTAAAAATCTCAGGTTTCTAACTAAATTAGGATAAACTTCTACAACAATTCCCAATAAAAATTTGGATCTACTTATAAGAATTTTACAGAACTGCAACTCAAAAACGACTTGACATATCTCAGCAAAATTTCATATTTTTCCAAGTATATACTAATTGTACACCTGTGCCAAATTTCAAGGAAATCTGATATGGTGAGGTTTAAACCCTATGTTGAGTTGACATGAAATGATCCTATGATGAAATTTTTTTTTTAAATTAAAAAAAAATTATTTTTTTAACGTTTTTTTTCTCCCTTTGAGAAGTTGGGTTTTGGTATTTACGTGGTTTCACACTTTTGGCGGAGATATTTCTTTTTTTTTATATATATATTTATTTCGAGGCACACTTCTTAGCGAACATCCTAAAACTCATTGGGACTATTTTGTTATATAAGAAGTATCATTGTTTAATCCTTTATTTAAATAATAAACTCAAACCGAACTTCAATCGATGTTATATAGTGTAATGAGAATGTCAGAAGAAAAATCATTGATTTGTGGTTTATTCTAGTAGGCCTGCTATTTTGTAGGTCTCCTAGAAGTTTTTACTTGGTATCAATAAATCGACTTTTGGACGGTGCCTCTAGGATTATACTTCGCCGTTGTGAAATCTATCCACCAAGAAGTTTTTCCGATCAGAATGTTCCTAATGACGTCTCGGTTACCGCTATTACTCCATGGAATATTCCTAATCGTCGAACTGAATTCGCCCCGGGTGATCTTGAGAGCCGGCTGCCGGAGGGTCAGTTCCGAGGTGGGGGAGACCGGTCCTCCCCGTTACCCTCGGGTAGAATGACCCCAAGAACATCCAGGATATCTCTCGTCTCGGATATTACCTTTCATCTAGTCTGCCTCCTTAGCCTCTCACCGCTTTGTTTATATCATAGAAAGTATTATTCGTTTTGTAAAGCGTCTGAAGAGGATCTTGGAGGATGACTTGAGCTCGTCCTTTCGAAAAGGACCATCCTCCATTCAAGATATATCGGAGAAACATTATAGACTTGGGGACTCTCAGTCTTCAGTTTATACGAATTATTAATAAACTACAGAAAAAATATGTGTAGGGAGGAGGGAGAGAGCACAGTTTATAAACAAACGGATTTACTGATAAATATTTCAACCAAATGAAACAAAAATTTATTAATTGTTTAGTTATTTAAGGTGAGCTTAATTATGCTACGTTTAATATTTGTAGGAGTGAATTTGAAAAATGTAGTGAGATAAATTAGTATCTTGGGGGCAATAGACCTTAAGGTGCCTTTACACATTTGCCAAGACTAGGCAAATCAAATGTGTAAAGAGAGTAGTTTTGCTTGGTGTGTTGTTCTGCTCTGTGTTCGAGTCCGATCTGGTTCTCTTGAAAAGCACCACATCAATGCTAGTTTGTATCCACATATTAGTGTATTTATATAATTTATATGTTTTTATTTTTAATTGTTTCTTTATAAATTTAAACTTTTTTAAACCGAAATTAGCAGCCGACAAAAGTTGGAATAGTCGAAATAGTAGAGTTTGGCTTCTGGGGGCCCCGCGTCTAGAGAAAAATGTTCATCGTCACCATAATAATAATTGGATGTAACTTACTTAGAGAAATTGATTTGTCTAATGTTATATCTAAATTTGATCACATTAAATCGAGAAAAGTTTGTAAAAGTTGTTATATTTTATTATCATACAAAACCTAGAGCCCTTGGTTACATTTGATAAAGGCCACGCCCTCCGTCTCTGTGGTGGATATTCTTCATTTGCCCGGAAAAATATCGAATATCGCTAGAAAAGTATCGATATTACCTATAATATTGGAAGAAAATATCGAACGATCGATCAATCGAATTGGGGCACAGTCATACTTAGCTTCACAGCTGCTGTTAGTATCGAAAAAATGGCAGAGTCTTTTTATAAGGTATTACATTTATATGAAGAAAAAAAAACTATTAATGACTATACATGTAAACCAGACTAAAACATTCAATAAATAAATAAAAGAACGAAAATATGTTCCTTTTAGGAAATTTTGTTTTCTTATTTCTGTCTCAAGTTTACGCCAAAAGTTCTCAATTAAGGAGGGGTTTTCAGGACTTTGTGACAGATGGATATCAGCCATTCTTCCACCGAATGTACTGTATGTTTCGGATCATTATTGTCGTGAAAGACAAAATTGTCTTTAATATTTAAATTGTCCACATTTGTTCTTAAATTTTGTCTCAAAATTTGAATATACGAACATTTATTCATGATGCCATCGATAAAATGCAAGCTGCCAGTCCTAGCAGTTGGCCTACAGCCTTTACGTCTTTACAGCTCCTCCATGTTTTAAAGTGGACTGAATTTTTCTATTTTTTTTTTTTTTCAATTCTTCTCCTTGTTACCTCTATATAAAACAACGTTCATCAGTTCCAAATGTAACAACCCTACAATCGGGACGCATTATCACTTCCCGTAGCCGGTCACCCGAAGGTCGCCGCATTAGCAATGCCTAACGCTTTTTGCGATAACTAACTCCATTGTAACATTCGTATTCATTAGAATTATTTAAATTATTACTGCTTTAACTAGATGTTATTTAAAATTATTAGTGCTGTCGACTTCCGGTGGCCTGGTGAAGTTGTATCTAAGGCAGTAATAGTTTAAATTTCGGTAAGGGCCCGACCTCAACTGAAAAGGATCTTTTGGGGGTTTGTATATCTCTAGAGCGAGCGGGACTTGACAGATGTGATCTAATTAAAGCAGTAATAACTGAAATTATGTTAAGGCCCCGACCCCAACTGAAAAGAATCCGTCGGGGTTTGTTTATCTCTTGAGCGAACGTAGTGAGTGGAAGTTGACAGCACTAATAATTTTAAATATTAAAGCAGTAATAATTTAAATAATTCCAATGAATACGAACGTTACAGTTGAATATAAAGCAGTTAGTTATTACAAATTACAAGAGGCTGCTAGTGCGTCAGCCTTACCTTAACTTTGGGAAAGGGCAGTGATAATGTGTCCCAATCCTAAAGTTGTAACAAGGTTTGAAATTTATTTATCTGAGAAACAATCCAGACAGTCTCTGGATTGGTATGTTTATTTAAATGTTTTTTGTCTCTTACGTTAATTTTGGGGCTCTAATTTTGGATTTTTTCTTTATTTGATTCAGAATTCATCTATCAGCAAATATAAAAAAAATTCTGACTTCCTCTTTGAGGATTGTTTTCTTTCTATAGTATGCTGAACTGTGGAATGATTTCTGGCCATTTCAACTATTTTCCTCATCGACTTCCCATCCTTACCCTTATGATGATTATTAATCAGTTGATGTTCTTTTACAGCTGAGTGGGTTCCTATTCGGAATTATATACTTAAATACAATTAAATCTGAATCAAAACTAAAAGGATTTCTTCTTCTGAGTAAATAATTATAAATGTTAAAGAATAAAGTATCCCAAAGGCAATGGCGTAAGAATGATTTTGGAGGCCCTTGGTAGCCAATTTTTGAGGCTTCCTAAGCTTTATACTCAAAATCTGAAAATTTGGCTGTGTGTTATATATGCTTATTATTTATTAACGTTATTTATCAATTGTATTAATACATAGTATTTTGTATAATATCAAATTATATTATGTTGTGATATAGTTTTATATTGTATTTTACTGATATAAAGGCCAATGAGACCTAAAGCCCTTGGGCCGAGGCATGTGGCATTTGCCACCTCGTCACGCTGCTAGTTACGCAGGGGCCCAAAGGACATTACAAATTAAACAGTAGTGTGCACCGTTTTCATTTTGATGAAACTTTTACTAAATTTAATTTATTTCATTTTTTAAAAATATTTAACTTCAATTTTTCTTGTTATTTACGATAATAAAATGTTTATAAGTTCATAAAAATAAATAGTGTTTTAATTTTTTTGAATAATTAGAAAAATACAAATTAAACTGAAACATTTTTGATTGGGTGCATAAATTTCTCTTTGAGCCTCAGCATATTATCAATTGAGGCTGTAGCTGGAAAAAGGATTTCTGCCTCTGCCATAAAACCATATTCACAGGAATCCCCATGCGATTTTTGTTGTTGATATAATGATGTTTTGTAAATGATACAATATATGAAATGAGCTCCTCGATTATTTTGATATTGATTTTTGATACTGTGTATTAATGAAAAATAAAAACACTTACTTTTAGGTGTCAGTCAATAGTAGATTGTAAAATATGTACCAAAGAAGAGTAAGTGGCCATACATACACCATTTTTCCATAATCCTCACAAAATAAAGAAAATAAATTTTCAATATTATTTTGTTTATTTATAGTTAAACCTGCGGTAAATCAAGATGGAAAGGATCCACGTGGCGGTAAAGAATAACATTGAGTAATAACTATTTTTTAAATGCCTACTCAGTCTTCGCCTACTTGTCTAAGGCTGAGCCCTGATGAAGATCTACAATGTGGATCGAAATGTGGGTATCAAATAAATATTTACCACTATTTTATGTTATTTTGGCCGCTACCCAACCCATCTACTTAAATTTTAAATAGGTATAATGTTAAAAAGAATTAATAAAATAAAAACATAAAACAATCCCTATTTCATTTGGATATAAATAGATGTTATTTTATTTTTTATTTTTATTTTATGAAAATGAAATCTTATATTTCTGTATTTTTCTAACAAAGCGAACAAGCCATCATTCAAATCAAGAAGATCTAAATCTACTAAGAATAATATACCTCCAGTAATACTCAAAATAGAATAAAATTTAGTTATAATATATGTGTATGCTCTTTTTTGAATAAAAACTAATAGTCACTTTTTGAAAATTAGACAACACACAAAATCAGTTTGTCAACATTTTTCTTCAAAAAATCATGATAACAAAAAAGAAAATCCACATTGAACCATCATTGAACAGTTCTATGGGTAAAGGGTGTGTAAGCTTGCCTCATTGAAACAGTTATATTAACTTTATATATTATGATAAAACTTTGAACATTTTATAAGAAACAAAATGGATATTAAAGATTCAAAAAAAGTAACAAATAATTGTTTGCCTTTCTTCTCACTTCTTTAAAAAATTGGTGCCAAGTAAACTCACATTCTTCTAGAGCTGAAGAAAACAGTTGGCAAGCCTTTCCAGGTAGCTCCAGACCAAATTGTGACCAATATTGTGAGAAACCTTCATTAACATACCGTGACTGTGAGATGTTAAGTTAAAAATGTGCTTTGTGTTTGGTGATTCCTGCTCATTGAACAGAGAAAGGAAGTTACATATTTGATGAATTTCTATTGTAGTTCTTCAGGCTTTGTGGGTTTTAGTGAGATGTAAATATGGAGGCTCTAACTAATGTAGCCCTAATCAGTAAACAATGAATAAGTACAAAACTCTCACTCCCTCATTTTTTATTATTTTTTAAATTTATTTCATTCAATATGCCTTTAATTCCGTTGTTTTTCTAATAGGCTAAAATTAATTTATCTCATACCCTTTGTAATAATTTAATAATAATAATGTAATCCTTTAACAAAAAATTATTTAAACTAAAGATATTACAATAAAACTATATATTTTTTTAATTTTATTGTTTTTATTTCTTTGTAGTATTACCTCATCTTGACTCCCACACTCTACTATGCAGCATACAAAATATGTTGTTGATATATAGTATGAAAAAAGGAATTACAAAGGTTCTTACATTAAAAGATATTTCTCTTTCTGAAAAAATCTATTTATTAATTACACAAATATTTACAGAAAAAATAACTTATTTATTACTTATGTGTATGTATAATATTTACAAGCTCATTAAGTTTTAGCACTTTAAATATGAACACATCTAAACATTAGGCATTTGTACTAAAATCTATTATCTCTCTTCTAAATATGATTATTTTTCTAAGATAAAACAAAAACTCTTAATGACATAGGAAAACAAAATTCTTTTTTGACATGAGATCCTTTCTAAGTAATTAACTAAACAACTTATCAAATATGAAACAAACTTCTTTTTTTTTGTAAGTGTAGAATGTTGATAATTAATGTATATTTAAATCTTAGAAGAGAGGTAGAACACACTCGAGCTCACGCCTAAAAAAAATTTCTTAGGTACTTGTGAGTTTTTAGATCTGTCTTTCACAGACTTTATTAATTATTATGCCTAGCTTTTTCTAACAATGAATTGAAACTAAGTTGCAATATCACAGGTTGAATTTATTTTAATTATACAATAACATTTTTTATTTTGTGGTACGTATTGTCTTTTTACTGGTCCACGATTAGTTGCATTTGTGACGCAGAGCTTTAAGCTATTTAACGATATTAGTGGTTTTGAATTCTAGTATTAACTACGGTGTATTTTAAAAGTACTGTGCATATCTTTTTTTTTTTTTTTTAAATTTACACTAATGTTATTTTTCACTTCTTGATTTAACTTATGTATTTACAAAATTATGAAAATATCTGTCCTTCTAGAGGATTAACCATTCTCTTTTACTAAATTTTCCTAACACACCAATATGATGAAATTATAGTGCAAAGTTTGTTTATAACATTTCATTGAAATGACAGTTTTCTTACTCGCAGCAAAGAATGTACATTTCATGTTTTATAATATCACAAATAGAACCGGGTATTTATATTGACTTGTGCAGGTAATAATTCTGTACAGAAAACATCACTTTTTGTACAATTCTGAAATTTACATTTATAATATTGGAAAAATTATTGATATTTAAATTAGGCCAATTTAGAGCTCAAAATTTTAAAATTGACTTCCTGGTATACAAAAATACTTAAAAAATATTTAGCGACTAAATATAATTTTGGAAATAAAAATAGTATTTTATGAGGTAGAAATGTTTATTGTCTTCGCCAATAAATTTTTTTTTTTATTTACACACAATCACATTTTCTTTTATTATACATTTCTTTCTTTTCCAAAAGGTATCTTAAAAATAGTTTTAAACCTTTTCGATATTGTCCATAATACTAACAACAATAAAACTAAATTTTTTTTCATAAATTAAATGGATCCACTCGTGATGTTGGTAACTTTATATTCATGTTCTCATCACATACAGTTTACGAATACTATGAGGTATGAGGGTGAATATGGATGCTCACATTTTTAATGTATTAAAAATGATTTCGAACTTTTTTTAATATTTAAGAACACCCATTGAAACGCTGGCCCGATGAGACTCATTATTATTCCGACAATGACTATTAAGTACACTGAGTATTTGGGGACTGAGTCTTCTTTGAGTCGGTCTCAGAGACCCTCAGGAAGGTTCTTGCTGAGGAGGAGGTTGTTATGCGGCCCCGAGAGGTGACGTATGAGCTCCTGAAGCGATTCGAACGTCAGCTGACAGAAGCAGCAGTTGAAATGTCCCGAGTCGCCGCTTTCGCCCCCACCACCGACCGATATCACATTCCTGTGCACAGAACAAAGATGTTTCAACAAGTGTGCTTTCTGTTTGAACATGGCGACGCAAAGCCTGCAGGCGAAAGGCTTCTCTCCGGTGTGAACTCTGAGGTGGGTCTTTAGGTTCCAAGACATTCCGAACTGTTTGCCGCAATACTCGCAGCGATACTCTCTGGTCGGCGCTTTATTGCTTTCTTCTCCTTCGCTTCCTCCACCTGTACAACAAAATAAATTTTATTAGTTCTTTTATTTTATTTTATTATTAAACTGAAATTTAATGCTTGTGTTTTAATGAATGATTGTATTACCCTGAAAGAAGAATTCATATTGTTAGAATTATTAGTTAGCTGTCAAATGTCACATCTGTATGTCTGTCTGTTCTTAATACTCCAGTTTGGAATAAGTCGCCACCCATTTTCGAATGCTTTCCTCATTTGTTTCAGGGTTCCTATTAATTTCGTTAAATGTTAATAAGTTTAGTCATTTCTAAACATACTATTACTATAACCAATGTAATTTTTTCTTCATTATTGTATATTTAAAAGAAATTTTCTATAATATTTATTAATTACTAAAAGTGTATTTAAATTATTAACAGTTATTAAAAAAAAAAAAAAAAATGGTTTGTCTTACTGTATTTGCTCGAATACAGGTCAACCCCAAATACTAGTCAACCTCATATTTTGAAAATCTTTAAAAATAATTTTTCAAATATTGGAATGGTTTAAATAAACAGGAAAATAAAGTACTAAAATGAAAACTAATCCGTTTAATTTGTTTCAGAGTTCTGATTAAACATTTCCTGTTGTTAATTCCACATATTTATTTGATAATTTTCTTTCTACCTTTTCCTTTATGCTTAAGCTTATCTAACTAGGTTAGTATTCTCAAATCTTAATTATAAGTACCGTCTATGTCAGCTATTCTCCTTAATGATTTTTTATAACCCTCATTTTTGTTCTCAACTCTCAGTTTAAGCATACCATTTCATTTGCCTTGAACAAAAGTCTCATCTCTAATTGTACTTTAACAAATTAAAACCAAGTAAATTAGTTTTCACTTATTATTAATATAAACTATATTAAAAGGGAGAAGTTGATCGGGGGTGCGGTCAAAGAAATAGACTTAATAAGTTTGGTCTTATATAATTGTGCCTACGTTTCGGCCTAAATTTTAGGCCATCTTCAGGGCTAAAATGAAAACAAAATAACAACAATGAAAAAATAGAAAAGAGGCAGTACCAGTAACAGTAAAAATGATAAATGATAAAAACAGAAAATACAAGTAAGATAAAAAATATAAGGAATAAAAAGAAAAGGATAACACTAAATTACATAATACAAAAGACAATTGAAAAAATAAAATCAAATAAAATAAATGAAATAACAATGAAAAAATTAAAAATTAAAAAAATTAAAAATTAAAAACAATGCGATATTTACACAGGGAATAGTGAAATATATGAAATCTATTAATTAAAAAGACACATAATTAATAGATTTCACATTTCACATTTCACATTTCACATTAATTAATAGATTTCATATATTTCACTATTCCCTGTGTAAATATCGCATTGTTTTTAATTTTTAATTTTTTTAATTTTTAATTTTTTCATTGTTATTTCATTTATTTTATTTGATTTTATTTTTTCAATTGTCTTTTGTATTATGTAATTTAGTGTTATCCTTTTCTTTTTATTCCTTATATTTTTTATCTTACTTGTATTTTCTGTTTTTATCATTTATCATTTTTACTGTTACTGGTACTGCCTCTTTTCTATTTTTTCATTGTTGTTATTTTGTTTTCATTTTAGCCCTGAAGATGGCCTAAAATTTAGGCCGAAACGTAGGCACAATTATATAAGACCAAACTTATTAAGTCTATTTCTTTGACCGCACCCCCGATCAACTTCTCCCTTTAAATATAAATATACGGTCAACAATAACTCCCTCCATTATAAACTATATTAAGTCTCTCATCACGAAAATAGAAATGAAAATAAACTATGAAGTGACTTAAAAACCCCAAGTTTGGTGAAACTCAAATTTTCCTTTCGAATATTAATATAAACCAATCTCAAATATAGGTCAAACCCTCATTTTATGAGAAAATTTCAGAACAAATCTCAATCTATAATCGGGCGAATACGATTTTTATGTTATTGACATTGCATTACATTTAAAAAAGCTTGAAAAGCATTTTATAACAAAGACCAAGGGTTCCAAAGGTGTCTGTCATGGGTCAGTGGTGAATTGTGAGCAAAATTAAGTCTACCAATTATATACTGATAAAACTTATCTACGATGAGCACAACTATAATACTTTACTTACTGTTATTATTATTATTATAGTTTATTACAGTTATTAATTACTGTTAACTTTTTTTTTATTATTTATTTTAACTGAATAAAGCAGCTAGTAGAGGCTAAAATGCATCAATAGCTGCTTTAGTTTTTTTAGAAGTTTTAAAATATTTGACTCATTAAGATTTCTTTTAGATAATCAAATGTTCGGTTTACAATCAGAATGTAACATTTTCTAATTACTAATTGATGTTAATAAGATTTTTGGGTACTTACGTACTGAACGGTCGACCATATGTTCTATTGGTTTAGCTTATAACCTACACTCTAACCTTTCTTATCATTTTTGTGTTTTGTTTACTAATATAATTTGTGTATTAATAAGTTCTGTGTTTTGTGATATTTTCTCCTAGTATTTTGACAAAAAGTGATGAACATTTGGGAATTACCGCCTACAGAAGAAATTGCAGTCAAGTTGTAGCTGAGTGGTTGAGTTGGAGCACCGATAGATCTTACTACCCACGCATATAAATTCCCACTGGGCCACTTTCTTTGTATTTATTTTATATTTTTCTTGAATGTTAGTTAAATTCTTATAATTATGTTTGTTTATTTTTGTTATATTTAATTATTGTAATTTGATTATTATTTTTATGCAGTGGCTATCTCTCAAGTAATCTCCTAAAAAATGCTGCTGTCGAATTGTATGATTATAATGAGTATTCTAGTATTCTAATTTAGTTAATTAAAAATATATTTTGACAAAGGATTAAGTTTATTTTTGGACTCCCATTTTACTATATTCAACTTGTTTTGCTGTGTTGATAGAATTGGTCTAAAAGTATTTTCAAAGTTTTGGGATTAGTTCATCAAAGAAAGTCTACGTGAACGGGCTTTTGTAGATATTTCTATTACTTATTCAATACATATTATGGGTAATTGTTTATTTCTTGAGCAAGCATAGCAAGTGGAAGTTGACAGCTGTGATCTAATTAAAGCAGTAATAATTTTAATAATCCCAAGGAATACAAATTTTTAAATCCGCCAAATAAATTCAAATTTAATTTTTAAGTCCATCACATAAATTTAGATGCCATCCTTGGTTATCCTGATATCTGGATTAACTTGATCAGATTGTCAGATATCTTTTTTTATTTAATGTTCACATTAGGTTAATCATTTTTAATTATGAATTATAATGGCCAAATATTCACTTTTTATAAGTTGGTCGGGGGGTTGCGGTCAATGAAGAACACACTAATAAATGTAACTTAATAGTGTTTTTATTGACCGCACCCTCAGACCAACTTCTTCTTATAATTACATCTTCGGTCAACTAAACACAATAATATTCACTTTTTAGTTTGATTCAATGTACAGTTCCTGCATATATTGTACTATAAATTATTGTAATAAAATGCTTTTTGTTGAATTTGAGAAGGTTTACTGCAATAAAGGGTAAGTCGGCTTATGTAAGGGTTTTGTTTAGCTTATTACCCAGATTATCGAGATTGCCTTTGGTCCCAGTTAGTCTGGATAAAAGATGTTTTACTCTACAAAAAATAAGACGGATGTTAGTAGAGCCGAGTTATGACGTACAACAGCAGGGCATATTGATGTTTGAAAAAGGTTTGAGCAACAAAAATTTGAAATTTAGGTTTCAATTTATTATTGGACCAGAACACTATCTCTATCGATTCCCACTCATGATTTGTTAAAAAAAATATTGGAAATGGGTGAAAAATATGTAGTTTGCTAAATGCCGCTCATGCCTTTTTCACAAAACAACGTCGATATGATCGATCACCCTGTACATCAGTACCAATATTTGTTATGGAAAAAACTAGACTATTTGATAGTATAACGAGCATCATAATACAAACCATGTGGTATAGGTGGCGGTTCTTCTTTTCTTATTAAAGGTGGTGGCTGGGCCCAGGCGCCTCGTCCCCATGGCTCAGGGTATATAAGTCGTGGTGATAATGGTCTGGAAGACTGGATGCTCTCATCCCAATGCCCTCGCTCGACGTAAGAAGGAGAGAACGGAACAAACGGTGGGTTTTGTGCCGGAGCATTGTGAAAGCCTGGTCTTCTTTTCCGATGTGGTGTAACAACATAGTTTTCTGGAGATGGTTGGGCTAAATCAGGTATTTTTACTGTATCCTCTTCTTCAAGATTAGACCTGAATAATAAAAAAATGTAGTATAATCTAATAACCACCAAATATTTTATCATTCTTTAAATAGAACATGGTATTTCCTATTTTTATACATTGAAAACATACAATTTTCATACAAATTTTTCGCTTATGAGGACCTACAAGTCGATGGTGTTTAGTTTCATGATATAAATGACGTGCAGTTTCATTAATAACATCAAAACATGAAATCTGCTTTTTAACAGTTATGAGCTATGATCTCTTAGCCGTCAATATGTTTATGTGGACAGATACTTAACATTGTTGGGAATTTATATCACTGGAGACACGATTTTTAATCACTTGTATATTAAGTTCACCTGCTGTTTTTAAAACAGTTTTTCTATATCTTTCTGAATTATTGAATTTATGCTGAACTGATTTTTATTTTTGATATTTGTGGATAAATGCATATAATTTACATATTTTGATTGAAACATTTTTAGTTATGGAATGCATTCTTTCTATTAACTCTTGAACTGTCTATTAATCAAACTCTGATTTAATAGCAATAGAATACATTAGCATGATTAATTTTGTGAAAATGAAATGAAAATTAAACTGAGTTTTATCATTTCATTGACTGTTTCAGTACCGATTCCCGACAATGGATTGAAGTTTTTCCAAGGTGTGCTCCATACTTTTGACCTGGGAGATGATATTGCTCAGGTAGGATTTTATGAATGATGTTAATACATAATAATAATTAAAAATTGATTACAATATTAATGCAATTAAGTTTTTTGTAGTGAACTTGGCAATAAAATTGTGTAATTTATTCTTACAATATAGGTTTTATTACTTTTATAGTTTGATCAGGATACTATGTTTTTTAATAATTTTTTTCTGTTTGGCTATAAACATTTTAATTTGCATTTATATTTTTATCGTAGGATATTTCAAATATTATAATTTCAGCTCGTTTTCAAACAACTTTATTAATAAGACATTTTAAGCTGTCAAATATTAAAAATTTGTAGGAATTTTTTATGTTATTTTAATGTTATTTAAAAGTGTAAAATAAATTTTCAGTATGTTGCAAATGTTTGAGCTGAAACTTCTGCTTTAAGTTATAAGAGCTCTATGCTAATATATAATCCTTAATACATTTTTATAATAATTATATCAAATTTTATTCTACGAGCTAATCTAACAAGACATACCCAAACAGAAAATAGAACTAGAAAAAAACTAATGTAATTTCTTAGATTCGACCACTGGTTTTGAGCGTATATAAATTTGCAATTGTGTAATACATAAATCTTCTTTAACTTACCAAGCACTTCTGAGTTACAGAATATTAAGCTTTACTAAACTGAATATCAAAATGTGTTGTTGGCTATTAAATTTAAGAATTTTTTTTTCTTTTTCTAAAATGTTTACATACAATAATTGATTAGTTTTTGAAATTTATGTGTATTATGAAATTTAACTCCTGCCCCATATTTAATACCTGAAAATTAAAATTAAAAACTAATCATTTACATAATGTAAACATTGTAGAAAAATCGATCCTAAGTTCCTAATTTCAATAATGTTCAACCATAAGCTCAAATTAATTTCAAAAAAGTTTTAATTTCTCAGTTCTTCTCTTATGTTTTGTTTATTTTTTATTATGCTTATTCATTTTTATGAACTAAGAAAATTGTTTATTTCTCATTTTTCTTTTCATCGTATAAAAATGTCTTTAAATTGGAATAGAGTATTAAAGAAATTATTGAAATTAGAAATTATTGACAGGTCTTTTTCATTGTACATTATATCAAACATAAGTACATATTCAAGCTATTTCATAACATATTTTAACACTTTTTGGTACATAATATAGAGATTTTAGTGTTATTATTTTTATGCCTTAAATTTCCTATTTCTGACTATAAATCAATGAGGCCAAGCTGCTGAAGGAGGCCTTGACTCGCAAAGTGGGTCGTCGCACCGCTGATGATGATAAACCAATGAGTAGCATTAAAGTTTGTTTCTTTTTTTTATTAATCAGGAATTAAGGAATTTATTTTTTTAATTTAATTCACACTTAAACGGTCTTTAGTAGATATACATGTTTATTTTACTGAACTTCTACTAGGTAAAAGTTCTATATTTTTTAAATATTTATTTAGTAGATAAAGATATTATCAAAGTAAATCCAAGTGTTCAATTTTTCAATGTCACTAATTATTCTATAATTACAAGACTAATTATTCTGTAATGTCTCTATTACAAATATCCTACTAGTAAAAACTCACTCACCTATAATCTTCCATATATCTTGATTTTCGTTTGTAATGCAAATATGGTTGATACGCAAGTGGGAGAACTCGTGATCCTACTACTTTTTCTCTCTCTTCTTCACTACCAGTCGTCTCACCTCCTGGCGAATAGCTATTTACATTTGAAGATGATTTACTAAGATTTTCAACAACCTGCAATAGTGAATAAAACATAAATTAATAATAATTAATTAATTTTAGAATTAATAATTATAAAAAATAATTAATCTAAAAATTGAGAGCGGATTGTATCATTAATTAACAGTAATTTTTGTACCGAAAAAAACATATTATGCAATTTCAATAAATTAATTTGTGCATGACACTTTCCCTTTGATCTATAAATTTATATTTAAAAAAAAACATTTTTATAACATTGATTACGACGTTTCGAAGTACTTCTTCGTCATCAGGGTATATCCTTTCTTTAAATTACATGATTCTCTCCCCATGTCCCGACATCTATATAATTTTACTTCGTCAATCCTAGCTGGTTTCATTATAAAAAATTATTTGGGGAGTAACTTTCCTTTTCCATCTTTGTCACATACTCTGTAATATCATTGGAAAAACGAAAGCAACTTTAAAGAAAGCATATATCCTGATGACGAAGAAGTAATTCGAAACGTCGTAACCAATGTTATAAAAATGTTTTTTTTTTTTTAAATATAAAGTTATAGATCAAAGGGAAAGTGTCATTCACAAATTAATTTATCATAATATATTAACTTCCCTATAAATTAGAAATTATTTAATAAAATTATGTGATTTCTTTTAATGAATACTTCCAGCAACATAAAATGCCTTAACAGAAAAAGACTTTGGGCTAGTATGAATCCATTTCTTTTACAAGGTGTATATAATTTATGAATTTATTAGCACTTTTGGAAAAAGAAGTAATCTATATTCTGGGGTCTTTATCTGGTCATAAGAGATATGCAGTCTTTGCATGATAGGGTTTGTTCTATGTTAATTGTGAGGTTCATCACAGATACAGTGGGATTTTAGGGACAGATTTGACAAGAGAACTGGAGCTTAAATTAGTTGCCTTTGAATGGGTTAGCTAAGATTTTGAAGATGGTGTCTTGAAGTTCAGGATCATTTGTGAAGTTACCTGCTTCCGAGAGCAACGAAGATACAGCTTTTAAATCCTTAGTCCGCCAAGTCCTGAGCTACGATTCTGAGCAAGTTGGATGTGTCCGCTTTACTAATTCATGAGAGGAAGATCCTCCAATCCATCTATGGTTGAATCATGGAGGGACAAGAATGGCGTCAAAGAACCAATCGAAAACTGTATGCACCAGGAACTATATGTAGCAAGATTTATTCGACATGGAAGGTTAAGATGGGCTGGACATCGGGCGAGGATGGATGAAGATTCCATCCGAAAGAAGATTCTTCAAGAAGAAATTCATGGGCTCAGGCATAAAGGAAGACCTAAACTGCGATGGCGAGATGGTATCTCACACGATAGCCGGACATTGCTTGGAGTGCGTAATTGGATGGTGGCTGCACATGACCAGGACACATGGCGGAGGCTAATTCATTAGTTTTATTTTGTATTTATTTATATTAATTTATTTTGAGATTAAGTTCTCTCACGATGTGAATCTTAAGCCATCACATACTTAATATATATCATGTGTAATATAATAATATAATTTAATAATAAAATAATATAATGTATTTTCCAAATGTTACGAACAACGATATATTGTCATTGGCACTAAAAGAGTTAATGCAGAAACTTAGACCATTGATACAAGCTCACAAGGAGAGACAGAGGAACAATATACTATTCCTAAAGCAATTGGAAAGAGAGAAGATGGAGGAAGTTTAAGGGACTTGGAACCATCAGATCACACTATTAAGAAAGACAAGTTTATATAGGAGCGTGAATCAATTGTTGGTAAATTTAAATACTGATTAAATTTACTTAATAAATAAACCTGCCACTAAAGAATTAGATGTTTTTTTGCCAGAAAATAAAACAAGCAATCATTGATTGAAGGTATCAAATGCTTTGTTAAAGTTTAAGAGGAGATCATGATTCTATGTTGGTTCCAGGAAAAGTGAGTATAAGAAGTAATTTTTGGAGTGGAAAACAAGTCCTAAAATATGATTGAAAAGCCAACCTAATTTACTTTAAATACAGTTTACTTTGGAAGTTTTAAAAACTAACAATTATCCGATAATACAGTTAATGATGTCCAAATACCTGTGGCTCAGAGTCGTGCTGAGGCTCGGATTTGACTTGCGTCTGAGGTTCAGGAGAGTTGGCATTAATCGAGAGGTTGACCGGAGTCGAAGAACTCCTTCTCCTACGCACTTCCTCCCGACCGCTGCTGTCCCTGCTACCCGAGGAATCCTTTCTGCTTCTCGCCTTGTCCTCCCACAATTCTGACTTAATCTCGAGAAGCTCGAATAGCTCTATTACTTCCGACACCTCTGATGGCTATAAAATAAACTCTGTTTCAGTACGCTTATTACATTTAATATAAACATTTATTTCATATAATAACTTAGATAAATTAATTTTATGTAGATACAGAACAAATATAAATATGAACCGGTTGGGTGGCGGACAAGAATAAAATAAAATAGTTCTAACTATTTAATAAAAGTCAGCGCTTCTACCCACACTGTAGATCTTCATCGGAGCTAAAACTAAAGATACAAAAGAGTAATGCAGGGGTTTAACATTAACAAAAGAAATCTAATTATGGCACACAGACAACAGAAATAATAAGTAAGTTAAAGATAAAAACAATATTGACTGATATAATAGTTGTTATAGTAATGAGTCAAAAAACAGATGAACAATATATTGAGAAATAATCATTTAGAAAGTAAACATTACTGACCGCTTCTACTGTTTAGGGAATATATGTCTATTTCTATATTAAGAGATGTGAAACCCTCTCCTCTCCTATGTTCCTAAACAGGAGACCAAGAGAGCACCTGCATAGTTTAATGCTACGCACCACCTTTGTTATTTTCACATAGTGCGTACAGCATGGCTCAAAAGAGGGATTGTGAAATAGGAATCCCACAAACTACAAAGGTACAGCAGTAATTGAATAACAGCATGGAATTTAATCATAAGGAAATCAGTGATATCAACTGCGATTAATTTGATCATCCTAATGTCTTAAAATATCACTTAAGTTAGTTTTTATTTTCTAAATACTATTACATCATTTTATAAATCATTTTTCAAATTTTTGTTAACGATGAAATTTGCTTGCGTTCAATTTAATGTTTCTTTATACAAGTTTTATACTATTAAATCTGATTCATTTTATCACTTTTTCCAATTGAATATAAAATGTTTCTCTGATTAACCATCATTGCTGTAATTCTAAAAGTGCTACCTTCAGAGTGCTAAATAAGCAGCAAACAATTGCTAGGCTTTGTCTTATTTCTATATCGAAAACTCATTTGTTTAATTTCAACCCGAAGGTTAATACAATTATGTATTATAATTTTATGGCTACCAAACAAATAATTTCATTAATATAGGCACTCTTAAGATTTAAAAGGAGAATTTTTCCTTCTGTTCTGTTTTGTTTTTTTCATGTCTCAAGTAACTAAATACAAATTAAATATTAAAGGTTGAAATTTAAAATATATGTAAATATAACTTCAACTTACTTAATTGATTAAAATTGATTGATAAAAAAGAATTTGATAATGTTCAGGTAAATATAGTTACCATTAATATCAGCATACCTGTACACATGTTTGTCCTGTGTATAGAAAGTCAAGCATATTCCTCATATGTGATGCTTTTACATCCGGCAGTTGAATTGTTACCAGCGGTTCCGTGACAGATTCCAGCAATCTCTTGATGAGTGGGCTTGCAGATGCGAGAACAAGTCTGTAATATTAGTTATTTTATTATTATAGTATCATAAAAAAACAAAAAAAATTTTCATATTAAACTTATTAAGGTTTATAATTCACCCTGTATATAAAAATGGTGACCATCTAGAATGCACCAATTATAGAGGAATATCCTTATTGCCCACTGGTTGTAAATCCTTTCAAACATCTTGTTCCAGCGCCTCCTACCATATGCTGATGGAGTTATAGGACCATACCGGAATGGCTTCAGATGTGATAAATCCACTATTGACCAAACTTTCAGCCTCAAGACCATCTTGGAGAGAGGAAATGAATACAACATAAAGACCATCACCTCTTCATTGACTTCAAGTTGGCATATAATAGTGTCAATAGGGAAGAACTCTGTTGAGTCATGGAAAAGTTGCAGATTCCAGGGAAGCTTATAGAACTGATAAAGCTAATGATGAAAAGAGTTGTGTGCTCAGTCCGGGTTGGTAGAAATATCTCGGAAGAGATCAGTGTTTCAAGAGAGTTAAGGCAAAGGGGATGCCGTGCCCTAGAGTGCCTCATTTTTAATATCGCCCTGGAAAAAACAGCGAGGGACGCCATTCATATTCAGGTCGGAGGCACCATTTTTAACTGGCTGGTCCAACTCCTAGCATATGCCGATGACACAAATATAGACACTCCTTTCAATCAGTTAAGGAGGATTTTTTAGCATTAGTGGGTCCGACCATGAGACTCGGGCTTGAAGTAAACCAGGCGAAAATGAAGTATCTTGTCACAGGGAAAGTACCTGGTCTAAATGAGAGTGTAGCCTTTGGAGAGTTCAACTTTGAGAAGGTCCAAAGTCCAAAGCTCCTTGGTGACACAAGATAATGATGGGAGAGCTGAGATGAAGCGTAGAATCTTCCCTGCTAACCGATGTTAGTTTGGGCTACGAAAACAGTTCATCCGGCCACATTCTCTCTACACTGACTAAACTCCATCTGTATAGAACCCTGGTTAGCTCTGTTCTGCTATAGGGCTCAGAAACTTGGACTCTGACGAAACCCAATGACCTAGATCTCCTTATGTTCGAAAGAAAGATCCTCTGAAGGATGTTTGGTGGAGTGTTCATGGATGGAATTTGGAGTAGACGGACTAACCAGGAAGTATACCAAGCAATTATAGAGCCTGACATCGTCCAGATTTTAAAATTAGGCAGATTGCGATGGGCAGGACATCTGGCACAGATGGAAGAAAATGGAATACCAAAGAGAATACTTACAGAGCCGTTCCATGGGACCAGGAAAAGAGGCAGACCTAAGCTGAGGTGGATCAACGGAGTAGTGACTGACTCGAGGGACATCCTTAGTGTCAGGGATTGGATGACAATTGCACAGGATTGTGACGATTGGTTGAGGCCAAGACCCATTGCGCCGCAATAATAATAACTAGTTAAACTTCTAAATATTATATCGCCTCAGTATAAAGCATACGATCTAGTTAAATAACATAATAACTAATACTTTAATTTTAAACTAAAGGCCATCTGCAAGAACATTCCAGGTGGTACACAAAGAAAAGTAGTAGATTAAATTGTTTCTTAAGATATTCAATGAGGAATACATTTTTTTTTTCTAAATTATTATTGAATCTATCAATAATTTCTTTTTATGCAAGTTTTTTTCCTTCTACACAATTTTAAAACAAAGGCTAAAAATTTTCTATAGCAGCGTTCTCACTAATTTTAGCAACGAGTCGCCACTGATTTCAACCATATTAACTTTTTGAATTATATTGGGTTAGAAACGGCCCACCTTTAACTAAGCTTTATGTTTTTAAGTTAATAAATACATTTTATGACAGAAACTATTTTTTATTAAATATTAAACAGTTCGAATATATTACCTGTGGGCTGCTAGCTTTCCACCAGCGCAGAGAAGACTGACGTCAGCTTGGGTCTCTCCTTCGAACCAGCGCCTCACTTCCTCGACGACGGAGGTGTGGTGCTTGCCGTAGTGGAGGGTCAACAGGCCGGAACAGTCCATAGTGATCTGAAGCCATAACACATATCAGCTGCCTATTTAAAAGCAGGGACATGACAAATATTGTATCAAAATATCGGCAAAAATTATTAAAATATACTTGGGAAAAAAAATTATTAACTTAATGCTTTTTGTTTTAAGCAATTCTATACTTTTTGCAGAATTTTTAATACAATAATACATGTACAAAATATAATTTACTGAGCACTCCAAACTGATTTGAAGTCTAACATCAGCGTATAAGAGAGAATTATAGGATATGCAACTGGTAATCCAGATCCAATAATAACTTTGAAAGTAATAGTGAATCAAGTCTTGTAAAATTATATTAAAAATGAAAGTGATACCCGGACCATCTCCTTGATTTACCATACGGTCAACTATTAATATATTCAAAACTATCCCAATTAATTTAAATTTATAATAAATTTGATTCAATGTATTCAAAGTTATTATTATCTGATCCTAAAACCAGTATACTATAAGAGTATCATTAAATTTCGGCATTTTATTACGTATTAAATTATAAAGTGCACACTTATAATTTTATAATATTTACCTTTTCTTAACAAAAATAAAGTATATATAATATATTAAGCATATTACATCAAACCTAGAACAACTTAATGGCTATTTAGATAAAAAAAAATATCAATGTTATAAATTATACTAGATTACTGCTTAACCCTTATGGTTATACACGTTATATACTTTATGATTATATATTTTGTTTGGAATTTTTTATCAAAATTGATTTTTTTTTTTTTAAGAGTCTGGTAAGAGGTCAGACTTAGACTTCTTGACTAAGACTAATTTTATGTCTCGAATAAAAAATCCTTGGCCACAGATTGAAATATAAATCAATAATTTTAGCCTGGAATTAGTTTAATACTAGGCGAAATATCATTTTAGTTTTGGAATATTTAAGTCCCAGAATAGGTAAGTCCAAGATTATAATAACTATAACCAGTGAAGGCTAGAGTCATGTATCCATTCCCCCCCAAAAATTTATGAAAAAATATTATCTTCATACCCACCAACATAAAGTTTGTATTTTGAGCAGTATTTTTTGTACTTTTAATAGTAATGTTTGATTCAATTTTCATGCTTATCCTTAAAAGTTACATCCAATTTGGTGATTATAGACACTTAAGAGATTACTTCCCTTCTTCTTATCAAATCCGCTCGAAAAAAAATTTAAATCCCTTCCCGAAAAAAAAATTCCTCCGACTATAATCATTTAAGCCTCTGGGCCGAATATTTGACTGGTAAATATTCAGATGAGTAACAATAGCGTTATAGGGTTGATAACCTTTTTAGTAATTCTTTATGATTCATTCATGACAAGGCTAATAACAAAACACGCTCATTTCAATCATCGCTATGCTGTTACTTCAGTAAACCCTAAAGGATGGCAGTTGCAGTCATGCGGTGTAAACTATTGCAAAGTTGCTGTTCTGACAGAATTTACTGCCGTAGTAGAATACTGTTGTTTGGGCAGTGACTTATCACCCTAACTTAACCTACTTAAGAGCTGTATGTTTCGATTATTTATGAACTTGACATTGATTTATCTAACGTTTTTGACGTGATTTAATTCTTGGAGGAGGAATAAAAAATCAATAATTTAGTTTCTATGGTGATCTACAAATTGCTAGAGTTCAGTCAGCTGTTCTGCATCCGTCATTTTTCTGTCACAAGGTTTACTGTCAGGACAGTACTGCCTAAACGGTCAGGGTGTTAACGTGGCTTAATGGTTTGTTCTTTCCTTTGGCCACGTGTAAAAGAACCTTTGAGAAAACCAGAAAATCAAATAATTTTGGGAAAGAGATATATTGAAATGAAGAGTTTATTGATAACAGCTGACATAAATATAAAATACAAATACCTATATATATTTAAATATGATGTCGACGAGGTATAATTTAAAATTGCTATTCATCTACGATGTACGCAACGGTGCCAAGGCTAGTAACATCACCGCGTTTTCGAAACCCTGTGGGAACAAAAGGTTGGAGGGATCAGTCCTCTTCCACCTGGATAACCTTTATCGATAGCAAACTATAATCGATAAGCGAGCAATCGATAAGTGATTTCCATAAAGACCTCTCTATGGTCGATCTCGTATCTCGTGACAGGGCTTCGGACCTTGAGGTGTCTGCTCATATCGAAACGGATATTTCTTCACAATACAGTGCCAAGGATATGGAAGCGACAGGAAAGTAATACGATTTTCGTCTAGCATGTTCTCTTATGTTATACTTTTTTCCATTCTTGAATAAAAATTTCAGAAAAATAGCTTTGAAATTGGCTTAGGAATAAAAATCACGAAGATGTAAAAGTGAAAAAATATTATTAGTAAAAACTATTCAGAAAAGGAAAGCTAATGAATAGGGGAGGCGGTAGAAAAAATAGAATTCTACAGTTGCTAAGTATTCAAAATCCAGAGATGTAGAAATATATTATTGTTAGGAGGGGAAGGGAAATTTAATTAAATATTTTTTTTTAATTCATCCCTACCATGTCCAACTTTCGAATAGGTATGCAAAAATACGATTTTCGTATTCGCCAGTTTAAAACGCACTAATTGAGGTATGCATTCTGGCTGTCTTGAAATCCTAATCACCGAAAGACACAAGGCATCAACTCTTGAGGATTAGGAATTCAAGACTTCGCCACAGTGCGTGCCTATGGTGCCTCAACTGTAGCGTTCATCGCATTTTTGCATATTCGATTGATGGATTTGTTAGGGACGATATATACGTATATATAATATATTGAAAAAACTTAACCAAATTTGAATGGCTTTCCTTTGGGTGAGTCAACCCTCAAACGGTAAGAGGTCAGATTGATCCGAGCCAAATTTATTATTGAAGTGCATACGCACTTCTTGGATTTTCGCCACCAGATTTCTCAAGTATCAGCCTAGCTATCGACAAAGCGATATTATTCAGATACGCGGCATTTTTAAACTATGCGTAATAACTTGCAACATATGAAAACTCTGGGTCAGCTTGAACCACCCTTTCTGTTCATGTGAAAAAATGTTTGCTGTTTCAGTGGTTGAATATTTTTTTAATTTTTTTTTTCAACTCCCGAGGAGGTTTTTCTCCTTCAATTCAAATCCTTTTTTTTACCGTGGTTATTGTTTTAAATTCATTCTCTTTAACTGTATTTATTTTTAATGTATTAACATTGGAAGTAGGTTTTTGCTTAAAGATTTAAAATTTATGTCATTATAATTTCATCTTTTTTTTCTTATTTGTTTATTTATTTTATGATTTGCTGATTATCTTGTTCTTTTTTGTTCTACTCTTAAGCATCTGCAGCTGATATTACCTATAATATTATTCTAAAGGGATATGTCCCGGAACCAATAGAAAATGTATTATTGCTATTATTTAGTCAAAATTATAGCAGAACCTCTTCCAAAATATTTTCTCTCAATACTGTTTTTATTTTTTATTTTATTGAAATATAATTGGAAGATTTCAGAAACAAAGCCTTGTGCCTCTCAAATACCAGTAATTAACTAACCAGTTACTGCTTTACCAATTCAGATATCATCCTAACAGGACATGGGGGATTCCGGGAGAAGCTACATAATCATGGGAAGAACATCGATCCTGTGGAGTCCCTGATACAGCTGAACGTGCCGTGATATCCTGCAATGGCCATGGACGGACATCGAGCTTGGTTATCCAGGAAAACCGGTATGTATGTCATCGGCGAGGCCGAATATTCGGATATTCCTCCGATGATAAGTCTCGGGACTTATAGAGGAAGGGAATTAACCCGTCTTCGTGGACTATATACGCAGAAGGAAAGAGGTGGTGGGTCCCACGCATTTCACTCTTGGAATGAGTCGCCCGCCTAAGGAAGCAGATGAAGATGGACGAAGACAAGCACCGCCGAGACCACTAGACAAACGGGAGGATTCGGAGTGGATAATGCTATAAACTAAGACGACAAAACAGAAATAAGGTACAGCCTCACTAGTAATATACGCAATCGCGCATCGGACTGCACCACAGACTAACCTTGTCACTGTACCTAAAATTATATACTATCATAAAAATATTGTATATTGAGAATATTCGTGAAAACTGAGTTATATTGGCATACGTGAAACCCATGCTGTAATACCCCACAAAAAAAAAGAAAAGAAGACATCATCAAAACACAGAAAAAAAAAAACGATCAAAGAGCAAATATAACCTCTCCTCCCTCGTGATATACGAAAAAAATGTACACCAAAACACTCACCAACCTAAGACTTGTATTTTGAGTAATATTTTTGATAATTTTAACAATAGTTTTTGATCCATTTTCATGCTTATTCTTAAATCTTACACCAAATTTGGCGATTATAGGCATTTAGCTGATTATTTTTCTACATATTAAATCATCTCCACCGAAAAAAATTCTACGTTCACTCCTGAATCGTATAAATATGTTTTCCAGACAGATCCAAGTGGTTTCATAATGATTGGTTGGATACACACCTGTCGACAATATAGGTAATATTCTATAAATGGATTACATTATTGCCACCGGATGCACCCGTCAGATTCTCAATAATTTTCCGATTCCTCAATACTCTTTATTAAAGGAAGAATCAATTTGAAGATCCTTTATCCAGGAGCAGATGTCGCATTTCCTTCTTTACACCACAAGCTCCAGATGGGCTCGAGGACAACAGGATCCTCTTAATTAAAGATATCTAAAATAAACTCTTCACCATTCCTCATTTTATCCGATAACTTAACATGCCCATTTCAATCGCCAAGATTATGCAATATTAACTATTTTTACCAATTACAGATCATAGATCGAGTCTTCATTCATGAAAATATATTAAAAACATATTGAAAATAATGAAATTCTTTTAATGATACAATCCTTGTTTACACCGTGACCTTTTTCTGTCGTGGTAGTATTGTCATGACAGTGCTGTAATGTCCTTTTCTACACGTTGAAATTTAACCTGGTGACAGTTGGAAAATGGCAGATGTTAAACAGCTGACAGGACACTACACTAAAAGAGCCGGTGTCATGATTATTTCAACAAAGGCAACTCCTTTATAAAAAATAAAAATGAATCTAGAAACTTAATTTCAATAGCTAATTTAATGTAAAGTAAGTTAATAAAAATAAATCTAAACACAAAATTAAAGAAATTGATAACAAATGGTAAAAAAAATGGATAATAATAATAACTAAATTATAGAGTTTTTATCTCCATCTAAGAGTTTTTATCCACACCTGGACGTAGGATAGAATCAATTTCAGGTTCAGAAATAATCAAAACACGGTGAAAACAATGCTTTTCACACTATCACCAATATATTGGATAAGGTAGATAAGGTGCGACAGTTCACTATCAAGACGTATACATCTGGCAGTTAACATGACAGTAACTCTCTCTATCATGACATCTACTGCCAACTACCACATCAATCCTAATAGTACGACATTACTGCTGTTAAGACGAAAACTGTCGTACAGCTTATACTATGGCAGTGGTAGCGACAGATAACTGCCACCGGGTTTTTTTTTTCGTTTTAGATCATAATACGGGAATAATCTATAGCTAAATTATGTAACCCAGGATTTGAATCCCAAAAGTTTTTTTAATTAAAATTTAAAAAATATAATATGACTACAAAATCTACAGGTTTTATTCGTTTTTTTAAATCTGTAAGAAATAATTATCCAATTAAAAACATGCAATAGAAGAACCAACATCTTTTAACCGTGGGCGTGTTCGAAAATCAAAATCGCTTTCTGAGATAATAATGATTGAATAATTAATATGGAGCTAATTTTTGGTGTTCATAAAGAAAATTGAAGTGATAATCTATATTTTATATAAGTGATATAATAATAATATTATATTATAATATTATAATATAAGTGATAAGTGATAATATATATTTTATATATATATATATATATATATATATATATATATATATATATATATATATATATAAACTCCTTCTATATTATTTGTAATAGTAGATAAAAGACCAGACTAACAAAAAGAGGCGGTCACTTTCACCGTAGTGGAAGAGCAAGGTCAGTGAGTGGTGAGTGGCGAGTGGCGAAAGATCTTCAAGGGCGTCCAACGTCCATCTGCAGCGCTCCCTCGAGCTAAGGAGACTTCAACGCTGCCTCGTTTCATCTGTCGAGAATGATTATGTATTTCTTTTTATTAGAATATCATTGGATCACTCCGAAACAAAGCCTCAATAGAATAGAACAAATCCCTCAAATAGTGGATATCTCCATATCTCTCAAATAGTGGTATGGTAAATAATTAATCAGATAAATGCAGGAATACCACATCTCACATCAATAATCTAAAAAAGACTTGTTTTTTTCAAGGATATTATATGAAGCTCTCTGTATAGTTTTAGATTCTTTGAAAAGTCGGCTTTTGTAATATATCGCCGGTGTTTTGCCGAAGTGTCGTATCTAATAATTTGTGAAAGTGAAAAAGAGTATTGGTGTTGAATTATGGTTGCAGATCTGAAGTAGCCAATTTGTCAATTAAATTGGTCGTATTTTGTATTTTTACCCTACTACGGCGATGCCACAAGGAGGGTAATGTGTTTAGTTTGACCGCTAGTAGGTATCTCTAACGATTTTTGAGCGAACGGTCAAATTTAATATCCAAGTTTAATGGCTCAAATTATTCTTTGTGATCCGTAAATGTTTTGGAACATTGTGAGCTGGATAAATATTTCATTATATCTTAAGTATTTTCGGGGTTTTGCTGATGTTTCTTATCATATCAGTTGTAAGTTCATGATCATATGATAATAAATTATAAATTGCCACAGTAGTTGCAAAACTAAAAACGCTAAAGAAAAATTTAGTTTATTAAAACCCCGACTACGGAAATAACTTTTATATCTTACAATCTCCCTACTAAGGGACATAATGTACTTGCATATATACTTAAGCACATTGGTAGGTTACTGAAGAGTCTTCCTTTTCATTTTGGCGTGGAAGGCACCCGTTTACAACATCCAAGTTTTAATATTTTTAATGGCGTCAACTTCACTAACAATCCACCAAAGCGCTTAGGTAGATATGTAGAGTATATTCCGTCCCTTAGGACAAATGGGATTGTAAGATATAAAAGTTATTCCCATAGTCGGATCTTTCATTTTTATTCAATTAAAGTTTTTAATTAGTAACATCACATTTTCAGGTAGGTATTTTTGGTATTGTGAAGAGAATAGAAAAAAAAAATACATGTTAAAACGCTGCAAAATTGTAAAATTTGCAGATACGCCAATTTGGCACTGCGCTGACCATATTAGAAATCTTTATATCTTTTGCTTGGTGCTAAAAGGCTCTAAGTCAAAAAACGTCAGTTTTGAATTAATTAATGTAATTCTAAAAGAAAACGGGACTTCGAGATTTATAATGGGATTAATTTGGTAAAAACGTGAAAAGCATCATCTAGGGTTCGGTAAACTTTGTAAATTAACTGTGAAGTAAAAGGCTCAAATGTTTTCAATTTTCAAAAGCTTCTATTCAAAAATTGACATAGACCCTTTCAGCTCTAAACTACTGATATATTTATCCAAATCGTAAAAATGTGAAAAATAAATTTCTTCAACGAAGTACGAAGGTATTTATTATGTTAGTCAAGGGACTACCCCATATTTAGGTAGTAGCTAAATACTCCGGGTTGCTGATACAGGATAGCAATTATAAACATTGTCTATTTATTACAATCGGAATGTGTTTCAACAAAAGGCCGGTTTAGAATGTGACAGTTACCGCAAGTATTGCAGCCATGGCAATAATTGTCGCAGCCACTGTATACAATCTTGTATAGGGGGTAAGGACAGTATCCGTCATGACAGCATTTATGGCCGTAGCAGTACTCCTGTACTATCAGGTTTGACGTGGTAGCTGACAGTTATCTGTCACAGCAGTGCAATTAACTGCCTCAGCTTAACGCCTTGGCAGTGAACTATCACTATCTATCTATCAACCTAACGTTACCTACTTAATCGACTGTATGTTTCGATTATATCTGAACTTTAAATTGATTGTATCCAACTTTTCGAACGTTATTTAAATTAGGAGGAATAAAAACTATTTAATTTTTTACATCAGCCATTTTCACAACAGGATTTACTATCAGAGTGTAGAGGACATTGAAGCACTTCCTCATTATCTCATTGTCGTGACAGTTTAAACGACGCTAATCGTGCAAGCCCATGAAGAGTTTGAAGATGCATCGTTTTACCTCAATCCAAGAATGTTACCCAATCTTTCCTTGCAATAATTCTCGTTCGGGCGAGAACTTGCCTTTAACAGTATTTACTTCACGAATAAAATCAATATCATAAACAGTTCGGGGCACTCAGATATATTTTAAACTCAAAATTAATGGCCAGACAAAGAATCACCAAAATGTAGGTCTACCAAGTCAATGGTATTGACAACCATGTACACATGCTATAACAGACCAGAGACAAGAGACTTATCAACTATGTATATATAGGACTGCAGGCTTTGATACATCAAAGTTTAGTTGAATAAAAACGGATTATATTATCGAGTGTTATTTGTAATAAAAAAGTTAACAAAAATAACTAAAATAAATAAAAGTTAACTAAAATAACTTCTTATGAGAAGTTAAACGCATTTGTTAATTTCTCGATTACACACAAGTAAATATAAATAGTTGGAATTTACGAATTTTGTTTATTATTTTTCTTTTATCCTGATGATTTCCTCAATTTAGGCACTATCATTTTAATTGAATTCCTAGCATTGTAATTATTTTTATTCGTTGTTATTAAGCCTAATAATCCGAAGAAGTATGGGATGTCTGATTATCGTCGGTCGGAAACATAAAAATTATGTTTACTTCCAAAGACGCGCTTAGTGAAATTAATATTATATTGTGCTTAATGGTGGATAATATATTTTTAAGGAAGGCCTTGAGATCGATCGCCTCCGTCTACTTTCGGGCACTTTCAGATACATATAGTATTTTCGCGTACCCGCCTAACAGACGTGGTATAAGTGAAATAGCACCAATAATAGGATTCAACGAATTAAAATGTTGACTCGCCCGATCCCGAACCCGAATCTCATAGTAATAGTCAATTAAGAAAATAAGTAGAATTACTAACTGACAGGCCAAGGTAATTACTAACTTTTAATTCTGCTAAAAAAAAAAAATCCTTGAAAAGTTTTGTAATTTATGACATTATCAAGCTAACCACAAGGTTCGCATTTGTAATACTCGCTACTAGTTAGAACTGTAGAAAAACTATTACACGTTTCATAATTACATTAATTTTTTATTTTAGGGTAAAATGTCTCAGGGAATTTATATATATATATATATATATATATATATATATATATATATATATATATATATATATATATATATATATATAACTCTTATTTATTATTTATTATAACTCTTATTATTTATTATTTATTTATTACGTGTTATAAAATTAATTTCAAAAGAATAATATTAAAATTAAAACATAAAGATTCTTAACTATTCATTTTTTAGGTTCATGTGCATTAAGTTAATCTCCCGAACGTACTCCATGTACATAGGTACATCCGATGACTGTCTGCTTAACAAGTTGTAACTTCTAACAATAGAACTCCAATTGATTTAGGGCATATTAATGTTATTTTATGGTTTATTTTTTTTTTAACAATGATCCTTTGCATTCTACCAAGAACAAAAAAATTCCAACCTCCTCAAAATTTGAGATTTTGCGTTTCAAAATACGTAGATTTTAAAAATGGAATAAAATCCGGGGCTTTTCTCCGAAACTACCGGACGATTTTTTTAAAACGTGGCAACAAAGCTCAGTTCACCTCCGGATGATCTTCGCAACTCGAGGTCCACAATTTCGTTTAAAAATGACAGCCGATTAGATATTTTATACACTGATATCTTGGACATTTATGAAGAAAGTGGAAAAATATAAAATATTTTAGAATAATTTTTTTTTTTATATACGTGAACCCCCCCAGTGACGTTCCTGGTCGATCTAGCTTAAAACCTCCACCGCTCTATATAACAACGGAAATAAGTTCCTTCGAAATCAGTTTAGCCATTTTTTTCGTGACAAACAGCGAAAAATAACAACACACAAATAACAATTTACACGTGTTGTTTTATTTATAAAAAAAAGAAGAAAAAAAAAAGAAAAAGAAAAAAAAACTGAATGAGCGGATTACGAAATCATTTATTTTTTTGCAATTGCTCAATTTGCATTCTTATTACTTTCCTAGAAATGCTTGCTTATTCAAGACGTTTTCAAGGTAAACTCCATTTTTTTCCCTATTTATTAATTTTTTTTCTTAGAATACAATAAAATTAAAAAATACCTATTCACAATGAATTATTTTAAGATTATTTAAACGTGATAAGAAACAGCACAATACTTAATAATAAGTAAATGAAACATAATTGGCCATAAATTAATAAAAACACGAAAGATGGATAGGAATTTTCTCATCAATTTTCCAAACAGGATGAAACGGCGTTCTCACGCGGTTATTAGTTACAGCATGGGGTCAAAAGGCGAGCTTTGTAATTTTCTTTTTATCAGAAGAGAATAGAACCTGCAACATGATGTGATGCGGTGATGCAATGGTAACCATCCCCGTCAGAGGAACTATATTATTCATTTGCAATTATAAGTTGAATATTTTACCGATTCGAATAGACACGATTTCGAATCAAAGATCAAACTGTTATGAAATACCAGAGAGATTTCATTAACTGGAAATTTATTTAAGAAACTGAGGTAAGTGAAATATTCTCGGGCGTACAATCTGCACGCTAATTAATTTATTAGTATTACTGAATAAATGAATTAAAAATTAAAGAAACACTGCAAGCTATTACAAATTAATTTTACATCATTAAAAGTGTTTAGAAATCATTATATCAAGCATAATAATAAAAAAAATCCCATTATCATTGTAATTTCATGGTGAATGTGCCCATCTTAAGTTTCACGTTTCAAGGTAGGTAGAATCCAAAAATGGAATAAAATAAATACTCCTTTCCGCCGTCCGCGGCTTTTCTCCGAGACTAATGGGTCGATTTGAGAACTGACACCAAAGTCACAGCTCAAAGTGTTTTAGAATCTTCATAACAAAGCATAAAAAAGAAAAAACATTTTTTTTTTTTTCCTTTCAAAGTAAGGAATAAAGGACCGTTTATTTGTTGTTACATTCCATACATTTTTATATTACATACCTTAGATTAAGTATAAACTGTACGTTAGCAGTATTTAAATAAAAAAACAAAATATTTTATACTCTTTATAACGAACATAAAATATTATTGTTATAAATATTTAACAAAAAGTATAATGCATATATGTTTTAAATATATATAGGTAGTTAGAAAACAATTGGAAAGATTCCCAACACAAAGTCTCAAATCTCTAAAATACCGGTAAATAACTAACCAGTCAACGTTTCGCCAATTCAGGCATTATCAGGCCATACACCAAAAAATCCACATCTATGAAGATCAAATACAACACATCTCACATAAACCTTTCAGAAAGACGCATCAACCAGAGACAGCAGGCCACTCCAAGACATCCTATCACAAACTGAAGGCAAAGGGAGGTAACATAACAACAGCCGAGATGGATATATTCAAACAGCTGAACAACAGAAAAAACACGTACAAAGCAACAAAAAAGAAAAAAAAAGGCCAGAAAAAATAAATACATATAATTATAAATAATAAAAACTAAAGACAAAGTAAAACTGGAAGAAAAATAAATAAAATGCAAAGCTAGGAAAGGTTATAAAAAAAAAACAGCTGATCAGTAAAGAAACAAAACATAAAAGGCAATCAATCTAGTTAGATTTATTCGACTTTTCTAAAATGCTTGACGTTTCAGAGTAAAATTGATTCATATTTCTACTGTCATTCCTATAATTAACAGCAATGTTCAATTCTGTACAATGTGCACAGCCTCAAATATCTTTCTCTTCGAGCTATTCATCTCCTTATGAATCACTCTAACCTTATCCAAATCAAAAACTTGTTTATAAATTGTTGAATGCTGTGCTCATGCAGTGTTAGGCTTTTATATGTACTTACAATCGTATTATTGCAATATTTAGCGGCATTTTAGAGACTTACGGCGGCCTACACACATGGGAACATCGGTTCGGCGAACCAAGTTCCCCTGTGTGTAGAGCTGACGAACAACGGCTCGTAAGTTTTTCCTTTGTTCCTATAGTGTGTATAGAGCCACGAACCCATATATATAGGCCCCTTTAAGTCTTTGTGTTTGGAATCTTTCCAATTGTTTTCTAACCAATAATTTATGTATTTTTTTGAGTTTTTGCTAAATATATATTATATACATACAAAGTTTAATGACTACGTTCATTGTTTCACACCTTTCCACCACTGTAACTAATTAGTATAAGCACTACACCTCCTCAATTTTGGATTAACTTTTCAAAATCCAAACTGTTAGACTATTGGGTAAAAATTTACCGTTTTTCTGTAAAATTTAATTCATTTATTCAGTTATACTACAAAAAATTCAAAGCGATTTTTTGTTGACATTCTTAGCACCTAACTACTTGAATATATTTGTTCCTGCAAGTATTTAAGTTGTCTTCAAAATGTAAATGCTTCTCAGTTATATGACTGCTAAACATGTAATAATCCTATATATATTTCACCCTATTACAGCAGCATATCATACGACGCAGTGCCTATTATTAGTATAGGATAGAACCAAGCAGACGTTAATCAGACCCATTGACCTGGAGGTAGTGAACCAACCTTCTCTATTAGGACATCAGTTGTAGCTATTATCATAATAAATGTCGTAGCATAACTACATATTGCGGACTCAAGGGAATGGATTTTGAGCTACAGCCACCCAACAAGCAAAAAAAAAAATTAAATTTCTTTGCATTGGCCCATTTTTGTTTCTATGAATAATTGAGTCATATAATTAAACAATTACAATATGTTCTCTTTTTAAATTATTGCGTATATCAAAAATTTTATTTCTTGTAACGTTTAAGTTAACTATTTGCGATAATTTTGCATCTAACGTCCGTATCTACTTTTCTCACACGGATAAGGTAAACACATTATTGTAATAAACTGTGTTCTGTAACGGCTGCATTGTTTAACTTTTTCTTCACAGTACCTTGCTTAAAATTATATTAATTTTTAAAAGTACAAAGAATAAAGAAATTATTGATGGATTAAAAACCACATAATTCAGCTACTAAGTAAGCAAGTATAGTAAGCATGTGTAAAGAAAAAACTTTCCAAAAAAATTATTGTTCCTGTCATTGCCGTAAAAAAAAAAAAATTAATGATTGAAGTACATTGCTTAAATTTTCCAGTACTCTAAAAAATTTCACAAAAAAGGAAACATAACGAAACTCATGAGTTTTTAGAATTTTAGGAATATAGTTTTTGTCTGTTTTGAAAAAAAAAAATATAAAATGGAGATGTTCACTTTTGGTATCGTGCTCCTCAAATATCCTATCCTTATTTGAACGCACAGAAATTTCGCTTAGAATCAAAGTTATAATCGAGTTATACAATAAAGCATATATAATGATTGTGAAACGGAAGCTGCTATATTCCCAAGGAGTTTTATTCTTTCCTAGTGATGATAATAGAAATTACAGCTGAAAGTGGGAGTGTGTGGCGGAGGTCGGAAGATGCAACGGAGCGTGAGAGAGGACCAAGGACCTCCCAGCACTTCCAGAACAAGAGGGAAATCCTTGGTCCTGGTTTGTCCTTGTCCGCCTCCCATTTCTCTGCTAATTATCCTTCCCCGAAGGAAGCTCGCACCATTTGGAGGATGTAATCTGATGCCGCATCCTCAACCTTCTCGGTCGTGTCCTTCGCCGGTCCGCTCCGCTGGACATCCTCTCTCGCGATTATTCTCTTCGATGAGGATATCCACGCTGCTATTAGTCTCTCTCAGGTTGTGCTAGGTATGATTGAAGATAATTGTGTAATAGCGAGAAAATATTACTTTTCCAGCGATAGCCTCTTATCGTCCTAATACCTTTCCTGATTCGTAATTATTCTATTTCTTCCTAGTTTCCCTTGAAGGAACGTTTCCTTAATCCTTGACATAATAGTCTATCGCCCAGATATAGATTTAAGAGGATATATCCGATCCTTAAATATATATATATATATATATATATATATTTATCTTATTCTTAAGTGATAATGTAGTCGCTACTGGGCTAAAACCTCTTGATTCATCCATCGTTCAATTTTTAAGGGCTGAATATAGTCAAACAACGGACCTTTTTATATAAAGATAAACATCTGCACAAATCATCTAGCTCTATACTATTCCGAATAAACTACCTAATAATCTCCTTAATTTAATTTTTTTTTTAATATAAAAGCGTAACTCCAGACGCGTGTACTCTTTCTTGGATCCGCAACTCATTGAAACTATCGAAACGGATTCTGGACAACTGACTCACTATATAGAAAATTTGAGGGTTAATCGACTGGCACTGTCGAGCAGTTAGTTGGGAAACTTAACCCTTAACATTCCCAGACAGTAGTCAGAGCAAAAGTTATTCCTCCCGAAAAAATTAATTATGAAAAAGTCAGATCCAACTTCAGGCTACTACTACTTAAGGCATGTGTAAAGAAAATATATTAAAAATAATTCCCTTAAAACTTTATTGTTCTAGTAATTACCGTTACCAAAAAAAAAGTAAAAAAAGATTTTTAATGATTCAAGTTCACTGCATCAAACGGTGTAAAAAAAGCAAAGCAGTTTTGATCACTGAACTCCAAAAAGTTTCACAAAACGGTGCACATGACGAAAATCAGGAGTTTTTTGTAACATAACACCTTCAGCCACTTACTATATGTATTTATAATTACATAATTACATTTGACAATTTCGACAGAGACACTGTCGAAAAGAGGCAGCTAATTCCTTCGGTCATCTATGCCGAATGAATGAAGACCGGGATCCACGAAAGATTTTGAAGCCAGGCCCACCGGACGTCGACCTCGAGGAAGACCCAGACAGTTATTATGGACTGATCATATCTCCAGAATAGGACAGAAAAAGGGAAAGAGTCTGAACTCCATGAGAGCGCTGGCTGGGGATCGTGATGCCTGGCTGACTTGGACTGGGGCACCTCCACGCTGAGAGGCACAAAGGAGGAAGATGAAGAAGAAGAAGAAGAAGGAAAATTTTCACTTCTTACATGAAAAATTACATTGAAAAACTTTAAATTTGTAACATAACACCTTCATCCACTTACGTCTTCAATTTATAATTACATAATCACATTTGACAATTTCGACGATCGATTTCTCACAAGGTGAGCCAAGGTTAATTTCCTTTCTACCTAATGAATGATAATTTATCATAGGTACTCACGAGTATATTTTAAATTCAGCCGCATAATTGTTTTTCTCAGTGTTTATTTTGAGAGGGCAAATTTCCCCCTTTGGATCCGCCACTGATTTATACTCTTTTTATTCCTAATATTTGTAAAATTGCGTCTCCCGACGAAATTCCGCTTGCGTCATCTTTTTCTATTTTTTTATACTATTTTTCCCACCTTTGCTTCAGTTTTAAATGTTGTCAGTTCAAGTTTTAAATATGGTTCGAGACTGTTGTGAAGTTAATTTGTCTATTTTTTTTGCGGTAGTAGACAGTAATAAATCATTTGTGTACAAATTCACAGAGCGTTTTCAAGAGAAAAGTTTTCGAGTCATCGCAGAAGGCAACACAAATAATTTTTAGATAGTGAAAATTACAGTCTAATTTATTAAAATTCATGATCTTAATTTATGAAAATTTATTTAAATTATCGTTAAAAAAAGTACACTTCTTCAGTACATGGCTTCGTCATAGGTGGTGACTACAATAGACATACAGTTACCTTCCTTAAAAAGTACGTAATATAACAACTATATGGAAACACTTCGATAGCAAGCGGGAACAAATTTCGATTTCCGGCAGGTTCAGTTTAAGCGCGATTGTAAAGATCGCGATAATTTCGAAATTCCATAATTATAACGTTGTATAAAAACTTTTCATTTCTCGGATTTCTAAAGCGATGCAATTACAGAACACACGGTTATAGCTTGGAATAATTGTACGAAAGCACAGGAGGCATTATTCACACGATTAGGGAATAACAAAGCAGCTAAAGAGGAAACCGTTCCTGGGAAAGTTGAATAAAAGCTTCGGTGAATAATGGACGTTATGTAACCCCCTTCACGAACATCGCTGACAGCCTGTCTTCTGTCTTCCGAGCTGACGGCTCGCAGCGTAACAATATATCCTCGTCTACAGGCTTTCAGGAAGAATATAATATATAACATATAATTATAAAATGATTATGATTATACGAAATATATGTGTGTGTATGTATTTGTGTTACTTTTAAAGTTATCTTTTAACATTAATCTTTCTTTTGAAGCCTAAATCGGCAGCTGGAAGAACAAAAACGAAATATCACACAATATAGAAAGATTTATTATTCACATTACGATCTGAATTAGTCAAATTCATTTCCTCCATAGTCCATTCATACTTTTTTTTTCTAAAAATTTTCCTCTTTCCGTATTAAATCTTAAGGAAACCTATTATGATCAAATACTTCAATTATAGGTAATTGTGTCTAATAACTAAATGATGACGATCTAATATTTAGGTTTAAAGCATTTCTTGCAAAATTTTTGGAACTTCTGAAAGGTGGAAGTACAAAATCAGTCAGATCAGTCAGAAAAATCAAGAATTTATTTTTTGTAAATTTTTCATGTATAAACTATAAGAATAGCCGTTTGATCTACAAAAAAAATTAAAATTGTTGCGCACCTGGTTTTCCTTTACTTCTCGAAGGACATTGACAGGTATTGCTTCAATCTCGTCCCGAATTCGTTGTTTGAGGATTTGGATAGTTCTGGCTGTATCGGCCTTAAACTCTTTTGTAGTTAGGTATTACCCTAAAAAAAGTCGCAAGCCATTAAATCGAGAGAGCAAGGGGGCCAAGGAATTTCCCCGTTTTGAGAAATGGCGCACTCGGAAAGCTTTTGTCTTGAGCGTAGTGTTTAGATTTTTTTTGTATTATAGACCAAACGGTTATTTTTGTACATTTGAAAAATAAATACAAAATTAGTTCTTTAATAAATAATTTAGTTTTGAAATAATTCCGTTTCGCTGCTCTGTAAAAGAGGCCTTTATAAGTATTCAAGGAGTTGGAAGAAATGTTATTTCTCTCATTTAAGAACTCCTTTACAGTTTCGATGATTCTAATCTTTAGGAGAATTTTCCAATCACTATTCTAATTACTGAATTTTAGAGCGATTGCAATGGTTTTTATATTGTTTGGCTGAATGCGAAGATTATATAAAAACATAGCATATAATAAGGTCGGGCGAATTATAGTTTTATGTATTGATGTTTTTTAAATCGCAGTGACATATTTGAAGAAGATAATTAAGATCCTGTTTGTTTTAAGCCAAGATGTTTGATTTTTATTAATACGCGTGTAATATAAAAATATATACGTGTATTTTTAAGTAATACAACACAACTTAGATGTCCGTCATAATTAAACCGAGGTAAATTAAATTTTTGTATAGTCTGTTATTACAATTATTAAATGGTTATTACTGGAAATTTCTTTTTCTGTTTTTTCAATAACCGGTTACTTAACCATCGGTTATAATTGACGCTAAAATAACCGGAATAACCGATAACCATTTTTTTTTTCAAAAACCGACACCCCTCATCAGCATTCTACAAAATACTAACCAAAAAGGTATATCTTTCCAAAATAATACAACTTATACTCGCTATACATACACATAATATAGTTTAATAAAATAATAAATAGGAATTCAATGATCGCAGATGATTACAGATAGTCGAGGAAGCACGTGCATATAGTAGATAAATTTTCCCCCTCCTAAGGAACAACGTTTATGTAATTCTATTCATTTATATGATTTAATTGGGTATATTATTATGATTGTTAAATGTTATATACATAATAATGTCAGAATGTCAAGAGAGAGGTCAGTGTAATGAATGTAAGCGGAGTAATTAAGATGAATAGCGGTGAAACTATTTAACCTTGTGGCTGTGACCGTGTAGAGGAGCGCTTCCTCAGTGGCAACTTAATGGAAATTTTATTCAGTCTCTTGAATATTAAACTTATTCCTCCTTGTAATGCAATACTCTGACCCTCCTTGCATTGAATAATGCGCTCTGCGACTTGAACTGATGTATTTAGAAATCATTCACGGGCCTTAGTAGTACAAAAGTCCATTTCTTCTTTATTTTCAAAATTAATTTATATATTACCTTGTCTGAATCAATCTTATGAAACATAATTAATTTAGCTAAAGTTAAGGTGTCCGAAATCCGTCCGTCGCCTGAATTCGTCCCTTCCTCTCAGTTATATAGCGTTCACATTCCTGCTACCAGCTGAAAAAACTCTTGAAATACTTCAGTACCATCAAGTTGACTGTTCTCTTGTATTTGTTAGATTTCTTCATTTTTTTAATTATTTAAATTATTTTTTTTATGATCGTTCGTACATGTTTGGGTTTTTAGTATGCGTATTTCATTTTTATTTTTTATGATCAGCTGTTTGTAATTTAAGCTTTCCAGCTGTTGTCATGTAACCTTCCATTTCCCTTAGTATGTGTCCAGGTGCTGTCTCTGGTAAGTGTCATTTGAATTGTGAATGTGAGATGTGCTGCATTTTGTTCTTTTTTAGTTTTGTTTTCTTTATTTTTTTTTTTCTTTCTCACCTTCTGCTCTGATGATGTCTGAATTGGCGAAATGTCAACAAGTGATTTCTTTTCTTTTCTTTTTTAGACTCTTGGCTTCTTCTTTGGAACTTTCCATTTATGTCCTAATAATTATTATTATATTATATTATTATTAAATTATATATGTTGTATATATATATATATATATATATATATATATATATATATATATATATATATATATATATATATATATTTTTTTTTTGTTATGTTTACTCAGAAACACGATTATTAAGTTCTGCCCAATAATGATGCCAACATATCGTCCCTCGAATTAAAAGTCTTGAATTCTAATTCCTCAATTGTTGAAGCCTTGTGTCTTTTGGACGTTAGGATTTCAAAAATTTATCACAATACGTGCGTTTTCAAATGACGAATATGGAAATCACATGTTTTGAATATTCGATACTTGGAAATGGTAGAGACGGTATGTTGGTATAGAGCAGAGTTGCTTGTATTATTTTTTGGGAAATTTTAAACTTTAATTTAAGTTAATTTGAAATTACGAATCTGGCATAGAGGGGCGATATTTGGGCACCTCCTCTTCCTTTACTTTGAGTAATTTTAATATTTTTACTCGAAATATAATGAAATGTTCAACAACAGGATCTAATCCAATTTCTAAACTGTTTTTTTTTTCTCCCAGATGTTTTATATATTTAACCAGTGGTGGTTCGCGTATAGGAACTGTGGAACTGCAACAACCTCCATTTCCACTTGATATTATCAAGTTCATAATATTCAATATGACGAGTAGTTTTTTCTTTAAATCCTTCTTTATACTTGTACATTATATAATCCTTCAGCTTAAATTCAGTAGCCATACCACAGTTTTGAAAAATATACAAAAATCTTTGTATAGAACTGTGCGGTTCACAGTGCCAGCGAGATGGATTTTGACTGCACACGTCTCTGTTTGTTCGAAGCTAATTTTTTTTGTTTTACACCACGTGTAAATTTTTTTTTATTTAAAAACCTGTACCATATTCTTGTATTTGATAGTGTGTATAATAAAGTTGTTATTCTACTAAAAATGGATTTCATGTTTAAATAAATTGATCAAGTTTGAATTGTAACAGTATATGTTATAGTAAGTAAAAAAATTGTTTCTTTAAGAATTTTAAACATTTTCTTTTGTATACTGGTTTTCCTTTTATACAATTTTAAAACAAAGGCTAAACATTTTTTGGAGCAGCATCCCCACTAATTTTATCTACAAAACTTATGCATAAATATCGAAGCGTTCTGACTTAATTATTGAAAACCTGATTGTGTATGTAGTTCATATTGGCTCGTCTTTCTGCCGAGCGAACAACACGAGTTAGTAAATACCCAAGTCTCAAAAAGAAATATCAACCTTACTATAAAATAAATCATGATAATTTAAAAAGCAAAAAAAACTGTAATATATTAAATAAATAAAATACTGAATATCTTGGCACTACAATGTTAGAGAAGTGGACAAAAATCGGAAATTAGTTTAAAAATACATAAATCATTTTAATTAATAAACGCAAGTATTATGAGAACGAAAACTATTGTAAAAATATGACAAAACGAATCCTTAAGTATCACAATTAGAAAAAAATAACTAACCCCTTAACGCTTTTATCACTGTAATACAATCCAGTGATAGCACCTTTCAGTACCCTAAAAAATACTAGCTAAATAACAATATATGTATAACTTGAATTGTCGCGGAGTGATGTGATTCCTTAATCTTTAGGCTGCTGAAGTGAGATGATGTCCATGATTATGATTTTTTTTTAGTTCTGATGCCTGAATTGGCCAGCGTTGACTGGTTAGTTATTAATAGCTATCTGAGAGACAAGGCTTTGTGTTTAATTTTAATTTCTTCAAAAGAATTTTACCCGGATTATATAAAAATAATAAGAAAAAATAAAAAAGAGCTTTGAGATAGTAGAAAATAAGATCGTATAAATCTAAAAATAATTGCGGATATTTTGACTGTCTGTTATTTTGATTAAAGGAACTGGGTTATGGTCCTTGAGTGATAACTTATCTATTGCCAGGGTAACAAAAAATATCGTACACAGATAAGGATTCGAATGGCAACAATTCGCGTTGAATGTCATAAAAAAAAAATGATCTACGTAGTGTCTCTAAAATTAATTTTCAAAGATCAATGCTATCAAAAAGGTCCGGATTAACGATAAGTTTGATATAATATCATTAAATGTTACTTCTTAATGTTTGTTATTTGGGAACTGATCGCGACCTTGACCCGCTAAGTAGCGAGGATAAAAAAGAATGCATGTGACCAGCGCCCCACTTTTAGGAAATGAGTCTCGGCGTCCCCAGTATTTGCCGTGGGACGCGTAAATGTTCCACTTTGATTGATACAGTGGAACATCGATTTACCGTCTTTCTCGCTTAACCAACAGGCCTCAAAAAAAAAAAAAAAAATTAATTTAATTGAAACAGCTCTTAAGGTAGCCAGCGACGATCATCCCACTCCATTATTCTATTTTTTTTACCGATAAATAGTGATTTAAGCTCTCGTAAACACGTATTTTATAATAATTACAGCCTACAAATATTTGAATAGTCCCTCAACAACAACAACAACATTAACCATTTTAGTGCGAAACAATAATATATTGTTGTTTGTAACAGTTGCGAAAATTGCCAACGACAATATATTGTTGCATGTGCGGTTGCTTCGTTCTATACACATTGCGAGAGAACACAATATCAAAATAAATTTAATGCTCTGATAGAATTGCAAAGCAACTACATAATTGTTTATGGATTAGACTTTTTATCTGTATAAAAACATTTTGTAAACAAGAATTCATTTTTTTTTTTCATCATTATTTATATTTATCTTACCCGTATAATTTTCAATAAATATTCAAATACGATTGGCATTGCTTTATTCTCCCTTTATTTCGTAATATAGCCCTTTTTGAATTTTTTGAATATCATTCTTATTTTGTTTTTAATGAACTCAACATTTTTCCTAAAACTTAGCAAACTCGTCAAATTGTTCTGGTATTCGCACAGGTACGATACTTTTGGGTGGCACTGAAATGATTAAATAAATCAATCTTTACTCAAAAAAAAAAAAATATATATAGAAATTTGAAGGATATTATAAATTATAAATCCAATAACAAATTTAATTTTCTTTTAATTAACTAATTTTTTAACATAATTAATAATGGTAAAAAGATAATAAAAATTATAAATTATTCATATCAATATTTTTTATACGTGTTTTATAAAATCAATATCGTAAATTTTAACTATACTGTATCTACTGACAAATAATTTTTATTATTATAATTATTATAGAACAGAGTAAAACTGTGTAGTCCATCTTTCCACTCCAGCAGCTTTCCACAAACGATAAGTGCTCAGATTTTGTAATAGCGTGATGGAGAGTTAAGGGCCAATGGAATTACAACTACACCCCATTTCTCCAAAAAAATTCAACAAGGTCGTTCCACGTATATTATATGTAATTAGCAATAGAGGTTTTAATCATGAATAAGATCACCGACAAAATGCGTTTTTTTTTTCTTCGCCTTCTCCAACAAACAAGGTAGGACATCTTCCAGGGTAGAAAATATCTAAAATATCATGTTATACATAACTCCTTCAGTATAAATAGTTGTATAGTGTGCGTAATAGGTCAAATGAATAAATAAATAAAATATTAATACTTCTTATTAGGAGATTATGAATTCACAAATAACACATCGAAATCGAGGAAAAAAAAATTGTAAATTGAAGCATTGAACTTAAAACACCCACTTCCATCACGATATATTTGTCATAATGATTCACATTTGCTGCAGATATAACACGAAATCGTGATTACAAATATGCTTATAAATTTTGTATATTTTATCATTTGAAGTCGTTGGTTAGTAAGTCGCGGGGCAAGATGTTTAACCTTGATATATTGTATATAGTTGAATATATTATCTATTATAGAAGGTGAGGCAAGAGATGACCTATTCCGGTTGGTTAACTTCTACGGACATATACACATATAGAAATTACTATTAGGCAAAACGTTAAGATTAAGTTGCCAAAATGGTTCGACAGTTAAATTAGGTTTAGCACCAAATTGAAAAAAATATACATACAAATTTAGAATAATTATATCTGTAAGAATTGTGAATTAGTGTGAAAGTCGGCTTATGACGAAAATGAGTTGGGTACACGATCGGATTTTAAAGGTTCACTTCTACATCGTGGCTACATCAGAAATTCAGAAGAAAGTGATAGGAAGATATCGCAAATTGAAATTGCAAGATTTCTATAAAGTCTCGCGTTAATTGAAGTCTGAAACTAACGTCTTGAAAAGTTATAATTTTCGACTTATAATTTATGACTTATAATTTCCCCACTACATATATTAAAAATTTAAATTTTTCCAACTATATTATGAAATATTGCAATTTTCCCCAACTCTTTTGGACTTGAACTTTTTGCTTGCCTTTGCGAATGTTGGGACTAGACAATAATTTCTTATTTATATTCAAACAAAACATTGTATCAATAAAAATCCTAATTAGGAATTGATAAATTATTTGCCACTTCTACAATTTTGTTTTATTGAAAACTAGTTTCAAATGTTATAAATTCATCTTCAGTTCTAAAAACACACAAAAAATTCAAAAATAACCAATTCAAAATATAGTTTGGTATTATTATACACATTAAATTAGATGTAATATAAATCAGTATTATAAAAACATTTATGAATTATGAATTTACTAAGACAAGAAATCAAATACATAATATAGAAGTAGCAAATAATTTATCAATCCCTAATTAGATTGATCCTTCTATACCATCATGCGGATCTCAACTGAATAAAATCCTAATTTCTTAGCGCAAAAGTTACTGGTAATGGTATTAAATGTTAGTGACTCCTTGAGTAAAATGTTTTATCACATTTTTTGCAGTTCAGAAATTTTCCAATTTTTGGGGTTTTCAAATTATTGAAGGGGGTGGTACCCCCTTTCTACTTCTCCCATGGCGGCGTCCTATCTCTATTGGTCCATATCTCTTATTTAGTTATTCTTTTTTTACGTATTCGATGTGAGAAGGTGCACTGTCAGGGACGCTATGAGATGGGGGAGGGGGCAATAATTTGAAAACGCAAAAAGTTGGGAATTTTGAGATTTGAGAACCTATTTCAAACTGCTAAAATTGTGGTAAAGCATTTTACTCAAAGAATGACTAAAATTTAAAACCAATACATTCTATACTTATTAAGTTAAGAATTAGGATTTTATCCATCCAATGCTGTGTATTGAGGCAATGAATAGAAAATAAAATTATTGTTGTTCGCAACAGGTAAGTCTTAAGTTCATATTCAAAAGTTAGAAAAATCAAATATTTCATAATTTAGTTTGGAAAATTAAAATATTTAATATAATGGGGAAATTCGGTAAAAATTACTGGGACATTTTAGAATTTGTCCCTCCTGCTTCCATAATAAATTGATACAGGGATGTTCCTGTGTAAGATGTGCTTTCAGTGGTCTGCATTAAAGTGATCTAATTGTGACCTTGATGCTGCATTGTCGAAACGTTGACTGGTTAATTAATTACCGGCATTTGAGAGACTTAAAAATTTGTGCCGTAAAATATCTTAACAGTAGTTTTTGTCCTAATTAATTAATAATTTGGGTCAGTAAACCATCCTGCAGAAGACCCTGAGGAAGACAATGTAGGAACGAGTAGGGATTTCGGGAGAGAGTGTCCTTAAAAGACGTTGCACCAGCCGGCCTGTGTCAGAGATCCTTGTCGTAACCCGAATGAAGTAACTCGAGAGAGAAAGTGGACCTTCGCTCTCGATAATTGATTAATTACACAGCCATTTCACCTCGAAAGGCTCCTTATGCAACCTCTATCGATTGTACTGCTTCGATATAAATCGATACTGTCATCCTGTACCTCAAGGACCAGCTTGATGAAACTTTTTTAGAAGATTCCAGGCCGAGAAATATTTTGATATCTATCTAGTCGATTTACTCCAAATGGGCTCCAGTTCTAAACAAGCCTAGTTTACTCTTTTTTTTAAACATTTTTTTCGAGTTTTCATTTAAAGCAAATCAAAAATTTTTTTGGAAGAATCATTTAATCTTAACCTAAAAACTTCGAATTATTATGCATTACATTTTTCAAAAATAAACTGTTTTATACTCTTCTTTGTTTCAGTTCATTAATAATTTTTTATTTTTTAATAAAATATATAACAATTTTGATTTCTGATATCATCCTCGATCGTGATGGGAACTTCCCCATCTTCAGAACTTTTACACTAAAAATTAACAAATTTTATATCCATATGTGCAGGCATTGAATTCCGCAGTCCATTTAGAAGTTCATTTTCCAGTATGGATGTTGAAAAATATCGATATTTTTGTCCGATTTTTTTATATTCACAAAGAAATATCGATATTTTAAATATCGTAAATTCTTTTATTGAATAAAAAAAAAAAAAATCTAAACGAATTGATACACCGGTTCTTATTATTAAAATCCTGCAGTAAATGAGAATAATAAAAAAAATACAATGATATTGGCAGAAAAATATCGATATTTCAAAATACTGTAAATTTTTATAGGCCGAACAATACTACAGATATAGGGGTAATTTTCAGTCAAAATTTTGGTATGCCCAAATATTTTTTCGCGTTTTCGCGCACCTCTACAGCTCCCTATAAATTGAGTTATAAGGTTGAGAATTTGTATGTGAATTGAGTTGGTTTTAAAAAGTGGCTTTTGTGGTCTCAACTTTTTCTCATCCCGCGGTTTTGATATTTTGAAAATAACACCTCTGCATCTCATGCATTTCTTTTTTAAATAAATAAAGAAATATGATTTTTTAAATTATCTTTGATAGCCTGTACAGAAACACTGATATTCTTCATGTCAATGTGTTCTGACTCCCCCATCGAACACTTCTCTATTATCCTCATGCTAACGTCCTGTTGATTGTTAAATCTCCCCGAAAACAGTGGCCCGGATGACTAGATGTAGAACGGGGTCCAAAGGACATCTTCAGCTTTTGTTTTATCCTTGTTCCTATTCTCCCGGTCGACCTTGGCTCTTTCTTTCTTCAGCCTTAGCTCATCCGCTGAGCGTATGCCATCGAAGGCACAAGGACACATGGAGAAATCGTGCAAAGAAAATCCTTTATCGTGATTTTTTAAAAATTTTGTTTTGATAATGATCTCGGCAATAATGTTCAATTGAATATTCTAAGCGTGCAATGATCAAGGACTAATCTGGAAATACCACTGTATAATATATATAAACAGTTCTACTACAACGAATTCTATTTTTTTTAATAACGCGTTTCTTTGTATGCATTTGATATTAAAAAAAAAATGTTTATAAGTAAATATTCTTCGAAGATAGTGCACCCAGCATTGATTTGGAACTTCCATATTTCTACCGATTATGAAATAAAACTAGTGATTTTGGAAAGGTTCAGTAAAACCACGATCCCATCCATTTATAGCCCACTAATTTGCTGGCATAAAAAAATTAGGTTAATTATGTTTTAGTCAACATTCGAACCACGATCGTTCAGTGCAATTTACAAAAAAAGTAATAATTTTATCTTGATTGTTTATTTCTGATTTTTTTTTTCCTGTTACGAGAGAGAGAGGTAAATTAAGACAAGGTAAAAACATAGAGGTAAACAGAAAAATATCCTTGTAAGATAAATTTTATAATTGAAAGTGTGAATGGGCTAAGCAAATACAAAGATAATATTGGTAAATAAAAGTTCTCTTTCTGTGTACTACGCAGGTGTTCTTGTTTTTATATGTGTATGTACTTTTTAAATATTTTGCCGTGATAACACATATATAATCAGGGTCACTATGCCATAACGCACACCAAAAATATTATAAACAAAAGTACATAGTGTAATTTAAAAGATAATTAAATTGTCTACAAAGCTAAACATAACACAAAAATATAAGATCTTAATCGGCCAATATTAGATATTGAGATACAGCGCAAAGATACAGCGCACAATTGTTGTATTGGAATTTGCATACAAAGCGGTAAGGAAAATTGAGTTAGTAGACACACCAGCTATTTTTTAAAGCATTCTGCTTAAGTTGCCATGGAAACCTGTTCATCTTTTTTTTTAATTTTTCGAAAAACTCAAAACGAATATATCTAGTTCGTTTTATGAATAGCAAATTTCACAGGAAATTAAAAAAAAAAAAAAACGTTTTTTCTCCAATTAACAATATACTTTTTAAACATTGTATTCTTTATTGTGTACAATAGGAGTTTATTAAGGTGGAAAAACTTTAACGATTACAATATATTGTTAAGGCTTATATACTGAACTGTTCAAGGACAGAGTGGCAACTGAGAGTTTTCAGTATTCTGATCGTAATAGGTCAATTAACATCAATAGCCGATTTTAAGACTAGTTCCAATTTTTTTTTCTCGATATATCGATTGCGGAAATCGGTAGAGGTGGTGTTTACGTACCATATTAAATTCAAACCTAAATTTCGATTTTTTGGCGCTTATGCATTTTTAAAAAAACAACGTAGGAATCTCCTAGAACATTCTAGATGCTCATTTGAAAGATAATTGAATTGAAAAAATCTTCATTGGACCAATATTAGCGAAGACATCATTGCCAACGATTTCTGCATTGGACTTAATACTCAAAGCTGTAAGGAAAGTCGCGTGAGATATTTTCGTGATATATTAGTATTAGTACATATAAATAATTATATTTTTGAGCTGTTTCTTATTTAATACTTTTTAACGCATAAATAATTTTTTTTTTCTAAAATATATTTTATATTAATGTACTCTACTAAACATAAAAAACACAATATAATTCTAAGATAAAATAAAATTATATGCTTAAATAAGTTAGTAGACTTACGACAAGACATTCAGTTGGGAAGGCCACGCTTACCTGTAAACAAAATAAGAAAGATGCGTTAGATTAGCTATTAATTTATATAATTTATAATTACAAATTATTATAATATAACAATATATTATAATTTATTAATTTTTTTTTTTAAATATTGAGAACAAAAAAAAAAAAAAGACGAGGATGGCAGTTAAGATATAATTAGAAGATTCTAAAACACAGCCTTACGTCTTCCCTTAATCCTGAATCCCTTCGGAATTGAAAAAAAAAAAATTATGCTTGATGATATTTTCAACATAAAGGTTTTTTTAATCCTTATATTATACTAAAATAAATTTTAAAAAATAATTAAATATATATAATAAAATAAATTAAATATAATCCATTTTATACCTTGAACTGAAGACGAATGTTTAATATTCGAAACTAGTTTTCAATAAAAACAAAATTATAGAAGTGGCAAATAATTTATCAATCCCTAATTAAAGAGCGGTTGTTGAAGAATAATATTATCTAACATGATCAATTAACTATCTTAGTTTTAATAACATCAGTCGCCATGCTAGTGTGAAACATCCTCAAATCAAGCACCTACTACTCTCTTCTTTAGTAAATTTGATAAGAAGATAAGAATATTTCTTAAGATTTGTAATTCTTAGTGAATACACTCATTACATCTGTTGTTAACTTTTAAAATGATATTTAAATTAAGGACTTTATAAGAAATACGTTATAGTGAGTTATAATACAGTAATATGATAGTGTCAACATTTGGAACACCATAAACACGTTTGCTCCTTTTCTTGACACTAACTTCTGGAAAATGGCTCTCAGTGTGTAATTTTGGCTCATTTACCCTAGTCCGAATTTTAAGCTAAATCAAAGCCTAACTGGCTTATTTTCACAATTTAATTTTCTCAGTGGCCACTACTGGAGTATTGCCTACTACATTTATCTTATATAAGCACTATCGTTCAGGCAAAAATATCTTCCATTATTACAATAAGAACAAATATACAATGGCGTAGCTAAGTCTGCAGGCGCCCAGGACAATCTTCAAGATTGCCGCCCCCTTCCTCTAGGAGGGGCAAAGGGTGGTGCACTTGCCCCAAGTGCCTGGAACGAGAGGGCGCCAAATTTCGAGTGAATGTTTATTCTTAAGTTATGTAAAAAATATCTCTTTCTTCTTTTTGATTGTTTTGACCTTAATTCAGTCAATAAAACGAATAACTGTTATGAGATGGTGATATTTATTTCGAAATATATTATATTACATAAAATTGCTTTATGTTGACTTTTATTGGAGGAGGATGAAAGAAGGCTGAAATAACAAAATTAATGTTGCCCCTCGGCAAAAATCCTGTATTCGGCTCTGCAATTCAAGATTATCTGCTTCTAGGAAAATACTAAACCGTCAAAGTATCGATACCGACACTCATACGAGAAATTAAATCAAACATTCCATATCATTAAGATATCGAAAGGAATATTGAATCAGTTATATAATAAATATACCAAACATAAGAAAGGAAAGTATAGATTATTATACGCATTACTTCATGATTACTGATTTTAAACGTACCTTACATTTGAATCCAATAAAATAAATTTTACCGGAACATAAAAAAGAAGGAAAAAACAATTTTTTCTTGGCATTTTGGCGCCCCCTTTAAAAGTCGCCCGGGGCGGCAGCCCCCTTCGCCCTACTCTAGCTACGCCACTGCAAATAGATTACTTGCATTTACACATAAATATAAATAATAAATCTCTCATAATGAGGTCATTAATACGACTATCTTTCAATGACGCACTTTTAGAAAGGAAGTGCCACTCTAATGACTTGATGTCTCTGTCCAAGCTTCAAGGTTTAGCCTCATATTATCCATAATACTCCATCTTATCCAGTTTTTTGTGTTAGAATTTTTTTCTTTGCATTTTTCCTGTCAAGATATTAAACTTCTTGACAGGTACAAGTGCAATAATTAATGGAGAGCCTTTGAAATAAATGAGACGTAGTTGCCAAATGAATCATTGCTAGCATTTTTTTTCTCGTAATTATGGTCTTAAACCTCGTTTAAAGATTAAAAGTTCTCTGTCGTAGCAGTACTGCACACTTCTCTGTCGCGACAGCGAGAGATTTGAGATTTTTGTTTAACGAACGATCTTTCTAAAATTATCTAATTGAAATTTATGTTTCTAATATGAAATTTTCTCTTATTTAATAAACTAATATATTACATAACTTTAATATTTATTCTTCCGTTCTCTATTATTGCAAACATTTTGAAACGAGATTGTATAACGTATGACTAGATGAAAATCAACTATTGCGTTAGATAAAACTGGAGTGAGCATTAATTTGCAAATTCTGCAATCGCAGGTAATTTGCAGGCGCCATTGAATAAACATATGATTCATCCTAAAAGGAATTTGATTCATTCTTAAACAAACGCGAATGCCTTAAGAGTCAACCACTCAGCATATGCATCTAATGAAATTGTATCAATGCAATACTGAGAAATAGAATATCTTGGAATTATTTGATAAAACTCAATGAATCCAACTCTGATCCGACCCTAACAGAGATGAGGGAATAGTAAGAGTAAGCAGAGGTAATATTCAAGAAAGAACTAAATAATCTTATAACTTAAAATCTATAAATACTTATCTTGATATATATTTTTTTATAACAAATAATCACACAACTGCTAGACTTTTTTAAGTAGTGTTATTTTATTGTAATTCATATCATTGCCGTTTATTGTGTAATACTTTTATTTACTTTATTCCTACCTTTCAAAGTTTATTTATTTATTTTTACAAATATATACCTATCTGTAATACGTCTGCGTGTGACCATTTGTGCGTAAATTTATTTACACAAATGTATGCAAGGATGCGTATGTGTATATTCTGATTATTTATCTTTTTTTTATTACGTATTCACGTTCTATTTTTATGTAGGTTTTTGATGCATTTTTCTTACAGTTAAAAACGACATTGCTTTGAGCCTTTAAAACCCTATTTCTCTATCCCATCGCCTATATTATGAAATGTTGTACCTAACACCAAAAACATGAATAATAGTTATATTACAAAATTTGAAAATATCAAAATTTTTGAATAAAGAATGTTATTATTTTTTACAAATTTAGAAGAGCTCTTAGTGCTTTTAAAATTCATTAAGTTGTAAATAAAAATCTTGAGGCAGAGAAAAGTAGAGAAAATCAAAAGGAAAATACAATATCCCTATTTACCTATATCTTTTCATATTTAAACTTTTCATTACACAATACAGATAATGCTTGAGACTACTGCGAAGATTACTTTTATTCATAATTAATTAATAAAAATATGTACTTATTTATAACAATTATAAGTACCCTTGAAGATGGGTGTATTGATGTCAATGATGGGAGATATTGGGTTGGAATTCCTTGGCTAAGGTCACCACTCGACCTCTTTATATCTTAAAGCGAATTGCTAATTTTAATAATAACCGCACTATCTCTCGAACTGAGAATTTAACTGATGAATCGTTTCTTAAGTTGTTAAAATCTTCCAAAATACTAATTAGCTTGGTTTAGATATATGAGTTTACAGGTATACGAATGGAAACTCTCTAGTGGATCAATCTTTCTTCGAATCACATTTTGCGCTATACTGATTTTCCGAAGACGTTGAGTGGTCAAGTTTCGCACTCTATGGAACAGTGGATAATAGTATTGTAAATTTCAACTTCCAGGTCAAGGGCCGTCTACAAGGTGGCAGTTACTGGTCACGTAGCCATTGGAGCAGCTGTCACACTATCAGTTTTGACGTGATAGCTGACAGCATCTGTTGCGGGACAACTGCTATAGCGTTAACTGCCACATGTATACGCCTTGACAGTGAACTGTCTCACCTTATCTGCCTATTAATTCAACCTAACCTACTTATCAACTTATTTCTGAACTTGAAATTAATCGTATTCTTGGAGAAGGAATAAAAACCATAAAATATAATTTTTATGGTAACCTACAAACTGCTAATGTCCATGCGGCATTTTTTCAACTTTCACAAGGTTTACTTTTCGCGAGTATGGAACATTGCCGAACATTATATAACTGTCGTGACGGTACTATCACGACAGAAAACGGTCACCGTGTACACCAAGCTTTATTGTAAATTGGCGTGAACAAAATTGATGTTCGCGAATATGTATTGATCAATGCATTTACATATTCATTAGCCAAATAAAAAATTGATTTTCTTTTCTAATCACAGAGAAATCTTCATAAAAAGAAATACTTTATAACTTTTTAATTTCTTTATTTGTGGATGATTAACAATGTAGGAACTCGGCAATAAAAGCCACTCCTTACAGAACATTACGTAAGGACTTTGTAATAGAGAGGCGGCGTAAATAAACATAATGATCATTTATAATCCTCGACGATCTTACGATGATAGTCCTGCATTCGATAACTCTTGGGTATCTGGAATCAGATCTGGAACCGCCCATCGTCAGAATCAGAAATCTAGAGGAAAAGAGACTAACAACTTGAACATGCAACAGATTTATTATTTCATAAAAGTTCTTGATCCAAGAACATTAGATTTAGTAAGGTAAGAGTATAGAGTTCACGAAATAAATAAGTTGGCATGTCTGCACACTTCTAAGATTAGTAAATCACGGTTATTAATCTTAACGAGTAATAGATGAGTCCAGTGAGTAAACAATTTCTACACATTGTACAAAAGGCTTGGAAGAATTTCACAATACACATAATCACAACAGCTTATTTCCTGTGGGCATAGATTGCTCGTCAGTCAAAACAGAACAGTTCTACCTGTGCATAAAAGCACGATTTAGTTTTTGTGTCGTACTTCATACTCTTCGCAGCTTTATCATTCGTTAACATTTAGAACTGCGCGATTTACTATCATTAGAAGAGTTCAGAAGGCTTAGGAGATGATCACAATACACATAACTCAGGAGGACCGTTTTTCGACTTACAAACTTACACGTTGGACACGTTTCGTACACGAATGGAACAGTAGGACGGATAATAGTTTTCAAAATTTTAATGTTCATATTTAGGCCAATTTAGAAGCTGACAGCAACTGTCGCAGCTACTGCCATTTAGTAAACTGTAGGACTGTTGCCGTCATGGCATCATATACGAGCACTATCAAGTTTGAATTTATAGATGGCAGTTACTGTCACGTTAACTACCACATGTACACGTCTTGACTGTGAACTGTCGCAGCTTACCCACCTACCAACCTAACCTAACGTCACCTATTTATCAACTGTAGGTTTAGATTATTTCTGAACTTAATAGTATGAAGTACGACGCTCTGCACGATGCAAAAAACTAAACCGTACATCGTTTGAGCAGCAGATAGAACGAACTGGTCTGTTTTGATTGACGATAAATCTACAGGGAATAAATAAAGTTGGTAAGTCGAAAAATGATCTTCTTCCAAGCCTTCTGTAAACAGTGAAAATGTTTTTATTCGTAAAGAGTTCGAGCTGTGAGTTACCAACTTCTTCACGGTGTAAAGGAGGCTTGGGAGACGACACAGTCTCAGGGTTACCATTTTTGAACTTGCCAACTTATTTTCTGTGACCATAGAAAACATCCTACACTTTTGCACTCCTGTTAAGACCATAGTTTTGAAGTATTACAGAATAGAAAGTTGACTGATTTTATGTATACTGTATTTATATATAGCTGGCTTGGAAGAAGGGTATCACAATACGAAAAAGTTGAATTGTACAGGAGAAGCGTTGAAGTTTGCCTATCGCTGATAAAACATCAAATCGGAAATCTTCAATTCTAATCCTACTTATCTTATTTGTTTAAAAAAAAAAAGTCAATCTTAATTTTTCATTTAAACACGAATCGTGAATTGAATTGAGGCAGTTTTTATAAAAAAATAAAATAAATTTTTATTACGTTAAACATGAAATTAAAAACTTGACACTTTTTTATAGAAGAACTCGACGTTGTTTTTTTTTTGTTTTTTTTAATAAAGGCGTAAGCGGCATTTATCAAACTTTACAGGAAACACATGAAACGATTTTTCCCCAAATGGCAATATATTTTTAAGACTCCTAGCACTGGCTAGGGTCAGAGTGACCAATGAAAGTCGTAAGGATTTCTGTTATAGTAACTAAGGCTTCAATATTCGATTTTTAGATCATTTCCAATTTTTTTCTTGATACATCGTGAGTGGGAATCGATAGAGGTGGTGTTTACGTCCCATAATATGTTAAAACCTAAATTTCGAAGTTTTGGCGCTTAAACCTTTTTCAAAAAACAACGTTAAAATACATGTAGAAGTTATTCCGGAAAAAAATAAAAAACAAAACTTTTCGCATTATGGCACTCTTCTTCCAAACCAGAGATTTATAATTATTATATATATAATTATAATTTATTACTAATTTTGTTAGGCACAAGAACCACCAATATCAATTTTTGACTAAAAAAATATCGATTGTTCAGTCAATCAAAAATATTTTTAGCCTTCACGAAACCAATTTAATTTTGAAATTATTTAAATTTTTTCTTTTATATTAATGTTCATATCATTGTTAACCGGAAGTGAGATACTTTGATATTGCTTATACTTGCATTAAAACCACATTATTAATGACAAAAATAGGTTTGTTTATTCTGAAATACTTTCCCGCGGCAATGTTTGAAGTCAATCAGCAGCATCAGCTTATTGAAGCCATGTTTATTGAAGACAATTTAAGGTCGTTGATCTCGACTGAATGCAGCTATTTTCAATCGACCTTTAAACGAATATAAGGAAATCGATCAAATAATAAATCAAATTTTCAATTGAGTAAATTCTAAAAGTCTAATTTAATGGTTTAAATTTATAGCAATGCAATCATTTGTAACCAAAACATTTTTTACAGCAATGCTTTATTTTTACATACACTTATGTACAAGATGAAGGTGTGCCAGGCAAAATGGCAGTACAAGGTACTAATAAGATGTACTCGTAATAAATAAATAAAAATAATAATGAAAAATGTGACATCAAATTGTTATATAATTACAATCAAGGACACGAGTGGATGTTGTTATATTACAAATTTACAAGTTACGAGAAAATTATCAATATTTGTTTTCTTTGTAATGTAATTTTTAAATACATGATCAGTCCAATTAAATCATGCGTTCATGCAAGAATCTTGGGTTTTAATGCTACACTGCGAAGATAAACATTAACATCTTCATTCATAAGAAAAATCAATAACTGAAAATTTGTTGCATAGCACCTTCGTCCACTCATGTCTTCAATTATAAAATGAAGCTATAATTATTTATTCCAATTAAGGAGGGTACTAGTACTACAATAAAATAATAACGTGTGATAATAACCCAATTAAGAACGGAACAACGCAAAAATGCAGATGAATATCTAAGTCGGTAAATAATACGTAACATTTTTTTTCTTTCGCTCTATTAGCGTCCCCCTTTTCCCAGGGGTCTCCCAAGCCAGGTGGAGGGGAGTGTCAGGGAGGGGAAGTGAGAACACAGAAGGATTCCCCATCCTCTTTCTAAAGTACTTTCATCCTTCTTCTTTAATAAATGACGACGCAAAATATTTATCTGCAGCTGAGAATTAAAAGGATCGGAAAATAAGTTGAGAAATCTGATTTTCCTAACATTTTCTGGGGATTATAAATAGTTGACTCTCTCCCTCCCTCTCTCTCTCACAATCTCTCTCTCTCTCTCTCTCTCTATATATATATATATATATATATATATATATATACATATATATATACATATATATAAAACGTTTTTAAATTAAAATACACAGTTCCCATTATTGACTTACTATATTAAATGTGTAACGTGAACCTCTAAAATAACTTTTTTCAAATTTATCATTTTACATCTGTGCGTCAGAGGAAAACCATCTTAAGTCTAATTTTGCTGAATTTGATATTAATATCGTATTTGGATTATTCTGCCTGTTTCCGAACAGTAAAGTGTCGTAAAAAACGTAAAAGGCTAATACAACAGTCTAATAAATACATAAATAAATACAACACTCCTAATAAATATACAACAGTTCAAATATAAAAATTCATCACTAGCCACGGAAAGGCATATATTGGGATCTAAAGCTTCTTTCTCTCCTGTTCATTCTCCCCTGTTATGTCTCAGCAAAACGGGTAAAATAGTTCAATGAAACAGAATGAGAAATATTCCACAACAATAATTTTCCTAGCTATAAACTTTTTGTCACAGTTCTAGACTGAAGTGAAAGTGGTTATAGGATCCCATTTTGGGATTATTTGTTCCTTAGTTACTGAACTAACTATGGGTTATTACTGCGGATATTTTACTGTTGATTATAAAAGAAGAAAAAAACAAAAAAACAATAGCTCATTGCAGTTAAAATATTCATTGAATTTTTTACGAGAAAACTATGTTAGGACTCAATTACCAGTCGAGGACAACGGACCAGGAAGGAAGGGAGTTATGCTAATTCAACTCCATTTTCATACTTTCACTTAACTTTTTGGATCTTTATTATTTAATTTATACATATAATTATAATAATTATTGTTTATATATATACATAATTCACCTGCTCTTGTCGCACTCCATGTTCTCACATTTACAATAATATGAAATATTATTATGTCACATAATAAGCGCTTATATATTTTACTGAAACTGTCCTATAATCATGTTTTTCTTAAAATTATGCGTTTATTTGTAGCCCGAAGATATAAAGATTTTATATAAAGTAATGCCAAATCACCTCCTTGGACAACCGTTGGCTTAGAAACCGTACGGTCCTTACCGAGTACTGGTACGCAAAATCCTTTACGGGTTATAGTGGTACAGTTTTTTTTTGTTTTTTTTGATAAAGCAATATAGTTTTGATTGAGTAATAAAGTATAATATTTTATAGTGATATTAGTCCCATAACGTTACTAAAAGCCGTACGTTTGAGAAATCGGCACTTGAAAGTTTTTATCAAATTTCAACAGATTATTACAGATAACTTACCTCACAATTGTAGACGAAATTTCTTGAACCCATTTGCAAGTAAATGCTTGGAGGTAACTTGTGCAAGTTATTTTTTATTGCAAATATAATTTTTGGCCTACATTTTTTGACTTGTGACAAGTTTTGTTTAAAAGTCAACTGCTCTCCAATGATTACACGATGTATATTTTAAATTTTAATGATATAATGGATATTTTAATCATAAAAATAATCAAATCGTTGGAAAATAGTTAGTTTTTGAGTTGTGCCGGTTTTCTTTCATGCTAGCGCTGTATATAAGCACATGCACATAAGTGTCTAACCGGTTGATATTGAGACTATACACGAACGCCAAAGAAGGATAGCTAGGGCCCGTGAATTTTTTTTTTGTCGGGAGGGCTCTCTTTCCAGGTCATCAGTGGGTATAATTAGAGCTCCTTGGGGGACCCCTCTCCTATATCTCCCTGTCATTCTATAATCCGTTGAGCTAGTATGTGTATGTGTGTGTATATATATATATATATATATATATATATATATATATATATATATATATATATATATATATGTATGTATATATATACTTCAAAATTATATCATACAATCAAGGATATGATGCATTTTCTTTCCTTGTATAGTTTTATTAGACCTCACGCATTTTCACGAAATACTTTTCGGGGTACAAAAATTATTATTCTTCCAATTAAAAATATATTAACAAAATATCGCTAATATGAAAATGTACAAATTTTAAAATGTCTTGTCTATGTATTGGTATTTTCCAGGATTTCACAATTCGCATAGGAAATATGACTGGATATTAGCATTTATACAAATGCATTTAGAAGTTCTTTTTTTTAATTGATTGTTTAGTAAATAATTTTTTTTTTCCATTCCTTCCTTGGGTGTGTCCTGAATTTATAAATTTTACAGATGTCAAGCAGATTAACAAATTATCTGTATTGTAAATTATAGTTTCTAAATAATCGTATGTCATATCTGTCCTGATAAGCTGAAAGGCCTTAACTTGAAATCATTTTTTAAAATACATTATTGAAATGTACCCGAATCTGTCTCATAATTACATCTTTTTATTTTATCAGAAAACCGTAAATCCATTGGTAGGACAAATCATTGGTTCCAGGGTTTTCTAAGTTTATCAGGACAGGCATTATCAATCCTAAATCGGATATGATATAGCTGTGTATTTTAAATTATTAAAGAATTTATTTTAAGTAGACGTTGGTTAGGAAGTGCGGTCACAAAATAAAACACACAGTAAATGTAAACTTGGTTATAATGTGTGTCGAGTTGTAGGCCTTCATCAGAGCTAAGCAAAACAAGATACATAACTCTGACGAAGCCCTGCAACTTCGAGCGAAGCGTACACATTAAAAATAAATTTACATTTTCTGTGGGTTTTTGTTTTTGACCACACTACCAAACCAACTTTTCCTTGAATTGTCGTTAAAGTTATTTATTTTATTCATATATATATATATATATATATATATATATATATATATATATATATATATATATATTTTCAAATGTATGTATACGTAAAATTATAAAAAGTTAGCATAAAATATTGTGACAAGGCATCAGAAATAAGTTAGGGAGTTTTATCGCTAATGGCAGAGGCAGCTAAACTGGTTCTATCCAACTGTTTAAACAACTCAATATCAATAATATTTTAACTTATGAGGTTGTTGAATTAAATGATATCATAATTTATTGACATTTATTATAAATGAAAGAATCAGTTGTATATACATTCTCTAGTGACAGAAGCGTGTGTAACTCGTAGTGGGCGAGGGCTGGCAGGAGTCCAGCTGTTGGCAATAACTAAAAGTTTCTTTCACGTTCCCAGCAGGAGTAGCACAACTTTTTTTAAAAAGGAATTAACAGCCTAAATATGGAGTAAAATATTAAAATTGAATCTAATTAATTACCGATTTTGGTAATTGAAATTTTCGACTAATTCCGGAGTTTTTTCCCGACTAGCGGACGAACGGATTTTTTAATTTGATTTTTGGACTCACGAGAACAAAGCTTCAAATTTTGAAGGAGGTTAATTTTTTTTTTCTTGGTCTATTACAAAGGCTCATTACTGAAAATAGTCCATTGATTTTGGATCTTACAAATCAATACTTTATTATTAATTTAAAGTACAATTTGGCTGCAGCTGTTTGCGATTTTCATAGTTACATGATTTTCTTCAATGAACGCACTGCTGGCAGAGATATGTTTCATTCACGAAAAGGATAATTGAATACTTATAGTTTCTTTAAAATAAAAATATATAAAATTTGCTGTAGCGTGTGGAGAAGTCTAGTGGAGAATTATCTAACATTAGCCGGCTATTTTGCATGGTTTTCAATAGTAAATCTGACAGTGCCACTTGGAGACGTCCAAAATATTGTGAGCGCAACGCGTCATGGTTTCAGTAGAGCATTAAATTGTTTTAATAAAATATTTAATCGTTGCACTTGGTTTTGTTGTATGGTACAAAAGAAAAAATGAAATTTCGTAATTTATATTATTATGACATTATTTATATCATTTGTGCTCTTAAAATAAAAATAAAAAATCTAATAAAATCTGTTTTTTTGGCTATTAAATGATGGCTATTATTATTATGTAATTATAATAATAAAATAAAAATAAAATATTATATAATACAATAATATATATCATTATATAACATAATTATTATATATTACAGTAGAATAGTTACTTTTGACACTTATTAAGGGGTATATTCGTAATCAGAATGGCATTTTCATTAAGAATAGAAAATTCTGGAAATAGATTTTCGCCCAACATACCCCCTATGCTCGACTGACTCGAACTGACCGATTCTCCATAAGTCGATTGGCTACTCATTTATATTGGCAAAGACCTTCCAAGCCCAGACTACTCCCGAAATACTCCCCTATTTAGAATACGAGGATACATACTAAGAGACAATATGAGGTCAGGGCTGATAGGAATACTTTCTTCCCTGAAAGAGTGCCAGAGCCAAATGTGGTAGCGCGCAGCTGTCCTTAGTTTTTTTGATACGGGCCGGTGGAGTCTTCTGCTACGGCCCGTTTAGTTAATGTCGCAATATACCTTCTCAGGCTCACTCATGCGCAGCGATTTTTTTTTTTTTATAATAGGGTTAATCATCTGGATGAATTTAGGCATTCATAGGATTGTGTTCCGTAAACAGAAAAATAATCACAAATGGACTTAAAAATTAAAGTTAGTAAATTATTTAAAGATTCTTCGGCTATGTGTCTCTCATATATAAATAAATAAGTTAATTATAGACGTAAATAACAGGTGACAAGGTGGCAAATGCCACGGGGGTCCTCCAATTGGTCTTTATAACAATTAAATACAATATCAAATTATATTATAAGCAGTAATAAAATTAATACATAACATTGTATTATGTAACACATTGTATAACACACAGCCACATCTTTAAATTTTGAGTATCAAGTTTAGAGGGCCTCAAACCTTGGCTGCTAGGGGTCTACAAAATCTTACGCCACTGCACTCAACGTTTCAGCAGTTAAAACATCATCAGGATTAAAAAATAGACAGTAAAACAATATGTGAAACCTCCTATGTGTCAAACACATGATTTCATAGGACAAACGAAAAACTGATCTGTAAGCAATGTTATAAAATATACTTTTATTAACAAATTATAAACATTCCAACATAGTAGGTAAATGGTAATGAAACACCTATGTAAAGTCTTGGAAATGTCTCATGGATGATTTCTGGTGTTGTAACTGTTGCCTTTACGATTAATACTAATAATGGGAGGATTTTTTTTTTATCAATTTAAACCACGTTATTATTTTTAACACATGAGTACTTTTCACCAGAACATAAGAGATAAAATCTTGTTTCTAAAAATATCAAACTAAATCGTATATATGATTTTTGGTCACGACGATGTGCCGAATGGAGAGGGAGGGAACCTCAGAATAGTAATTCCAGCTATTTGCGAGACTTAAGGTTTTGTGTTGAAATATTCCAATAATATAAAAATCTTAGTTACTAAAACTATATTATTAATTTGTAATAAGAAGCAAATAAACTCACGATATCAATAAACCAGCGTTTTCTGAACTAATTTCTTTCCCATGCACTAAAATTTGGGCACATACCTGCAACAAAATAAAAAAAAAATAAAAAAATGATGTAACCAGAAAAATTCTAATATAAATTAAATCATTATATAGTTTATTTATAATTAGTGACTTTAGCTATGAAATTATTGCTGCTGATATTCTCTTAAATTAATGATCATAAATTCTTCATTTGTTCCCAGACGTCTCTTTAGAATAACAATACAGGAAATAGCTTCAGCTTTATAGCCTCAGAAACACTTATAATAAAAGAAATAAAAACAAAAGAATTAATAATAAAACTTCTAATATTAATAAATTAAAAATAATAAAGAAAGAAGTAGTAATAATTAAAAAGTACAAATAATACTTCATATTTATAAATTTTTATTAAAAATAAAGAGCATCTATTTACGGTTGTTTTGAAACTGGACCGGCAGAAAGTAATTGAATATGCGGGATTTGAATATGGGAAGTGTATCGGAGCGACGGATGAAAACAGGAACGGAATTTCTTATCTACGAATGTCTAATAACGACAGATCTGTCGAAAACTGCGGTTCGCTGGGCCGTCGTACATAAATCTGAACAAAAAAGTATATGATATTGCATAAATTTGGAATGCCTATAAATTTATTTATATTGAAATTTTATAAAAATTCTGTTCCATTTAACACATGTTTGCAATATATTTCTACAATTCCTTAATTCGTTATTAATTTTTTTTTCAGTGATAACTAATTTAACATAGTTTTCTTTTTTTGTTTACAGGTAAGCTAGCTTAGTAACTTTCACTTCTGAATAACTTGTTGTAAGTCTAATAACATATTTTTTATATTTATTTAAATTTTTATTGTATCTTACAACTGAGTTGTTTCTTTCCAATGTGAAGGAATCCTAATCTTCATTGGCAAATTTTCTAGTACCGTGAAAAATTATACTTTCTATTCCAATTGTGATATCAAAAATACATTTATAAAAAAAAAAATATATTAGAAAAATCTTCATTTCTGGTATCTCCTAAATTTTTTGATTACATTAATTATAATTAAATAGCATTTAAATTTTAAATAGACCGTGATTTACAAAAAAATATTATTTTGGAAATAAACGACTCAATTGTCTTATAGAAAATAAAAATACGGAATATATTAAATTACAAGTACATAACCAGTCAATGGATTTTTTTAATAGAAAATTTTAAATATGGAGTAAATAGTGTTAAAATCAAGTATTAAAATATCTCAAATATAAAATTATTTTTTTTAATATCTAACGAATTTCAAAAAATCCTTAATTATATTAATATTAATTAAATAGCATTTAAACTTTAAATAGGCCGTGGATTTAAAAAAAAAAAACATCGCTTAGGGTTCATTTTGGAAATAAACGACTCAATTGTATTATAGAATATAAAAATACCGAGTGCATTATATTACAAGTGCATAGCCAGTCAATAGATTTTTATTTAATACAAAACTTTAAATATGCAGTGAATAGTGTTTAAATTAAGTATTGAAATATCTCAAATATATAATTTTTTGTAATATCTAACGAATTTCAAAAAATGGTTGATTATATTAATACTAATTAAATATCATTTAAATTTTAAATATGCTGCGGTTTACAAAAAAAAAAAAAATATCATTTAGGGTTAATTCTGGAAATAAACGACTCATTTGTATTATATATTAAATAAAAATACCGAGTATGTGATATTACATCAGTCACTGGATTTTTATACGATAGAAAATTTTAAACATGTAGTAAATAGTGTTTAAATTAAGTACTGGAATAGCTCTAATATATAATTATATTTTGTAATGTTACTGTATTGAGAATAAAGCCTCGAATACACAATACATAAAATGATAAAGAGTAATAAAGGTCAGTATTCTTTCAGCTGTTGAAATGAGATGTGCTGGCTCTGGTTTAGATTGATATGATCTTACTTTTTTCAGTCTTGATAATGCCTGAATTGGCGAAAAGTTGACTGGTATGTTATTTGCTGGTGTTGAAAGATTCCAGGCTTTGACTTATTAATATGCTAATTAATAAAATGTTTAAATATGCTTATTATAGTTTCTTAACTGACAAAAGTAGAGGAAGAATCTAATTTTAATTAAGGGTGTGGGTTTTTGTGGAGGAAAAAAAACGGTTATCGGTTATAACCGAACGGTTATTAGCATCCATATTTTCAATAATCAGTTTAATAAAAAAAATAATTCGGAAATTTCTGCTTCCCTCCAACCATTCAGCCCTTAATTCTCTTAAACTGCTGAATCGTTTTTTATTGCTACTCTGGTTAGTACAGGAACTTATACTCTTTGACTGCGGAGCTCATACCTAACTACTAGTAATGATTAGGGAGTCAAGCAAGTGGGCCTATCGGTAGTCTGGCGATTAGACATGATTACCCTAATATTATATAGCGACATTATACTATTATTGACATTATTATTGGCGATTATTACCCTTCAATTTCCTCAACAACAAAAAAAAGTTGCCTAATTCCAACTTATTTGTATCCACTTTAGAGTTCTCAGAGTCCAAAAACCTGTTCCAATCGATTATTGAAAAAATCGGTTATTAGCAACCCTGGGTGACAAATCGATTGTTTGTCTTGGGATGCAGATTTAAAGCAAAATATATGTTTACTTTCACTTGTCTATATATGAAATTGTATATTGCTAAAAGTATTGCTATTGTGAAAAATTTCGAGTCCGAGTTTTCAACGTAAATACACGTCATAATGTCCCCTGAGTCCAAATGTCTATGTTTGTATTTGGTCTAGCTCAAAAACTAAAAGTTGTACGAAACTGAAATTCCGTATTTAAGGTAGGTATAAGCCTGTGATGTTACAACTTTATCGCCAAAATCAACTTAACAGAAGTATTTTATGTCTTCGATTTTACAAATTTTTACGATTTTCTCGAAAACGGCTTTAACGATTTTGATAAAACTCGTTATATCAATGTATAATTAAATTGCATTTAATATCAGTTAGGTATTGTTCTCATTGAAATAATCTGATAGGGCTTAAATTTCTTAATTCCAAAAAAATTTCCTCTAAAGTACCTTTAATTTTGTTTATTTGAAATAATTAACCATTTACCATTGTTAATAGTAATAAAAAATGGATAAACATGAGCTACGAAAGAATTTTATAATTAACTGAAGGAGAAATATTTTTCCAGGTTGAAAAAAAATTTCCGGAAATAGGAGTAGTAATATAAATGATAATATACTGTCGGAAAGCTAGATATCTATTGTTATATTATTTATTAGAAACTAAATGTTACCATGGAAACTAAATGGAATTTGCAATTAAACTAAATATAAGCATTTAAAATTTATTTCAGATTGGATGGTAAGCGCGCACCAGATTTTTAAAAAAATATGTATTTATGTATATTTAGTAAAAAAAGACAATGAGTATTTGTTTAAAAGTAACAAATCTAACCACTATAATTTAAAAACTAACTTATAAACTGATTGGCCTCACTTGCTTTACAAAATCATAGACGTACTCATTTTGAAAAATGCGATTAAATCATGACAAATCACAACTAATAATGTTCTCACTTCGACGAAACACTTGTCCACCAGTTTATATCGGCGACCAGCAAATTCCTCAGACTGGCACGGTATGTAACCTTGGACTAATATTCGGCCGAAGGATGGCCTGGGGTCCACACGCCAAATTATAAAGAAATACTCTAAACAAGCGATTGATATTACTGTACTCTCTTTTTTCGAAATCTTCAATACTAAAAATTAGGCAGAAACTAAATACATACACTTACCTACTAAAGCCAATATGGACGTATGCCTCATATATTTATTGTTCAGCAAAAAAATACTCACCAAAACTATAATGTTTTCAATCCAGCATTTTAAGACCAAAAGCTCCTTGGTACGTAAATAATAAAACTCCACATACCGACATACAACTAACTATCGACCAACACATACGTACTCTTTATTTTCATTTTCATAATAACTTTCACGAACATAACAACAGGCCGATAACAGATATGGCTACGGCATATCAAAGGAGCTGGATGAGAGATCTCTTTTTCTAAATTAAAGGACTAGTTCAAAACCGGGAAGAGGTGCTGCTGGGCCCTATCCTTCCACATGCCTAACATACCATGTCCATCTTGGTGGGAATAAATAATTGAAAGTAAAAAAAAAAAGTAATATTAAATAAATAAATATGTTGTTAATGCATAATGGTCTCGTCATATTATTATTATTATTGTTTTCATTCATTACATTAATGGCCCTATTGGAATAAATAATATTTGTTTCACTGATATACAATAAAATTTTATCGGCTATATAATAATCGCAACAAGCTATTTCAGGACAAATGGAAAGTGAACATAATCTTGAGAAAAGTAATATGGCAACTGGCATCAGCTGATATTACTATCGTAGTTAAGAATTTCACTGACGGTTTTGATAATATACCATTGACGCTTTCACGCACTCATAAACATAATAAATATAATATATATATATATATATATATATATATATATATATATATATATATATATAATGTATATATATATATATACATATATAGTTAAAAACAAAAGTGAAGACTTTTGAGTGTATGAAGATACACCCACCAATTGATTATATATTATCATTTTTTTTTTTAAACTAACAAAATTATTTTATGCTGAGATAGCTCAGGACAGACAAAATACTGCATCCAAAAATACTTTGACAATGCTTATTTAATAGCTCGGTAAAAAATAAACACAACTCGAGGTGCATGTCGCTGGCCCGGCACTTTTGTAATTTTGAGTTGTAACTTATACACGAATTAGTACCTAATTAATAATAATTTAGTAAAAGTTTCTACACGAAATTACAACAGTTTCCAGCTGAATTGGATATGCTAGAACTCATGATATTGATCTGTGCTAATTATAATATTTTGATACTAATTAGGTACTAATTCGTGTATAAGTTTCAACTCAAAATTCCAAAAGTGTCGAGCGACAAGTACCCTTCGAGTTGTGTATATTTGTTACCGAGCTATAAAATAGACTGTCAAAGAATTTTTTTATGCGATATTTTTTAACCCTAAACTGTCTCAGAATAAAATAATTTTATATACATAATAATAAAAAATTAATATAAATATAATCAATTTATGTTATTCGCTGTCTCACCCGTGTTATATTTGGATTAACCTATAAAATACAAAATAATCTTTAAAATAATAACCTGTGAGAGGTTTTCCAGTTTTATTTGTGACAGACATTTTCGAGGAATGGGGTCAAAACGACTATAATTTTTTATGAGCTGTAATAAAGTTTCATAAATAATTTTCATGTTTTTATACTTTTTTCCCTTACGCTCCAATTTTATTTACAAAAATACATTTTCAAACAATAATTTCACATTTATTAAAAAGTTTGAATTGTCAACTTGCTTTCAAGAGTATGGAGTTGTCTTGACAATGGCACCTATGCAAGGTTTTCTGTTAGCAATTTAATTATTGTTCCATTCCTAGGGATCATAGCGAGATGTTATAAAGGCTAAAACGTTCTTCTATAAACGGTCTATTTAAAACAAATAAGAAATTTTCGAATTGGACTGGAAGGTTCTGAAATTAGCGCGTTCAAACAAACTCTTCAGCTTTATATATTAATATAGATATATCTAATTTATTTATTAGTAACTTATTTATTTAACGTGAAAGGACTGTGGCTCGGAGCTTCCTATACCAACTACAAGGAGCTTCACTTCATGCTTGCATCAAGTTTAATACTTGGCTCACTGAGCATAATCCACCGCCGTATTACCATACTTGTATAAATAATGTGATAAAATGAAATAATAAAAATTAATGAATCAAACAAAGAGAAGTAACGTAAAACAATATATTCTGGATATGCTTATTACTTAATATGCATATACTTACAGGGTGTCCTGACGCATAAAGCCTGGCTGACTAAGACAGTCGTTAGGAGTAGCAGTCGGTGGATATCTACATGGCAGGGCAGCTGCTTGTTAGTGCACCTGGAACTGCTGCGGGCTATATCAGTGATCTCACTGCTAGCACTTTCTACAGAACTAATTTCAACCTAACCCCTCACGATAGCAGCATAATCCATTATGGCACAATGGTCTCGTGTGCAGGCTGCTTTCACTGATGCACGTAATCAATCGATTTATTTATACGGCGTCGATAGCAGATGGAAGAATCGAGGAATGATTCAAAGCTTGAGGAATGAACAACCTCTGTAAAACGGTGAAATATAAAGAATAAAATATGCAATATATTCGCTCATTTTTTTTATAATGAGAATCTAGTAGCGAGAGATGTATAGTTTTCAAGTTAATAAGAAAACTAAAAAAAAAAACTAAAAAAAAAATAAATGGGTGTCCATTAAACCAAGCAAAGAATACACAATACAAAGAATACATTTAATAAGATTTATTAATCATTAATTTATTTATTAGTTAACGCTTCAATACATAGAGGAATTTAAGTATTTGGGGGGTACAATAATTAGAAAAAAACGAAATTGAAGAGGAAATAAAAACTGGATATGCTGTTTCTTGTTGTTAAATTATTTGGTTTGCACTTCCTTTGTAGAAACTTAAAAGTTAGAAATAACAAAACTATCATCCTTCTTATGTCCAGGTGCGAGACGTGAACGCTTAATATGAACGAAGACGCCTAAAGGTCTTCGAAAATAAAATACAGTGGTCCGTTCCTGATCCAAAAACATCTTGAAAAAAAAAATGGTGAAGATTTTATTTGAAGTGTATCCACATACAATTCAATAAAACCGTATGCATAATAACGTCCTATGGGTCGATCGAAAAGTAGTTGGGAGGAATGGCTTTGATATGTTATAGGCAAACAACTTAAAGAGAGAACCTTGAAGACGGAGCTTAGGCCTGTAGGTTACGCTCAAGGAGAAGAAAGCTTTCTCTCCCTCTACATAACATCAGACAGCTACCTAGCCAAATATAACATCTTGAATTTTTTTTTTTGTAACTTTTTGATTTGTTTTGTATTCTTTCAATCGCGTGCATTAACGCGCAAGTTGGTTGTTATTTCAATAACAAAAGGTTATTGTTAGGCGCAGGCGCAATAAAAGATTCTCCTTAATACGCTCACCTACAGATGCAAGTTTTAAATGGAGGGAGGTTAACGAAGGTAAATATTATTATAGTTATAGGCATTGAATCCTCGTGTTCGTTAAACCTTGTTACTCGTGCTTATTTAAGATAAAGGACTTCTTTATTACATATTTCTTCTTGGAATAAATATCCTTGGCAACCCAAGGTGGCCTCATGGGGGAAAAAAACTGGACGATCTCAAACCCATCTAATTAACGACCTGAATACTTCTTAGAAAAACTATTTCTGTCTTCTGCAGTTTCCATCTGAGGGAGGAAGAAAAAAAAAAGTGTAATCACTTCCTTATAAGGCTTTAACGTTGCTAAGAAAAAAGAAAATCGCTATTAATCGTCCTTAATTGGGCCGTAAAGGATATACCGGAGACCTACTAAGGTGCGATACCGTCGCACGATTACAAAACCCCACGAGGAAACTAGAAATTCCTGCAGGAGCGGAGATGCAGCTGTCGTCCTTCGCCTCTTCAGGATCTTCTCGAGGAAACGGAGAAGGATAATTCTCCTGAAGGTCGAGTGAAAAAAAGAAGAAGGATTATGGTAGTGATCTTAGCCAAGGATGCGTAACATACCGACAAAGCCGAGGTCGGTAAGTGCGTCTGTCTTGTCACTATCCAGCTGCCCACAATCAGGGTCCACAATATGTTTATTCGTATCTAGATTTGGATTTTGACTGAGGCCGGTAGACGGAGGTATAAAAGCAGAGCTGTTTGGTATTATCGGCATCAAACCTTGATTAGGCTTCATCATTATTATTTTTATGGTTATAAAATGGTTTATTACTCATCTTGAAAAAAAAAATATGACTATATACAACATTATTGATCCATTAAAATTAGGATTTCGGTAGAAAAAAAAAAGAGAAATAAAACTAGAAATTGTTTTAATTTTTATATTATGTCCCTAATAAGAATAAACTAAGTTTGCGCCGATTTCTACGGTAAGCTTTTTTATTAGTTTATTAAAAATAAATAAAAAACTACACTTCATCGAAAAAATATTTATTATGTAGAGTTAAATGTTAAAATGTATAGTGTTAAATTCTGCGTTTAATGATTACCATGACATTATAATTCAATCAAGATATATATTCCAAAATGGAGGTCAAATATTGCCTACTTTTTCAAATTTTTGGATCCGTTTTGTAAAATGTGCGTTCAATAGTAGCCTTACGATCAATCCTATCACAGAAAGGTATAGGATAATAGTTGTAGATAATCCAACTAGATATCTAACGACTACCTTATTTTTGAAATTGGGTCAAATGCACTTAACTAATGCCTAATTTTTCAAAATAAATCCTTACCCTTACGCATTAAATGCACAATTATAGATATTAAGAATAAAACCAAAAATCCCCCCCCCCCCCATTCCCTCTCTCTCTCTCTGCAATAAACCAATATTTTTTAAAATGAACAAATATGAAATGTAGGAAAGTTGCCGTTATGTATAGTCGTGGCAGTACTAAGTCAACTGTCAAATATATACACCATCACAGTGAGCTGCCGCTCCTATTACCTACTTCTCAACAGTATGCGTTGAATTTCTGAACATAAAACTTATTCTATCCAACACTTTGAAGGAGGAATACACAATATATATTGTAATTTAGTTTATATGATGACCTAAAAATTGGTAGCGCTTAGTCAGCTTTTCAACATTCGCCATTTTCCAACAGTCGCTAAGTTTACAGTCAGCGTGTAGAGAGAGAGATTGCCACACTATCACATTGTCGCTACAGTGCTACCACGGCAGAACTTCACCGTGTAAACGAGGCTTCAGGAAGTTTTGTCAAAAGGATAAATTACACTAATTACTAATACTAACCACCATTTCGTATAGTTTCACTATACTTAAAAATATTTAATAATTTTCTAGATTAAAAAATAAAAGACGGAATGATTTTCACGATATGGTTTTAGAATAGAATAGAACTTTATTCTGGGACTAGGTCGCTTAACAATAACAATTGAACAAATCAAACAGAAACAATACCTGGCCATAAGACTACAAAACAAAAATCAATTAATGTTTGCAATATTTTCAATAAAATAAATAAGCAAATAATATAAATTCTTGTCTCGAAAAATATAATTAATGTGAACAAAAATATAAAAAAAGAAGAGAGAAAATGAAAAATACAAAAATAATGAGTTGATTAGCAAAGCTGAAGCTTGTGCATTCAAAACTATTACTTACTTCTGATCTAGACGTTAATCTTAAATTGAAATTTCGTAATTAGAGGACATCATTTCGGAAAGAACGAAGGTGTTGGAAAAGGAGGGATTTGAATGTATAGGGGTTTTATTGGTGTATAGGAGAACAGAGCTAATTGATACTTCTCTATAGTAACTACACCATTCACACAATTAAGATATTATTAATGCAATACTAATTAAGTAATTATCAGGATGCCATTATTTTATAAAATGAATCGCTATTCTGTTACAAAGCAAGTAGAAGAAGCCATATCTTGAGTGAAATCGCCTACTAACAATCATCTATTTACTAAAAAATACTAAGAACGTTCACTAAATAAGGACCATCTCGATTCATTTAGAAAAGGATCTGTGTCGTTTGTGAGGCCTTTGTATCAGGTTTATAGCGGCAATAAATTTAACTCGTTCCCTTCTCCGAGCCTAATTATTGCGACTCTATTTCTCGAATACAATACGCTCAAGGAACAATAACCGATTCAAGATTATTTCAAAAGAAATTTTTTTTGTGGTGAAGACATTTTAAATAGTTAACGACGAGCATTGCCGGAACAATCTTTAGAAATGTGATTCGCTTCATGATTAACAAAGGGAAAGCTTTCACACTCACTTGTTTCTTTTATTTCTTGAGCATGGCGATACTGAACTATTTATAAAGGGCATCATATAATTCATTGAAGTATAATAAAATAAATACAACACAAACTCTGTCAATTCTAATAACTATAATTTTAAATAACTATCACTGGTGAAATATTTCTGGTTAAATAAATAAATGAAGGACGAAAATATTTTACCACTGGTTCTTTTATTCCATCCTCAGGATTCTCTGAAAATGCCTTAATTTAGTTTATTTAAAATATAGCAAACTGTAATATTTTTTTTTTTTTTTTTTTTTTTTTTTTTTTTTTTTTTTTTTTTTTTAATATTACCTTATAATTACTATATTTTTAATATATATATATATATACATATATATATATATATATATATATATATATATATATATATATATATATAGGGAGCGGGGTGGCCGAGCGGGTTAACGCACTTACTCACAAACCCAAAGATTGTGAGTTCGAATCCCGGCACCGGCATGAATTTTATTTAATCAAATTAAATAATTCAAGCATTGTATCCCGCTCCCCGGGTATGTGAGGCCCGTCAGCCTACTTGGTGGCAACTCACAAAAAGGCCGGGCGTAGGAGTGATGACCCTACCCCGTGAACCTAAAATTGAGAATCGCGGTGTGGTATTAATACCACATCGCGCGGCCAAGGATCTCCACGGTCTACAAAGAGCCAACCGAAAAAAAAAAAAAAAAAATATATATATATATATATATATATATATATATATATATATATATATATATATATATATATATATATATATATAATTATACACTTCAAACCATCAAATTAAAATGTAATTACATTTACATACAACAATGTAATTACATTAAAATCCAATCTGGACCAAATCCAATTATGCGTGGTAGTCATAAAAAAATAATAAATATAATACAAATATCACGGTTAGGATCAAAAGTCTTAGTAATCTAATCCATAAAAAAATAATATGTTATTACTATTAAGACTCACAAAAATAAAAAAAAAATAAAAAAAATTAGGTAGTCATTAATGGCTAGTGTAAATGACACTCCAAAGAAGAAGGTAATAAATATAACGTTATGGTTAAATATGAAAATTAAAATAATCTATTACATGAAATCATTAACAACTACGTAACATACAAGTAGGTAATTAAAAATAATTACAGTTTGGTATGTTTTAAATAAACCTAAATAAGGGCCTTTTCAGAGATGTCTGAGGATGGCTTAAAGGTGAAAACATAGCATCCAAATAAAACAACCATTGGTGAAATTATTTTCAGCCTTCATTTATTTACAGCTATATATATTCCATTATTTTCTAACGATGTTTTATTATTTTCTTACTATTCCATTTTTTTTTTTAGTACTGATTGATTTCTTGACCCTATATTATCCATGATATACCTCGTACAGTTAATTATCAATCAATTAGAATAGAATGGACGGAACATTGACAGGTTACTTTATGCACAGCTATTTGAGAAACTCAGCATTTGTTTTGGAAGCCTTCTTCATTCGCGACATCCTTTTATTGTCCTTCATTGTAGAAAAGCGTTTAGCCAGGACTACCACACTTCTCAGATACTAGCTTGATTCCTGGCTTATCAAAGCTTGTTGTCCTTCCTTCTGCACAAACTGTCGACGTACTCCAGGTACGACATGCTTGTGCTATCTCTGATTCTTTTACCCTCATATACATGGTCCATGGTCTTCTATGTGTCCCTGAGGTCTTCCATCTAGAGGATGTGGTCAAAACACTATAATTGTCTGGAATCTGGATCCTCGAGTTTGTTTCTGGTCCACAATCTTATCTTTTTTTCCACGCACTCCTTCGGAAAAACTCGGAGTTCGCATATGGAAGAAGCTGGTTTGTTCCCAGAGACTAGTCCAAATGCAAGATTAGTTGACTAACCTTAAGATTAGTTTGGGCCATATAAGGCACAAACACGTCACAGAACAGTACCTAGTACACTTAACACTTTATTCAGATATAGGGTTACAAAAGGTTACATTCGCACAGGTTAATTTCTACATATGCTGTAGCCTTTAACACATGTTGGTAGATTACCTAATGTTTCTATCGATTTGGCCTGATATTTGAGGTCCAACTGTTAAAATTTCTGACGTTATAAATATGGAGTTATGTTTCTTCCCTTCAGGACGAGCGATGTAGTACATAACTCGGGGCCACCTTCTCCAGGAAGATCCAGATTCGAGGGCATGACTTAACCAATAACTGTCCCGAGGATATTGGGCCTTTCTTGCTGGGTCAATCTCCAAAGCATTATGTTACAAAAAATCCATCTTAACCAATGGTTTAAGGAAAATAGTGAAAATTATATGGATGAGTAATATTTCATAAGAAACTCAAAATATAAAATCGCAGAATCCTCTTGACGCCATTTTTTTTTTCATAATTTCTCTGCGTCATTCCATTCTGATTAACTGCTACATCATTATTAGTTCTGCCCAAAATAACTTAAATAATTAACTACACGATAAGTTAATTACTTTCGACATGATGGTAGATATCTCTTCAAATTAATAAAGACAACTCGGAGACATTTTACACTTAGTAGTGAAAACACTCGAGCTTTGCCTTGAAAACGATATCACAACTATTAAAATTTATCTACACAGATATAATCTTCTTTGCCTTTTTTTTCTTCACATTTCTTCAGGATGTTTGAGTTTATTATTGGTTTATGTTCGGTAGGGATCCGATATGTAGTTTAAGTGCAATACCGTGTTTATTTCTCTTTGTAAAGTGGAACCACAAATATTTCGCAATAGTGTGTATATAAGTTCATATATGCATAGTCTAAAGTTATATACTCCGGCCTCCCCGTATTTTTTTTTGTTAGAAGAATAGAAAATTGGAAATAAAACGAAACATGTATTGCAGAATAACGTACAACGGTTAAATCATTACGATAAACATAATATTGTAGTGCCTTTTAATGATATTATAAAAAAAAATCTAATGATAATTCAGAGATAGCTTCTGTAGGCATAATTGAGTTCCTTTAAGAAGCTTTTTAGAATTTAGAAGATGAAATATATAATGGTATAAATATTTTTTTTATTTTTTTTTAAATTACAGTATTATTTTACATTGGTTTTAATATCCGTTTCTTTCTTTTTTTTTTATTTGTATCTGTATTCACGGTATAAGTCAATAAAAAACCTACCATAGGCGTAAATAACACCAAGGAAAAAACAGGAGTGTCGTAAGACCAGAATTTAAAAAAAAATAATAAAAAAAAAAAATTATTTCTGTTGTTTCTTTTTCTATAGTCACAGAAGTGATATGCTTCAGAAATGTCGCTAAAGAAGAAATTAAAAATAGAAGCCTTTGTAAAGTAAAATAGATTGCTGATTACTTATTGATTGAGAGTAAATTCATTGCCAGTAGTGTTCCAAAAACTGTAGTGCATCTTTAACGTTCTTGACAATAATGAATGATTATTTTCAATACTTCAAATTATAAAAAATTATTTGAGAAGTAAAATAGGTTCTCCTAGACAAAGCCAATCTGAGTATTTTAAGGAATTAAAATGTAAGTGCCCGAAAGTTAAATTTAGACGAATTAGTGGTGCCTGTGAAGTTGGCATATCATTTGGTGGAAACTCACAAACTTTTGAGAGTTTTGGCTTCCTTTCAAATAGTTCTAGAGTTCCTGATAGTTTAAACAAATAGTTCCGCTCGTTAAAGCAAAAAAAAAACGCTTCCGACGAATATTGTAATATTTCGTCAGAATTTTCGGCAAAAATTTTCGTCGGAAATCAATTCTTTTCTTGAGAGTTCTGTTGGCATACTTCAGAGTTCTACAAATTATCCTTATTAACATATGCTCTAATGTTGATACCAAGGAAGTTATGAGCCTCCAAAGTGAGATGCAGCGTGAAGTTGGCATATCACTTTTTCGGAAGCGTTTTTTTTTTTTGCTTTAACGAGCGGAACTATTTGTTTAAACTATCAGGAACTCTAGAACTATTTGAAAGGAAGCCAGAACTCTCAAAAGTTTGTGAGTTTCCACCAAATGATATGCCAACTTCACAGGCACGAATTAGTGGGGACATTTTGAAGATTAAAACCCAAAGAGTGGAAATAGGACTGGGCTAATTTCACACAATTTACTCTTCGAATGTAATCGATTAAAATAAAGAATTTTTCTTTAAAAAAAATTATATTATTATTTTGTTTGTGTGGGTGTTAACTTATCTTTATAATTAACATTAATATCTGGCAATAAATATTTTGTGATTAATATTTCTGGTGTGAACAATCTCGAATCTTGTGGGGAAAAATAATGCTTATGAATTGGGTAGAGGCGTCTTCTGGATGTAGAGAGACAGCGAGAGAAAGAGAGAGAGAGAGTGAGAGAGAGAGAGAGAGAGAGAGAGAGAGAGAGAGAGAGAGAGAGAAAGAGAGAGAGAATTTGAATCATATCTTTCCAATATGTAAAGTAAATTTAATATACACACAAAGATATAAGAAAAATAATGTATAAAGTGTACACGAATGCTCTGGCATAAATAAGAAAACATCAAAAAAGAAACTAGACAATTTCCATGACCCATTTCCTCGCTGCTAGGTCTGCAATGGTAGTAGGCAATTTTATAATGAGCCAGCATTTTATAAACCAAGAGAAGCCATCTAACTTTGAAAAAACGCTGCTGGAATAAAATAAATTAATTTAACCTTTTTAAATCAAATTATTAAAACTATTCCATTTTTTTTTTAAACATTTATGTTTCGAACTAAACAACACAAAAGTGCAAAAACCACACCACAGAGAGGAAAACGAAATAAAACCGAAAAAATAATAATACACCCATTAAATTTAAAAAACAACAACATTTTTGGAATTCCTAAGTTTTATTGATTCGGCAGCATCACATTTGCAAAATTAAATGTTATAAACACAAATCTAGGAATTAGAGAAGAAAAAATCCAAATATAAAAAAAAAAGGGGGAAGTTAAAAATAAAGCGTTAAGTATTTTTTTTCTTTTTATATTTTTACGAGTGTATCGAACTTAATTGACTGGCTAAATTATTAATTTAATGGCTTTGCCGTGCATGACGCGCGGCAGTGCAGCGTTTATTTCGGGACTTTCTATCAGCTTCTTTTCTTTTCGTCTATAATCATTGACCGCAGGAATTTTAAGTTGAAGTATGTTAAAACAGTATAGTAATTTGTCATAAAATTATGTACGCTAATAGTTTTTTTGTAAGAGATTTTAAAGTGGACTAATTTTTATTATATATTGAGAAGTATACACTACTTGGTGACTTGTGCCTAGGGTACTCCCCAATGCTCTAGGAAGCTACCAGTGCCCCAGGGTATGTGGAAATAGAGCTTAGGGGAGGAGATGGGTCTTTCACCAACCGGTCTTCAACAAAGAGAATCCCATGGGGAGGAGGGGACTACAAGGGGATGCTGGAAAAAAGAAATGTTCTTCCTGCGCAGCATCCCAATCCGTAGCTTTGATATACGAGTGTATATATATATATATATATATATATATATATATATATATATATATATATATATATATATATATATATAGTAGGAAGGTTATAATAGTTTTATAAATTTCTCTTTAAAATTTCTGGACAAAAGTCCTGAGCTAAGTGATTTTACAACTGAAAAAAAAACCAAAACGCATTTTCCATCCTCCTGAATTTCATTTTTTTTTTTTTTTTTTGGTTATCATAGAACCCAACTACGTAAATTTCTTTACGTATTCAAACGTGTATCCTCTTATATCTATGCATAAGGATGATATTAAATAATATTATAATTAATGTAAGATACAATCAGAGGCGTACGCATATTTTTTTTCGCAGGGAGATTTAAATTTTTTTTTGGGCAGGGGAGGGAGGGTGAGAGAAGAAGGCAAATAATTTAATAAGAAGAAGGCAAATAATCACCTATTATCTATTATCGCCAAATTTGGCTTATGATTTAAGTATGAATATTGGATCCAAATTATTGTTAAAAGTGCCCAAAATATTGCTCACTACATTATTACAAATCTTACAAATGTTAGTGGTTATGAAAATTATATTTTTTCGTACATTTCGGAGAGGGGAAGAATACCTTCACCCTGATCCCGAGGTCGTTATGAATGCGAAGGTACAATAAATGTTACCTGAAAATTTTAGTTGATGAAACTCCACATTTGTTAGAAAACAAGATGAATAACTTCAAGTAGTAAACTCAACCCTTGCTGACCAGACCCTTCAAATCCAATTCAGATTTTCGTTTAAATAAACAAATAAATATCTCCAATGGTCCAATCTTAAATTGATTACCATCTATAACAGAAAAAACAATTACTCATCGGAATTACTAGAAAAACCCCGACCCTTAAACCGTTTACCTACAAACAACCCATCTTTCTTTCATTGCTAGTTCAGTGCGAGAACAAAGTAACCTTTTCTGTTTGATATAATCTACTTAAATCTTGGTGAGTACCAACATGTATTTGATTTCTTGTCTTAAATAAATTCATAAGTCATAAATGCTTTATAATACTAATTTATATTGCATTTAATTTAATATGTATAATAATACAAAACTGTATTTTGAATTGCTTATTATTGAATTTTTGTGTGCTTTTAGAACTTAAGATGAATGGATAACATTCGAAACTAGTTTTCAATAAAAATAAAATTATAGAAGTGGCAAATAATTTATCAATCCCTAATTTTTTAATCGAACTTATTCCAGTTGATTAAATCTATATTAAATATAAATTTTAATAAATCAATAATTAAAAGTTAAACTTTTTTCTTTTTGGATAAAATTACAATGTTGTACTTCCATCTTTTGTCCTTTGAATAAACATATAAACAGATCTAATAAAAAAATAATCATTGGTGAAATAATTACCCTGACCCTGTTGTGTATGCATTACCCTTTTATTATTTGAAGTTACCTTCTCCTGGTAATGCTTGTTTATTTTGGAAAACCTGTCAACTGCGGTCAAAAGGGAAATCACTTTCACCAAAAGCTAAAGTGTCCAAACCGAAAGGTAGAGTGCAAAATTTATTGCACCTCAACTAACCTCGTTACAGGTACAACGGAAAAGGAGAGTTGGAACAAATGAAAGTTTTCGTAGAAATTTCTTTTTGGAAATTTTTTGAAAGTGTATTATATATAGTGTATTATATTTCAATGGAACAGGCCTAGTTATATTGATTAAAAAAAAAAAAATGTAGTTTTTTGTTATTTATTTGATTTTAACCGACATCATATTCTGTTAATTTTTTCTTCAAATCATTTTATGCCCAAATATGAGTGAAATTTTGATCATGAGGATTCATAAATGTGAACTAGTAAAATATATTTAAACATTTTGAAGTACAATTAAATTATTATGAGTATATATGAATTATGAAGTCTATGAATTGTCTAATTGATTGAATAATTAGATAAATTGGTATTATCGACAAAAAAACCTCGACTTCTTTAAGATTTTTTAGTAATAATTTATGATGGAATATTAAAATACGAGATGTGTATAGTAAGAGACAATAATTATCTCTTACTAGTTTACATATCAGGTTAATAAGCAAAGTAATTATTTTTTATGATGAAGAAATTTATTTAGATTGTTCATTTAAGTGAGAATTCTTGTTTATTAATCAATTTATATTTCTTAAAAAATACGACTCAACAAAATTTTCATTTAAATTCATTAATTTTATTGTGCCATTTTGGCTCAAGTTTGGCCATTTTCAAAAATTACTACAGACGGAGGTATCTGTTGGCATACAAAAGAATTCAAAGCTGTAATAATTTGATTGAGATCAAATAGTCAATTTGATTAAAATCACTTATACAAAATGCATATAATTTTCACTGGCACATTATTCATTAATAACATCCCTTTCTTTGATTTCCTAAAACAACCACTATCCACTATAATATGTATTGATTCATTTGAATTATTAATATCCAATAATTCATTTATGTATATTTATGAGACTAATGTAATAATGTTCAATTTAAATAATAGGGTATTTTTTTTTCGTATTGATTTTTGTACGTAGTAAATTACGAAGATCAAAAAATTGAATAAAGAAAAAAAAAAAAATAAATACAACGTATATTTGAAGATGAGATTTGGTACAGCAAAGGACAAGCTACAGACTCGTTTAACTCAGAGGAAAAACACATTCATTATTATTTAAACCCGAAATTGCCTTATAATTATTTATAAGTAATGTATAGACTAGGGTTGAAACATTGAAAGTAAAATATCGATATTCGATATTTTGCGATATCGCAAAACCAAATATCGATATCCACCGATAATTGCTAGAAAAATATCGATACATCGAAAGGAAATGGATGATAAAGCAAAGAAAAGTGCATCAAATGAGTCTAATGTTAAACTGTGAAGAATGTTAAGAAATAATATAATAATTATTATTTATAAAACAATATTAGCCATGAATCATAATAAAAAAAGATAGAAAAGAATTATACTTTAAATAAAAATGTCATAAAATATTTTTATTTTGATGACTTTTAGCCATATTTCATATATTATAGTCTTTTAGGTGTTTTTCAATTATAAAACCTTCAAACTTCTAAAAAAAATTATTTATCTTAAAATGCTTCCGACTATATTGTGAATTCTCAAAGCATTCATCTAAAAGCATGTAATTTATTTGATATACTTCTCAGTACAATCATCATTTATATAATTATCAATTTGTCATTGCATAGGATTAAGTAACATTATTTGTATATAAATCTTACCTACTAATTATTGTTTGGTATAGATTACTAAATATTGTTTATTCTAATATTTACTGGTAAAATTACAGAATCGTGATCTCAACATGGTGGACGTCTAAATTTTTAGGACCTGACTGATCTTAAAAATCTAGACTTTACTTGGAAGACGAAATTAAATTAGAATTATCGAAGGACTGGATTGCAGTGTTTTTATACGAAATAAAGGGAGATTTTCAAGAGACCACAAAATCCAAACGAATTATAGGGATATACGAATTACGGGGATACTTATTATCTACACTCTAGTGTAATATAGTTTAACATGTCGGTGTCATCGATATATCATTGTAAAATATCGATATCATCGATATATCGGATGTTTAGATATCGATAGAAAATATCGGTTTTTCAACTTCGATATATCGATATATCGCGTTTCGATATTCCAACTCTAGCAAACACATATATTACCGTTAGATAATTATAATATCCAAAGAGGTGTATTTAATTACAATTACAGATCAGAGCAAAGAGATCTATACTTCCTGCTGATCGCGTAACCGATTGGAGGCAGCCCTCACTTCCGACTTCTCTATAAAAACCTTGAGAGCACAACCTTCAATAGAGTTACGTAATATCCTCTAGCATTGCAGTCAGTATCTCTTTACTACTGCCACAATACTCTCTTTTAAACTACCATTAAATTATATATATTGTTTTTTTATATTACTCATTTATGTCAGATATCTAAGTAGTGAATACAAAACTATATGTATAGAAATCTAAATTAAATATGGATGATATCTAGGTTTCCTCGTTTTTGTATAATATTATCTGAGGATCTGTATATTTAATATTACAAGGTGTAAGGGATATATAAATGTGTTCGATATCCTTAAACCTTCTGTAACTTCTTTGTTCTTGTTTTCACTTATTTTTATCATTTAACCATTAGGCCTAAAATAAGTTTTTAATTTCATAAAACTAAATAAATAAAACTATGGACATCAATGGAGAAAATTAATATGAATAATAAATTTTTAAAAAATACCAAAACAATAAATAATATACAAATAATCAATAGTTTAGGTAAAACATGGTAAAATGATAAAAATAAGAGAAAATAGAAACAAAAAGTTAGAAAAGGTTTGAGGATATCAGACACTTGAAAATGGACGAACCAGTAAAAAATGTAGGGTAAAAGAAATGGAATAAATAAACGATATTTTGTATGATGAAGGATGATGGGTTGCATTAATTTTTTTTTTTTTTTTTCTAGAAAAGATACGACCGTTAAAATTAATGTGACTTATTAAAAAAAAAGTTAAAAAATTATTGTGTATGTGTAAATTTCTATATCTATGGCACAGATGTATATAGATTATTGCATTCGTTGGTTGCTTATGTTCATTTATCAGATCTTCCCTTCACAGAATATAATCACGATAATATAAAACAAGTGGTGTGAACTGAAAAAAAAAATAAAATAAGGTATGGTACAGATTTAATGAAAAAGACACGGTTTCGTGCAGTTTCATCTGGTAAATGAGACTATATATATATGGTGTTAATAAAAACATACTATGTACATGTATTAAATATATTATGCATTTGGAAAGTATGCATATGTATATGTATGTATATGAGGAGTTTTAAAGTTAATATATCCACTTCCCAAAAAAAAAGATTTTTGTTTCAATATTTTAAATAAAAATTTGAACCATGAGAGGCCTTCTAGTAATTTTTTTGTAATAATTTTCCACAAATTATATATATATATATATATATATATATATATATATATATATATGTGATACATGAGGAGTTTCTATCAAAAATCAATGTATCCATTTTTGGAAAATTATTACAAAAAAATTACTAGAAGGCCTCTCATGGAGATAAGACAAGTTTTTATTAAAAATATTGAAAAAAAAATCTTTTTTTTTTGAGAAGTGGATATATTAACTTCGATAGAAAACTCCTTATATACATATAAGGATCCTTACATACATATGCATACTTTCAAAATGCATAATATATTTAATACATGTTCATAGTATGTTTTTATTAACACCATACATTTTCAATGCTATTAATCAGCATGATTAAATTCAGGCTCATTTAATCTATAACAGGCTCATTAATTTATTCATCAGAACATAGGTGCATAATAAAGTTTTGGTGGGTATATTGACAACAAATTTACGTATTTTTCCTGGATAAAGTGAATGTTCTCACAATGCACTTAGATGATATTATATTATGTTAAACATATAATCTAAATACATTTATAAATCATTTACTTAATCGAAAAAAAGAAAATTGACTTACAGCACTATGGTTTTCTCCGGCTAAAATGATATTTTTAACGCTTAAAACAAACGAAATTTTTTATAATAATAATGTAATTGAGAGTATTTGAGAGTGTGCTGATAATGGTGGTAGTACTGAGAGTGCGTAGTGTAGATAGGCTAGATAGAGCGAGCAGTATATCCTGGCACTATCTTGCAGATAAGGACACGCTGTTAATGAGTTGCCTCGCCACGTCCTGGCTCATCCTTCGCTCAGGACACTTACGTAAGGATTCCTATCCACGTGTTCTGCAATGTCGTCTATACTATACGCAAATACAAACAATTATATAATAATATAAACACCGTAAATATAAGATACAACCACACACTATCAGCGGACTTTCTCAATAGCGAACATGCTGAAAGTGTTATATTTAGTCTAATATTTCTATATTTAGTCTAACATCAATGTCTTGGAGTCATATAAGCTGTTGATGTGAGAGAAATTGGCGAAACTTTGACAGATATCTGAGAGACTTAAGGCAATGTTCTGAAATCTTTCAATCAAAACTCTACCATAATTTTTGAATCTGTTTCTCAATAACTAACTCATGTTCTCCTTCACGGACTGGATGTGTTAAAGAGATTTTTAATCTTGTAAAAGTGGTAAAAATACTACTCGCGTACGAGATCAAACATCTGGAAAACTTCTTTATTAGCATTTCTTATCCACTTAGACCATCGCGTGTATATCTTTCCAGCTAATCCTATTTCTGCGATAAGTAGAATATTTTCAATGAGTTTCATCAACGCAATATTGCTTAATATTTAACGATATGCAAAAGACAGGTATATACTCAATAATTTGCATTAAACAAATATGAAAAAATAATTTCAGTATTATATATTGTTCCGGGTTTCAGTCAAAATTATTTTTAAAAAAAATTTTTTATTACAAGCCGACGTTTCGACCTAAGTACATCGACTATCCTTGGGGAAACAATAACACAGCCATCTATATCATATAAATATAATATATATATTCATTGTTACTAAAACAAAACAAGTTTAAAAAAAATAAATAATATCTTTGAATAAACCACGAACAATATAAAATGTTAGAACATATGAAATGTCAGCTATGAGACAAATGACAGAAAAACGAACTTTAACGATATTATTTTTATTCAAATCGTTAGCTTCGACACATTTCAACGCTCAACGAGGTTTTTTATCCCTTGTTCGAAGAAACTTTTTGTTTTTGAATCAATAAATTCGAGAAATGAAAATTTTACCTCTTAATTTTTTAAAAAGTTAACTGAAAAATACGAGGGGCATTTTTTTGAAGAAGTATATATAGGTCCTCAGTTGTTGACAAGAGCTGTAACTTTCTATTTTATTTTTTGCTTGAATTTTTTCTATTCATGAACTATAATAGTCTCACCGGTTTTTATAAAATCGTAATGACTGATACCAGTCATACGCCGCCAATCACCTTTCTCGATTGAACTGCGCGTAATTTTTCAGATTCTATGGACGTGAAAAAAAAATACACACAAAAAAAAAGCACAAACACTTTAATAAATCAGAATAAACTAAAAGATATGGCATGAGAATTAAAAAGTAAAGTCAACAGATTAATTTAATACTGTGTTAATTTTTGTAAACAAGAGATCGTTTCTTACTTTAATGAATTCGTCAAAATAAACAAATCTGATATCCCATCCGTTCCAAACCAGTATCTTATTACTATATCAAAGGACAGCCCGTTTGTTGTTTGTAAGTTCTAACCCCGTAAACTACTGGACCAATCTTTACCAAATATTAACTATATCGTCTTCATGGTTCCTAAATGGTTTTGCAATAATAAAATTTACCGATATCAATATAGCGGCTACGTAAAAGCTGAAAAATCACACTTTTTCCCTTGAGCACCAAAGCGGCTCAGATTTTAGTTAAACTTGCATAAAGTCTTCTCTCTAAAGCCCTTCATCTATCCAAAAATTAACCACGTTCAACAGGAAAATAAGAAAAATTTTATGACGGAAAGAATATTTTATTTGGGTATAACTCGAAAAGTATAAATTTTTCGTTGATTGTACGATTATCTGCTCATTTGAAAGGTAATTGAATTCTCTTCAAAAAAAAAAAAAAAAGATCTTAAAAATCGGACCATTGAAAGATACAGCACATTGAACATTGTATCCACGTTTTTGAGTTCCGTTATAATCTAGTAAAATTTTCGATATTCAGTTTCGTTGCTGAGTTCCTGAGTAAAAAAACAACGTATTTTTGTCCATTGTTCCTATTTCTATTTCACGTATCCTATTCCGTCTATTTCGCGATTATATCTTGAACAGGTGAACTATTTCTATTTTGAACTTAAAAATTATTCAATTAATTCGATTTTTTAATAATGCATTTATGCCTACAATAATTGTTATCAAACTTTCAATTGTGTTCATTTAATCTACATTTATATGTATGTATGTATGTGTGTATATATATATATATATATATATATATATATATATATATATATATATATGCTCGAATCAAGCACTAGAGAAGCATTCACCTATTATAATAGTCATCTATAATAGTCAACTTCCCATCACTAAAAAAAAATAATTAAATGGTATGATATTGACTAAAGGTCGTCATCAAATCAATGCGATACATTAGGCTTGAATGCTATGAAATATGTAGGCAAGAATCTGGAACAGTAAGTTAGTAGGCTAGGCCGGGGTGAGAGAGCTGTGGTTGGGCAGACGCTAACCAACGACGTCAAGTTTGCAGGCTTTAGAATGACTCACTCAGGGGTGCAAGGAGGATTAAATGGAATTCTAGGTCTGATGTATGTGCTTGCCCATTGAGTCATGTCTGCTTTATTACGTGTATTTTAAAATGAGTACGTGTATTTGTATTCTCTTTGAGTACCTCTCGAGTGGGATAAGAAACTGTCATTGTCCTTAGAACAAATATATTATTTCTTCAGGTTACATCTAACCTGAGAAATAATTAAAGCTGAGAGTTCATAGTAAGTGATAAAATTCGTTTAAAAAAAAAAAAAAACCTGAAACAAACACAAACGCTGACAAAATTTTTGTTTACATTCCTATCGCTACTAGGCAAGGAGAATATTGGAATCGGTACTGAGTTTGAGTACGGTTTTGAGTGTTTTCATCGGATTTGATTGTCAGAACCTACTGAATCCAAAAAACACATTATCGGCCATTGGTCTGCCATTCGGTGCCACAATCATATCTTGAACAGGTGAACCGAATTTATTGCTGTATTTTATTAATTTTTTTTATCTGTAAGGTTTCGACCTCCGATGCTTGTATTTTGTAAAAAAAAAAAAATGTTTTAAGCTCATGAAGTCCAAGTGCTAAAATTCGATGAAATATCAGAATCTTCTTTTTCACAGAATTTGAAATTTATCCATACTTTTATTATATTGTTCTAATATTCACATTGTAGTAAATAATAATAATAACCAAAACTAATTTGGTGGAGCTTGTAAACGCAAAATTTGAGGTAAATATACCGAAATTTTGACTGGAATTTACCCATACTTTTTATTGTCGTTCTGTCTGAAAGAAAACCGTACATACCGAATTTCAGCTCATTTGACTCAAAGGGGGCCGCTGCAGGTGCTCAAATGAAACGGGGAAAAAAAATTTATATATATATATATATATATATATATATATATATATATATATATATATATATATATATATATATATATACATCAGACATCTCCGAATCTTCCATAACCGTGCTCTAGGGGTTATGAAACGGATAGAAAATGCACTCCCGCCCCTCATTCCTGACCTTCGACCCAGTGCAATAATCAATTTTATTCGGGGAAAATACGACTAATAATTCAAACCAAATAGTATTTGTTGACTGCAGAGCTACTAAAATTTCTCAACGTATTCAAAGGCACTACCAGTCATGTCTATATCACCGAGATTAACTGTTTCTGTTACTAGCCATAGATTTTGTTTTATCTGTATTTATCTTCGGCTTTCATCAACGTTGCACTTAGTTTTATGGCTATGAAATTAATTTTTTTTTATTTATTTACATATAGATACTAATAAATCGTCAATCAATGTATAACGATCAGGGTTAAAATATTAGGCGAGATTTCCAAATCATAAATATTGCACCGTAATGCAAAGTTTAAATTGCACAACATTGCAACCAAGTGATTCACTCTCGAGAAAATGACTAACATTTTCCGTGAATTTTATTTTTTATATATAATAAATAATTTACATGATAAATATTTACATATTTGATACGGGATCGTTTATCTTTTAATAGACTAACTCTTGGCTTTTATACTGGCTCATAAAGAGAAAAAAGATCATAACGTCTAGCGTAATTTAAATATTTGTCGAGCGTAGTGTATAGTGTGCTATCTACTATACACGTCACGGCAATCTGTTTCATCACTCCGCAGTCACGAAAAGCAGTGATAGTCGTGTGTGATATCCATCACTGCCTCAACTAGCGAAATGGTAGGGCGTCTATCGGATACGTGAGGGGTATAGGATCGATTCTCGCACTGTCTAAGTTTTTTTTTTGTAAGGTGCTAGTTCATAAATGGGGTTCATTCATCCTTCTGAAAAGTACATAATTGAAAAAAAAAAGAAGAAATTTTAAGCTAAAAAAAAACATAATTGAGGTTACAGAATGTCTGAAAACAAAAATAAGTATTCCGTGCAATAAGTTCCTTAATCACAAAGAAAAAATCCATTATTGAACTAAAATGGCAACTTTGTATTCGCCAACCATAATAAAAAATGCATACAAAATAAAAAGCAACCTTTTATGTTTTTTTAGTTTGGTTTAACAGTCTTCTGTAGCCCAACGATAAAACATTTTGGCCATTAAGAAATCAAGTGAAGACGAAAAAGAAATAATTCAATTGTATTAATTTAATCAACCATTGCACCATTGATATTGAAACCCCACCATTTTTCGTCAATAGCCCACTCCAATTTTGTAAAAGAGAGGTCTAATTGGTAAAAATTAGCCAAACATCCATAAAATAATTAATCTCTATAAATATATGTAGAGGGAGATAGAAAGGTCTAATATTCAAAATACCAGTTTTAGAAGAGAGACAATTGAAGTTTAGTAATTTACTATAAATGGGAATTTCTCCCAATTCCTTTACATGAAATTTAAATAACACATATACAGGTATTTATATATATATATATATATATATATATATATATATATATATATATATATATATATATATATATATATATATATATATATATGTATATATATATCATTAAATTATAAACATAATGATTTAGTATAAACTAAACCTAGGACGAATAACTGGTTCCTATTGTATTTTGGTAAATATTTGAACTCGAAAATGAGGTCGCTTGCTTTTGAACAGATAAATGTGTGTTTTGACAAAATTAAACCTTGGAATATTTGTACAAATAATAGTTCTTAACCTCTCAGCGAATTTTATCTTATTAAATTTTTTTTTTGCGTCAAAAGCTGACGAAATATTTCAAAGTTCTTTTTTCTAATTTTAAAATGCAACAGCACTTTCTTTTGTTGTACAATGAGTACTCGGTTTTAATAGTAATTTTTAATTACACCAATCAAAGTTTCTCAGTAATTAATTATATAACTCATAATTAATTATGATTTCTCACACACTAGAGTCAAAGTTAATTGATTTGGATGCAGTTATTCATCAACTGGTTGTTGGTGATTTTAAATCTAATTCGATTTTTTTTTTTTTTTTTGCTCTTTTCATATAATCGAAGTAGTTTTGCATTTTCGCTAGAGGCAATGGAGTGGAAAACTGGTTTAGCCCACTTTGCAAAAATAGAAAAAACCAACTCGTGGAACACTTTAAAAACTACAGAATGCTTCTGAATCGCAGGTTATACAAGTAGTTTTACTTATCATATAGTGAAGTTATATGATTCAGTACATCAGATATAATTATTATTGTTGTTTTCTTAGAATAAGTCTTTATAATTTAACATATCCAGTATAATGTATTAAATCTGTCTTGGTTCGATGCACTCTCTCTACCACGCTGAATCCTAAAATACTGTAGTGGCTGTAATAACAACACTACACTGCACAATAGATGAGAAGATAGTCAAAGGCTAGTGAATGTGAAGACCTTGTCCCCTTAACTAGTGCCGGGCCGACCTCGTTTCCAATCCCACACTAATACACACACCAATACCCTAATACCGAGCACACGCGTCCCTAGGCCTTTGAGGGTTGTGTAATCCACCCGTCTACTATCGGTCACCCTCGTGGAAATTCGCTTTTACAGATGATCGATAGTCGTGGGGGAACTTTCCTCATAATATGGACAAGCTTGTACTTGGTGTAAAACTTTTCTTTGCACTGCAAAACTCTGTTTGCGTTTGCGTTTGCGTGTGTGTGTGTGTGTGTGTGTGTGTGTGTGTGTGTGTGTGTGTGTGTGTGTGTGTGTAATAAATAAATAAGGATTGAACATTAAATTCACCAATAGGATGGTTTCATGTTTAAATTATTACAGGCTTAAATCGCTATATTTGAATGAACGAAAAATTATCTTTGTTATCGGACTTTAATAATAAGTTTGTTCTCATGAAGGATACGATCTGCTCTTCATAGCCTATAGAATCCTGATGAAGACCTACAATATGTGTCCAAACGTTGGCATGAAGTAAATAGTTACAACTATTTTATTTTATTCATCACCGCCACCCACACCATCCCCTCCCTGATGATATACCATACGGTCATCTAACAATACACAGAATGCATTTTTATTTTTTATAGTAGGATATTAAGTTTAGTTATAGTAGGAAAAATCCTTTCTGAATATTGAGACATACATATGAATAAAAGAATATAATTTTCTTAAGCGCTAAAGATATTAAGATATTGATAGTTTGCTATATTTCCTCTTCTGACGTAATCGAGGAAGTAAAATCAAATCTTGAAATTTTCCTTGTACTTTTCATTTGTCAATATTGTTATCTAAGAAATAAAGAAAAGCTACAAAAATATTCCACGATACAATTATATAACAGCATTAGATTTTAATTCGGCGATAGTTTCAAGTGTAGTGATGTATTATTAGAGCAATAACCTGGGAGAGCGGTCACTAAACTATGCCCTTCCTCTCTTGTGATAAAGAACTTTTATTAAATCTATACTATATACAATGAATATACACTCAGCAAAAACATGAAAGGACTCCTAAAAAAACTACGCACAGCAAAAACATGAACGGGATCCAGAAAAAAAGTACACAGTTCATCCTGTTTAGAAGAATAAGGCTGCCAAGACTTGATTATGATTTGGAGAAAAGACTCTTATTAGTGATGGGTAACATTATTAAAAGTTTACCGAACTTAATCATATTACATATTACAGTATGTATGTAGATGTCTTGGAGTGATGCATTGTCTCCAGTTGATGTATCTTTTTTATACTGATGATGTGGGATATGCTATATACTGTCTACTCATATATATCATTGTTTTGTTTATTTATGTCCTGATTAAAGGTTTCAGAGACTCGAGGTTTTGAGTTTAGAATTTTCCAATTCCATCGTAATTAGTTGAAATATTAATTAAAAATGTAGTAGGTACATATTCTTGTATAGCGAAAACTTTTTCTTATTAAAAAAAATCCTCAAATTTACTTACTACAACTTTAAAATGACCGCATATAGGTACCATTTCATTGCGTCACATATATCCATTGTAATTTTAAAATAATATTCTATAATGCCTTCGAAGTTCACTAATTTAAAATAATAAGTAGGAAAAAAAAAACATTTTTAGAAAACTTTCGATGTCAAATAATTTTATAGATTTTTTGAATGTATGTTTCTTATTTCAATCATCTTATTCAGTATTATTAATCCATATGATTGATAGGTAACGCCGAAGTTTTGTAAATCATAATTTTGTCAAATATTTTAATGATATGTTTTGATATATAAAATATTTCGCCAGAGTCTTAATTTTATTAACCTCGTATTTTCTAAATATTAGGAATGGAAAACGATAAATAGAAATTTGAATAAAGGGATTAGGCCTATAAACGCATTTCTATGATCGCGAAAAACCCATATAATGAAATTTCAGGTTTGAGCCAAAAAGCGATATTTTTGGATCAATATTTTATGAGCTTTCTGATGATATCATAATTATAATTGATTCCGATCCTTGCTCAACTTATTTTAAACTTTAATACCATTTATCAGGCAGGCATAATTTTTAATTTATATTTAGCAATATATTTTTCAACAAATACTATGTAAAACAGCGTCTAATTATTTTTAACTCTTTATTGTCATGGACTAATTGAATGTCAACGTTAGATTTTCGAAACCTATTGCCCAAAGAGAAAGTTAAATAAATAAATTATAATTGAAATGAAATAATATTAATATTTTACAATAAAATTAATAAAAGATAGACATAATTTATAATAAAAAATGTTAAAAAAAGACATTTTCGACTATGATAAAAAAACAGATTTAATTCAGGCCAGCCAGGACAAAAATAATCCAAGGAAGCTTTGTTCCAAATTTTTCGCAAATATTCTTAAAAATCCGGTTAAAATTAAAATTTTATTTTTAGAAAAAAAGGATTTATCTAAAACTATCCCGATTGGCAACAACCTATAGATAAAATAGCTTAATATATAAAAGTAGGCTTAAGGCTAAAAGTTTTTGAAATAGAAATTTTTATTTTGGTTATCTTAAAAAATGTCTCCTCAGGTTTAATTTGTAAATATGTTTAAAAGCGTATATTCATTTTTTAACTGCAATGAGTAATTTAATATAATTTTCAGATGTAAATGATAATTTAAAATCCGTAAATTTTTTAAAAACTTCTAACACAATATTTTCCAATTTATATACTTTTTTTCATTATAGTTCATTATTTTCTATTAATTCCATATATTCATGCAATAGCAACTAATAAGTATCATGAGTGATTTTATATGTAATTATAAAAATATTTCTTCTGAATCTGTGGCATCCCTAAAAAACTATTTAACCCGAAGGTTGATTTTACGATATTTACTTGAAAAATGTTGGTGTTGAAAAATATCAAAGTTTAAAATTACAGAATATTAAGGAAAAAATGAATATTAAAACAAATTAGTAAAAAAGTAAGATTTCGAGAATGATCTGGCTAAATATTTTTGTCTAAAAATATCTGGCGTGCCCACTGACACGACTTCCCTTACCGCTTTGGGTCCCTGCCTGCCACACTTATAATGTTTTTTGCAAATAAAATTTACTTTTCGTCAAAACTTTGTCCCGCTTTATTTTTCGGGGATGATATATATATATATATATATATATATATATATATATATATATATATATATATATATATATATATATATACACACATAAATATACTCAAGAAGCTGAAACGTAAAGATCTTTTGCAAACGGCATATCTATATTTTGACCCGATAACAATACTTTTTCTTACATAGCAGCGGTAAGAAATTAAATCAAGTATTAATTTTTTTCGATATTTCAAAAAGGCGTAAGCGCCATTCAGGAAACTTGACAGGAAATACATGAAACGTTTTGTCCTTAATAAATAGCAATACATATGCATATATTTAATTTGAATCATTCATTATTTCAATACCGACTGTACATTAACAGAAATTTTTAAGTACATAATTTCAATTGGTTCGACATAAACGTGGATGATACTAAAATATTTGGTAATGGCAAGAGCAAATCCTTTTGATCTGTGAAAGAAAACCGCTCGGGAACCACCAGCAAAAACATCGGCCAGTCCCTTCACAGATTCACAAATACACCGATCCATACTAGATATTTATAATACACCAATATTAAAATTTGAATATCCAAATTGATATTTAAAAAAACAACAACAGAAAAAATATAAAAAATTCCACAAGGAAGGCGAAAGAACCATAATAATTTGTGGAGTAGTGTGTTCGGGCTACTATTTATAGAGTTCAGATATCGAAAGTAAAATTTCGATATTGATATTGGTTAACAATATCGATATCTTGATAATATCGATAATATTTCTATAAAATTAGAAAAAAAATTCTTAACAAATTGGAGAAAGACTAGGAAACATTTCTGATATTTAAATAACAGAAATATTATTTCAGTTAAATTGATATTTAAATCCTGCTAGAAATGAATTTAATAAAAACGATATTTTAATTATATCGGCATAGAAATATCGATATTTCAAAATATCGTTAATTCTTTTTCCAAATTAAAAAAAAATATATATTTTAATTAGGTAAAAGAATTAACGGTATTTTGAAATATCGTTATTATATTAACAATATCTATAAAGATATTATATTATTATACTAATATCTATTTATAAAGATATTATAAAAACAATATGTTAGTGATATCAGCAGAGAAATATCGATATTATAAAAACAATATTTTAATTATTTCGGCAGAGAAATATCGATATTATAGAAACAATAACTTAATGATAATCAGCTGAGAAATATGGAAATTAAAAAACATTATCATAATTATATCGGTACAGAAATATCGATACCCCCGATATATCGAAACATCGATATATGTTTTCAATATTCACATACCTAATCCACAGATACGGCAAACAATTTACCACAGGTGTGCAACCATGGCAATGGACAATCCTGTACGCAAGTAATTTCCATAATATTCGTCCGATGTTTGTTATGACTGCAGTTGCATACGATTTAAATTTAAATGTCAAATGCGCGTTAGATAGTAAATAAACAAAGTGACGCATTAGCTGGTAGTAAAGAGAGCTGTGTTGATTCCGCCAACTTGCCAAGCCGGAGTGGGAAAAAAAAACATGCACGTGTCGCAGTATATATAATCTGCGTAAATATACGTTCCTATCACTCCAGCCTTTATTTATCGTAGTTACATCATCGTTTAATTTATAGTAAATTTATTATTTATTAAACGATGCATTATTATGTAATATGAGAATATAAATAAAATGTGGATTTATTTAAATCGTTTTATTTAGACATTTATAGCACTTCAAAGATTAAATCATTTTGTGGATCAAATTCGGTCCAACATACTAAAAACACTATGGAAAATAGTTTTAATTTATCTTTTTTATTATTATAATTATAATAAAATGATTATCAAAAATTTATAAAATGATTTAATTATACTTTAAAAACTATTATGAAATAAACTAAAAATTAATTACGTCATAATTGGTCATTTGCAATATTATATTAACTTCTAACAGGTTAATATTTTGGTTATTTCTTTTACATTTTTTAAAATAATATTAATTAACTTAATTATTAATCTGAATAAAATTAATGAATGAAACAGTCATTATATTATTTTCAATGAATGAAACAGCGTTACATTGTTTGTAGTTATTATTATTAAAAAACTTACAGTTCATTTTTTTTTTTTTATTGCAAGAACATTAAATTATATTTAAATATCGATCACAAAAATGAGTAATGAATACATTTTAAGCTAGTGTTTATGTTAAAACGAAAAATATATACTATTAAAAAATTTCACAAAAGACCCAGATATATTTATATTCAAGATATTAATCTTGAAAAAAAAAATACTATAATATTATATCTTAACATGCCTTTCATACCCTCCTCAAATAATGACGAGTTCAAAGTTTAGGAAGTGAACTACCATAACGAAAAAAAAAAGAAACTAAAAAAAGGATTAAAAAAAAAACTGAATCCTTAAGGAGTCTGAGAGATAGAAAAAATATTACGTGATGTTGAAAGTAAAAGGGCAGGGACAGGAAAGAGAAATGAATACCCAACACGTAACCTGCTCTGTTTCAAGTCTCGTTAAACCTATTCTCACACTATAATTTATTACTGTTATACATAATTATAATAATTATATATATATATATATATATATACATATGAACTATTTCCAGATTATTAATTGAGATAAATATATATATATATATATATATATATATATATATATATATATATATATATATATATATATATATATATATATATATATATATTTATCTCAATAAGTAATCTGGAAATAGTTCATGACAAGCCATACCATACCAACATTAAATCTACAGCAATCACGAGTAAATAATAATAATATTAAAAAAAAAAAATTTACAATTTTGAATTACAGTATTTATTGTAAGAATTACCAGGATTATTTTACGGGATAAGAAATAATACCTTAACACGTCCGAATTTATCAATTAAAACTTTGAAATAGTGCCATCGTAGGTACCTACATCACAGGGATAAAACTGAAAATATATTACACAATATGTATATTAATATATTAAATGATTTTTTTTCGTTTTTAAGTTTAATAAAACTTTCAGACGTACTTTCACTTATTAGATAATGACTATCGAAAACAAGGAAACAGACAAATCGATATATTTATATGATATTATATGTGTACATATTAGTTCTTTAGCATTTGTATATTTTTTAGTTTTTTTTATTTATTTTATTCCCTTAACATTTTTTGATTTCGAAAGGTTTAATTTAACTACAACCACTCCTTTGAACGGGTTATAAACATATTTTAATCTCTATTCTATATTTGTTAAGTAAAACTTAAAAAAAGTAATCAAAACAACCCGGCTGGTGTAATAATTTTTTTAAATATATATTTATGAACTTTAATGTGAGAAATGCATTTAAACTTTCATAGCTATTGTTTAACTTTGGAATTATTTTCTATTGTGTGAAAGCAAAAATGATAATTTACTAATGGAAAATTAATGAAGTCATTTGTACAAAGGATAGTGGGATAGCAGCCGTGTTATGAAATTGGAAAGTGTAGCTATTACATATAACAGAAATACTTTCAAATATTTTGTAAACTTTCAAGAACGGTAAATCGTCCGTAAATTTAGCGACGAGTTAATGATTTAATAAATTATTCATTAAATTATAATAAAGAAAATAAACCACGAACCATTAATTACAAGTAAAGAACGTATATATTTTTTTTTAATTATTGTTTTAAATCTTAAACAAATATATTACAGAGCATAAACTACAATTATTACCGGTTATTATATTATCTGAATCGTACTTTTTTTTCGATACTTAACTGACATATTTAATGTTCTAAAAACAGATCAAATTCCCTACGCACTTCAACGATCATAACATAGCAGTTATTAAGAGATAAATAGAGGGATTTAGAACAAGCAAAACATTGAATTATAATGAAATAGGTAAAATTATAATTATTGCGAGACATTGCCGCTATTACAAATTATATTTTTAAAGTCGAGAACTACACTTTTGATAAAATAAAAATCAAGTAGATTGTTAACAAAGTGCCAACTTAGGCCGAAACGTTGACACAGAATAAAATAAGTTACATTTTCTAATTAAAACCTTTTATCGACCAATCAACAAAAGTTCCTTTACCTTAGACATACGAGCTAGCAAAAATAAATATTTGGAAAATTTCTGATTATTGATAAACAGATTTTTTCAAATTTATAACAGAAAAAAAAATGTAAAGTGTTTTTGACAGTTTTTAAAACTATTTGGCTAGAATGGATACATCGATACGTTGCCCATAAAATATTTAGCTATGCTAGATTCTAAACCAATGGGATCAGTGTCTTAATTATTCAATTATAAAACTGTAATGAATTTTGAAGTATATTGGCAATTACTGAAATATAAATGTTAATTTACATATGATATTTAATCATGAAATCATGAATTTGTACATCAACAAAACTTAGAATGCAATACTAGTTATTCGGAATGTTAATCGAATCGTTTAAAAAAAATTCTTTATTTTTTAAAAATGTATCTAATTATTTATATGAATAATTACGATATAAGGTCCTACCTATATAGTTCAGATTTTATTTTTTACGCAGTACATGTCACTGCTGTATTAAAGGTTTTTATTTAATAAACTTCTTAATAAAAAAGATGATGAAGCTGAAATTTTACACAAAAAAAATTATAATATAAGATTTAAGCGAAGTTGTTATTGGTCAGAATTAAATTTCATTTTTATGAAAATGTTGAAGTTTTGCTCAGAAATTGGCACTGAACTGCTTGTGATGGTTAAATGATTTAAAGTCGTAGAGTAGTGAGTGAGCTTGATAGTTGCGCGAATCGAGCATTCGAAAGGTCCAGCAGACAGGACTGGAATGCAGACGGAAGAAGACGCGGGCAGCGACCTGGAGGCCAGCTCTGAGAGACTATAGTTCCGATGATATGAGATTTACTACTCACCAATAGTAGATGACAGATGATATGAGGCAGTAATCCAGACAAAGTAATCCCATAATATTACACTTATTAAAGATATAGCGCACTGTACGAGCGGACGGCGTGGACTGAGGAGTCCTTTCCCTTTCAATCCCCCCCCTTTTACTGTCGCCCCCTTCCCCTCACTGCCATCCCAAGGACCTTCTTTCACTCTCATTCTCTCTCTTATCTCCTGTCTTTCTCTATACTCAGGATGCTCTTTAATAATTGCTACGTTTGCGGCCAGGATCGAGGAAATAATTCAGTCAGTACTCAAGTAATCCATATTCAACGCGTATATATAAATAAATATATGTATATGTATAAATATAGATATTAATATAACAGTATAAATATTTAATATATATATATATATATATATATATATATATATATATATATATATATATATATATATATATATATATATATATATATATGCGATAAAACTTCTATGGAAGATATATGTTCTAATTTTTTGTCCTTTTATAACAGATTCTTATTATTTCTTCATTTATTATTATTTTATTTTTTGGAAGAGAGAGGGCGTATTATTCAATTCACAACTGTCGTACTGCACTGACAATCAGCGAATGAGATATGACATATTACCGGAATTACGCATGACAGGTTAGATTCCGACAGTAGCAGATCCAGGATTTAATTTTAGGAGGCTAATACCGGTAGAGGGAGTCCGGGAATAAAGATAATAGGGGGATCCTCCCCCGATATATTTTTGAAGGTCACTCATCGAAACTGCGTTTTTTTACACCATTTGAATTAGTGAACTTGAGCCATTTGAAATTAATTTATGTAATTTTTTTTCTTGTTTAATAACGGTAATTATTAATTAATTATTATTTGAGGATATTTTTAAATGTTTTTAGAGAGGATATTTTTATATTTTTTCAGTAGCTGAAGTTGTTTTTAACCCATCATTCGAATTGACGCCACTCACTCAATTGTGTTTCTATATTCTTTGTGCTATTAAAAATGGGTATAATTTTCAGCTAGGTACTGTGAAGAAAATGTTGAACAATATAGCCGTTACAGAATGCAGTTCAATTGTACTAATGTGTTTTAAACAAAGTATTTTTTCATTGTATCACTATACACTGTATACTCAGTCTGGGCCGCTGTAGAGGAACTATAAACGTCTTTTATGCTGTGTGATTTAATAAGAGAACATATCGTAATTGTTTAATTATTTGGCTCAGATCAGTTATAGATTCAAAAATGTAAAAAATTGTGTTTTTGGTGTGGGGAGGTTTCAGTCCTAAAGTCCCCCTTGAATTCTCTAGTGGATGCCGATAAAGTTCCCATCGAATCCTTTCAAATCCTAAATCGACAAGACCAGACTTAACATGATCCTTCCACTTATATCTACCCCGCGAACGTTGGCCAAAATGTTTGATGCCAACGTTCTTTCAGTAGGTAACGAACTCCCAAGAGATTTCTTAGTGTTCCGTGACAACATTAGAACTGTCAATGTCACTAGATAAAGTATTGGAATCGGCGGTTTTGACATTTTAAGCGGAAGAACCCGCTTAACTTATTATTCTCCTGCTGCAGACTTGTTGATCTCACAAATGGGGAGGAAAACCAGTATTTTACACTCAATTTTAACACTTAAAACAAGTAATAAAAATGTTGAATTAGAGTGAAAAAAAAAATCGCGTTTGTAACCTTTATCACCGAACTATGTCATCTCTGTATTAAATGTTAATATAACTTTTGATTTAAGTTAATTATGACCTTAAAGTGTTATCTGTTATATTATTTATATTGATATATAAGTGTTATTTACGAAATTTGAGATGTTTTACATTATATTTTAATATAATTTTTTATTAAAGTTTGTTATGGCCTTCAGGTAAAGTACCGCTTCAGGCTTGCCAATGTCGACCAAAATCTATTATGTTATTTAAATGAATATACAAATCATAAATACCTAATTTGAAAAGTTTTGTATTATATTTTAATATGATTTTTGAAGAAAATATATTTTGATCTTCAAGTAAAGTACCACGTCCGGAGATCAAGTAATAATTAAAATGAGAGGTTCACAACTAGATGTTACAACAATCCCATATACAAAATTTTAACTTTCTACGGCTAACGAACTTGCAGATGTCCCAACGAAACTAGTCAAAATGGATTCAGGGTTGGTCAATATGGATATTTCCATTAAAATCTGAGAGCCGAAAATTTTCGCGATTACAATACTTCCTTTACTGCGTCCATGGAAGTAAAAATATTACATTTTACCCACAAAGAATTTTTTTTTATATAAAATAAAAAACCTCACACTGACAGACCATGTATAAAAAATTGAATTATAAAATATTTTTATAAAAGGATTGATTTCCTTTCCTTTGTCAGTACTAACTTAAAGTAAAATCAAGAATATTGAGACGAAAATAAACTATGAATGAATGGTACATGGACATTTTTTTCGTGTTCATGAATTTGCAACTCTCAACAATTTGTTGAAAAACAGCAAATGATTAGACGATTATAGGCAGTAGAGAATATAGACGTCGCGGGGTCCTGCTCAATATGATTTTGCGGGGCCCTCTTGAATATGGCGGGGAGGAGGGGTTTGTTTGGGAGGTATGGAATAACCACCAAGAAAAAGATGGGTCCGAAGTCCTCCTAAAACTATAAATTCGCCTGTATAGTATCAATCATTTATTTCATTTTTTTATTGCGCGGCGCCCCTCTGGCCATGGGGCCATAGTCGGTCGCTCCTTCTCTCCCTGGATCCGCTACTGATTATCAGAAATAACGACATGTGAGGCATGGAGAAGGATAGTACAAACCAGCACTTCTTGTCTGGCTTGATACAGTCCTTCTGATTAGTTAAGGAAAGAGATTTCTCACGCACCACCTTCTTGGTCTGTTCCTTGTAATGCAAGAGTTCGTTGCAATTTCCTGAATAAATCTGTAGCTCTCTAATTAACCTGTTAGTTTATCCGTTTAAGTTATTATGAAATCGTTGGTGAAGAGTCCTTACGCTTTGGTCGGTTTTTGACAGGTGTAAAGGTTTTTGGGACAGTATGAAGGATTTTTAGGGACAATATGTCTCACTGACGCGACAATATACCATGGCAAAAAACTGCCACATGTAAACGAGATTATACGCACACTGCGTGGCCTTTCGTTGATATGCACATCATTAGTATATATTTGCGTCAAAAGATAATGGCTGGAGCATGACAGCCTTGTGCCAAAGAGGAATCCTTTGGAATCCTATCGCTGCCATTCAGATAATCAACATGTCAGAGGTCTTACTCCAAGTCAAGGCCCAATCTTTATTTCCTGTTGTCAATTAAAACCATTTGCGAAATTATTAATTTTTGTTTTTATTTCTTTTATCTTTCGAATTAACTTTCGTTTCCTGATCGAGTTTATTTCCTCCTCAAGTGTAAAAATAAATTTTGTAACTTAACGGAAATTAAACCAGAATTCAGTTTCGATTTATTCAAATATTTTCAATACATACAATTTAATTTAGATTCATATAATTGGCAAATATTAAGATATGTGTAAAACTGTAATTTTTTTTTACTTGAAGGAACTTGCTCTTGTTTAGTAACCTCTTAAATGGATTTTATTTGTTTTTATTATTCTATTTTTAAATGCTGTTCTGTCAGCTTCGCCTCGATTGTTCATATGGTTCTCTTCTCCTAAACTACTGGGATTGGCAATACTTCGATAGCTCAGACTATCGATGGTTAAATAAATATTGTTGTATTTATATCATAAAAGCAAATTCATACCGAAATGAGTTAGTTAAAGAATTAAATACTAATTAATTACTTATATATTTATCAAAATATATCAAGGTAGGAAGATTGATCATATGCCTTCTTCTCTGTATAACGTCCAACGTCTTCTCCATAGATTGTCATAGATTGATTCGTCTATTATCAAAATTCCTTTTCTATTACAAAATATTTAACATATTATTAAATCATATAATAATAGAAAAGTTAAATTGTTAATAGATAATTATCTCTATATTAGGTGATTTAAAATTATTTACATTATTGAATTTCATTTTCTAAATTAATAAATTATTTTTCTTAAACTTTAAGTTTAATTCATCATAAATTTTTTTTATGTTGAAAAAATCTGTCGTTCTTTATAAAAAGTCCTAAAATTTGTGGCATTATTTTATTTTTATACTTATATTCACAGATTATTGTATTAAAAAAAATAAAGAAACCTCGATAGAAGAACTCAGTTCATTGTATAAAATACGTTGTACATACAAAGCATATCTTTAAATACTTGTAAATAAACGTATTCATCTATCTATCGATAGTTTCAATAACAAAGTTTCAAATGGTAGCTATCGATATATGGTTAAATGGTAACCATAATCGATAATTGGTAACTACACATACTATCGAATGAAGAGGGCGGAAGGAATAGTTTTAAAACGGTTTTAGAAGGCTTTAATAATCCAAATCATTTATAGGTTTTTAAGTTCAACAGTCTTCTTTCTATTATTGAATGTTTTATTTATTTTTATTTTTTATTTTTTGTAATTTTTCCAAGACTAAAAGAATAGACTTTTGGGAATATTTGTGATTCCTACAATGTCATCCATAGTCTTTTCGATATTCCAACGACTATCGTTGGGCTTTTCGATAGTGAGGACTGTCAATACTATCGACAGTGCTATCGAACTACTGCCACCCCAATGAATTATTTAAAAAATAATTTTATACTTTGTGCTTATCATTACCTAACGTTTCAATCCATTATTACCAATGTTAAACAATTAAAAAAAAATAATATGGTCATTAAAAACGTTACATTTATTTATTTTTAACAAATGTCTATGATCATTTATGCAGCTATATGTAATAATAATAATGAGAAAAGTAACTAGCAATACACGAAACCTTAATAAACTTAGGCATGAACAACTTCTTGTATAGAACGAACTCAAGGAAACCATTTTGAGCCGGGCTACCTTTTAGCACCTTGAATTCTTCACGAGGAGGTTAAACATTCTGCCTTCAACAAACAGTTGTATCTGCTTTTGCCATGAAAGAACAGTCAATAACTGTTTGTCGTTTACAATAACTATTCTAAATTATCAATTCGACTGTAATTAATATAAGATGCTAAAGTCTATAATTTATTATAATAATAAAAATTATGTTTACTTTAAAAATTTTAAAAACTAAAATAATATGTCCGTTGTGTTCGTTTCAGATTTGTTTACAGCCCTCTCCCGTCTTTATTTTCTTAAAATGATTTATACAAGCATTTATACAAGAAGGTACCGAGAAGGTTTGTTTCAACGGTAAATTATCCGATTTTCTTGATAGTTGGCAACAAAGTCACAATTCACCCCAGAGTGATCCTCGGAACTTCTTTTATCATCCGTCATTTCTTTTCAAATGGCGGTCAATTAGTTATTTTACAATTCCTTAAATCCATTTATAAAGATAGAGGAAAAATGTAAAGTGTCTTGGAATCAGCATACGGAGGCATTAAAATAGATAGTATAGATAAAAGCTTTTGGCTTATTAATTTCAATAATGAATCTTTGTAACAGTAATTCCCCCCTCCCTTAAAGTTTGAGGTTTTACGTTTCAAGATATATAGAATGCAAATATCAAATTTAAAAAAAAAAAAATCCGTCCGTCCGATTTTTTTAAATTTGGTTTTTGAAATTGTCAATCGAAAGCTAATTCAATTCTCTAGAAAATAAAAATAAAATCATCGAAACTGGACAAGTATTAGTAGAGATATAGCTTATTGAACTTCGTAGACTAATTTCCCGGCGCTCGTCACTCTTGCCATCCTGAATTATCCTTTTCCATTTCTTCCTGTCCTACGCTTCTTCTCTTTCTTTCAATCGCGGACTTCCAGCTTCCTCGTATCTATCTCCAATTTATCCTTCCTTCCTTCACTTCTACCAGCTTCATGGTCTTTCCTTTTTCCTTTTCGCACTGAAATGCGCCTCTAAAATTTTCCTCTAGGCCATCTTAGCGTACTTGCTATAAGGAAAGTCAAACTAAACACATAATCCTCCTTGTGCCTTCGGCTTAGTCGGGTAATAAATTACTGTATTGTTCAGGTCAATTTGGAATAGTTATTTAATAATATACGTTTGTAAGAAAAATTATATATTTATTTCTTTTTGTCGTCTTGTTTGAAGACGATTGTTTTGTTTTTCCCAAAAAGTTTTTATTAATTTTTTTTTAGTAATTCGTGTGTTTCGTTTTGAAGATTTTTTGTTTTTTTTTAACTTTTATTTTTTTTTTTATGTGATTATTTAGAACCGTTTTGATGTATTTTTTCTTTCTTTTTTTTGTTTTTATTTTACATTTTTCAGTGGCTAAACTTCAATACGAAAACCATGGGTAGGCCTACTAAACATGCTGCTCGTATGAGACACCAAAGATTATTTTATTTATTTAGTATAAAATAAAAACTAGATTCAATTTATGTTGAATTAACTTTCCTTTTTTTTTTTTTTTTGGTCAGTACCTCTGTTTGTACTCTCTCTTTGTTTATTAATTGCTTATTGAGTGCCCCAATGTTAGGTAAGTGCCTATGGTTTTTTTTTTATTTGAAAAGAAAAGAAACGAATAGACCTAGAAATATCTGCTGTAAATTAAACTATTGAAATTGTTGGGAGTGATCAGCTGTTGCTCATTGAGGAGTTTCTCTCGCGAAAAATACTAAATTTATTCTTGCATTAATGAATTTTATTCTTGCATTATCCTTGCGGCATTAGATTAGGTCGGCTACAATGGCTCATGTTCAATCCCTCCTGTAAGGGCCTAATTCTTCAGTGAGATCTCATGAATGTTTTGGAACGATTTAAACTCTTAATAAATACTTATATTAAATGTGATTAGTCTGTCTGTTTGTACTTACAAACATTGTTTAGATTTGTTTACACACTTGTAAACATTTTTTTGAGCGAAGGGCTCAACTGATTATTAAGTTTGATGGCTCAAATTAATCAAATTAATCTTTGGTATCCTGCGAATGTTTTGAAACGAATTGAGCCCAAAATACTGGAAAAATATTGTATTAAATGTGTTTTAATCTGTCCGTTTGTACGAACGTGTCGATTTTTTTAATATAACGGCTCAAGCGATTTTTAACTTTGATGGCCTAATTGCTCAGTGGAATCCACCAAATGTTTTGAAACAATTTGAGCTCAAGTAAGTTCATGGACTGTACCATTCGTAAGTTGTGAGTACTGTGTTGTATGCCTCTGAAACCTGGACTATTCCAACTGACTCAGCAAGAAAACTTGTATCACTGGAAATGGATTTTCGGAGATGTAGTTGTAGAATATCTAGACTACAACACGTTCCAAATAATGCTATCATGGAAAAAATAAAAGAGCCACTTTACATTCTATACTCCATTGAGACAAAAAACCTTGAGTTGGTTTGGGCACGTCATGAGAATGCCAGACGACCGATGGCCTAAAAGGATACTTAAGCATGTGCCATGGGGAAGGAGGAAGAGAGGTCAACCGGAAAAGAGATGGATAGAAGCTATACATGGCGGCAGAGTTTATTAGGTAACGACATTTGACCTTCTGTTGTATTAAAGCCGTTTATATATATATATATATATATATATATATATATATATATATATATATATATATATATATATATATATATATATATATATATAATGTCATAGCCATATGTTATAAAATAAAAATTGATAATACATGAAAAAATATTTATGTAAAAATACTCTATCTCCAACAGTTTTCATTGAATTCTAATGACACTTATAAGGAACCATCCTAAAGGTGTGCACTGTTGATTAAAAAAAGAATCATAGAAATCGATTCAATAATGGCGAAGTTATGGGTGAACATACATAAAAAATGATGTCAAACTGAAAACCTCCTTTTTTGTTGTCGGTTAAAATGCAGAAATTATTATCGACAACAGTCACTTAAGTTTATGCGTTTTTGTCACTCCCCATTACCTTTTACGACTTTATATGATAACTATTAAGCTACCTTTTCAACGGTATATTAGTTATCTATATTCCTACTCTTATTTCCGAAAATTTGTTTTCAACCTGAGAAAATATTTCTACTTTTTCTTCTTTAATTAATTATCAAATTCTTTCACAGTTTATATCTATCCATTTTTATTACCACTAACATTGAGAGAAGATTAATTATTTCAAACAAACAAAACAGGAAGCCATTTTGAATATTCGGCAATTAAGCCCTGTCAGACTATATCAATGAGGATAAGACCTGACTGATATTAAAGACCATTTAATTGCACATTGATATAACAATTTTGATCAAAATCGTTTGTGCCTTTTTTTGACGATATTGTAAAAATGTGTGAAATCAATTATATAAAGTGGCACTTTCGGCAGAATAGTTACTGAAACAGAACAGGCACATATCTATCTTAAATATGTAATTTCTGTTTCGTACAACTTTTCGTTTTTGGGCTAGACTTGCTACATACAAACACAGACCATTTTCCGAGACTTGGTTATCTGGACTGGGGGAACCTTAAAATGTCTATTTCCGTTGAAAAATCGAATCAGAAATTATTCACGATCGCAATACTTTCCTTTACTATATATTTCATTAAGGTAAATGAAAGTAAAACTATTTCGAAGTTCTTTTTGTCAACGGCGCGGGACCCATAGTCAGTTACGTACATTGCCTATATGGACAATAACTGCCCCTGGGATGATCTTCAACACTGCTTCTTCTGCAATAAGTCATCAATTATACAAGAAGAACGTTGAAATGATGGCGAGAGAAGTCGCCTTGATTTTTTTTTTCTGAATGTCTATAGTACAAATACGAAGGTAATTCAATTCTTTTCGAATATTCTGATCCAGCAGATACTGGAGGATATTATCCTCCAGATACTGCAGACCTCGAGAGAAGGAAGGGAATCCTTTCTTCGATCACAGCGACCTTGAGCAGCTGGTCTCCTGCGAAGGCCAACACTTTCACAAAGCCTTACATAACGACTGCTAGGACTGCCAGCAGTGGACTGCTAGCACTGGATTGCTGGACTGCTCCAGCGGACTGCTGTCCCTATGCTGACCTCGTCTGACCTCTCTGGAGCCTCCAGATCATTGCGGTTGATTATATCCTCATTGTAGTCTCTGTTATTACCCTAATAGTTCCTGCAGAAGTCCCGTCATTAAAGTTCAAAATCATCAACTTATAATTTCGCACTAGCAAATAAAGAAGTGGATTTAGTAATTTTTCGTGGAGTATTTCAAAATAATATTCTATTCAATTAAACGGATACATTTCATTAGTTAAAATATCAGATTAATTAAAGAAATAATATAAATTGCGTTATGTTTTGAGTAAATGCTTCTGAATCACATTTGCATGTTCTAAAAGTATGATCACAGAAGAAAATTGAATGAACTAAGTTAAAAAAATGTATATTTTAAAATTTTAATTTAAGGATCTAATCTGATTAATCAATGAATTAATTTAATTGATACTTTGACAGAAATTGAACACTTACACTTACTTACTTAAGCCCATTTATTTATATAAAATTCATACTCAGATTCAAATTTATTAATATTGAACAGTTGACGTAAGTCACGAGATGATTTTTTTTTTTATTTTTACACTTTGGGATCCAATATATTAAAAAACAACAAAACTTCATGGCTAAATTAAAATATTTATATAGACAACAAAAATTTTAAAATTATGTTAATACTATTATAAGAGAGTTAAAAATAAGTACCCCGATAACAATTCCGAAGTATTTTAATTGCACAACTTATTTAAGAAATATATATATATATTTATATTATTTTTTTTTACTTACAGTAGTTTGCAGTTCGCAACTACTATTTATCAACTACCGGTTATGTTGATGGAGTTCAAAACTACAACCAAAGTAGTTGGAAAAAGTAGTTTTGACGGTCAATAACAACTCGTAGTTATAATTGTAAAAAGACTAATTATAACGGCAGAAGAAGTCATAGGCGACTATCAATCTGGGTTCCGTCCTGGAAGATCAATGATTGACCACATATTCACCATCAGGAACATCTTAGAGAAATGTTACGAATAGAACGTAAATCTGCACCATCTCTTCATAGATTATAAACAAGCATATGGTAGCTTAGCAAGAAATGAGCTCTTTGAAAACCTAAGATTTCTAGGTTGCCCCACAAAACTTATAAGGCTGAAAACAGTAGAGGTTAAGTACAAGTCCAGGGAGAAATGTCCAGAGACTTAACCATTCAAAAAGGAGTTAAACAGGGGAACCGACTATTTCCAGTGTTATTTAATATGGTGCTTGAGATGATTATAAGAGCAACCAAAGCAAAGGTTGAAGGATGTATTTATAAAAATATGACCCAATACCTCACATATGCTGATGGTGTGGTCATCATAGGAATAAGTAAAAATTCGCTCTTAGAGGCATTTTCGGAATGAGGAGCTAGGAAGGCAGGACTCATAATAAATGAAAATAAAACAAAGTAAATGATGTCATCTAGGAAAGGATCAACCAGTGGATGTCTTATCGGAAAAGGGTTTAGCTCTGAGGGTGTTGAAAAATTCAAGTATCTAGGCCCAATAGTAAACCGAAGATAACAAAAGGGAAGAAGAGATAAAAAGCAAGAATTGAGAATGGAAATAAATGCTATTGGTCGCTGAAGAAAATTTTTCAAAATCGAGGTATACCCCGAAACCTCAAAACAAGGGTATATATGACGGCCCTTCGTCCAGTTATAATGTATGGTAGTGAGGCATGGGCCCTAACCAAGCAGCAAGAGAAACTACTGAGCTCATGGGAGAGAAAGATCCAAAGAAGAATATATGGCCCGATCAAAGAAGGAAATCGTTTCCGCATAAAGACTAACACAGAACTTAGGGACCTATATGGGAGACCAGATGTAGTTTCTTGTATTAAAAAGGGAAGAATAAGATGGTTGGGTCATGTACGTCGTATAAATCAAAAAAGGTCCCCAAAGAAGATTACGGAGGAATGGCAAGATGGAGAAAGAGGAAGAGGCAGGCCTTAGCTATGATGGGTGGACGATGTAGAGGCCGACCTCAGATTATTAGGTGTGCGAACATGGAGAAGAGCCGCAGAAGACCGGTCTGAATGGAAGAGAATTGTTGAGGAGGCCAAGGTCCTCCATGGACCATAGCGCCGGAAGAGTTAGTTATAATTGTAGTTACGCACTGCTAACTACCAACTACTGTTACTGAAACTACAGTTTTGAAATGTATAATCCAACAGTAAACGTTTTTGTAAACTTTTGGTTTGTTTTTGTGAATTGATACATAACATACTCACAAGTGAAAAGAGATATGTTTAGTTTAGTATTTGTAAAAAAAAAAAGTGAATAATTCCGAAAATATTAATTTCAAAGCGAATAATAAAAATTTCATCGCATTGATAGTAAAAATATTTGGTACATCTTTACAGTCAGGACGCATTATAAGTGCCTGCTGCCGAAGTCACCCGAAGGTCCCCACATTACCACTCTCTAGCGCCATTTGAGATAACAAACTACTTCGTATTCAGTTGTAACATTCGTATTCATTGAAATTATTAAAATGATTACTGCTTTCATTTGATATTATTTAAAATTATTAGTGATGTAGACTGCCGGTGGTCTGGGGAAGTTGTACCTAAAGCAGTAATAATCTAAATTACGATAAGAGACCTAAACTGAAAAGGATGTTTTGGGGGTTTGTATATCTGTTGAGCGAACGTAGTGAGCGGAAGTCGACAGCATTAATAGTTTTAAATAATATTTAATCAAAGCAGTGATAATTTTTATAATTCTAATGAATACGAATTTTAGAATTGAATAGAAAGTAGTTTGTAAGCACAAATGGCGCTAGAGTATGCTGGAGCGGGAACCTTCGGGTAACTTCGGCAGCAGGCACTGATAATGCGTCCCGAATTATTATTTTGTATTTATTTATGTATTTTATAAATTAAAGGTAAAGCTTATGATATGGTATTATAATTTAATTGCCCATCACTTATCAGATTTGATATGATTAAGTTTATTATTTAATTTGTTTCAATTATTACAAAGTTAAATCTTTTCTACCAACTCCAACTACCCAGTAAGAGCCTAAATCCATTCCAACAGTAATGCAAGTATAAATTATCAATAATTCCTGTTGTGACTTTTACTACAATTGTGACAATTAGCTGGTAGTTTCCGTCGCAAAATTTAGTTGACAAATAGTAGTTATGGTCCTAAATATAGAGAATTTATACATATATTGTAACTTTCTAAAAATAATACTTGCTGTGGAGAGGATAGAGGTCCTTCGAAGGTTCTTATTTCAAAAATAGACATTTTTAAGGTTTAAAAATAAACACAGAAACAATAAATATTCCACATATAAATATTAAATATTCCTGATTCAAGCCTTACACTAAATAAATAAGAGTGAAATCATAAAATATGATGATTGCACAGAATGTGTAAATTTCATTGTTTGATTAAGATCTGTACTGTCGAAATATAACCAGTTTTCACAACAGCGATAACATAAACCAATTATGATCTGTTGACTATTTGAAATCCTTCGACAAAAGTGAAATGAATGAAACGATAAATTTTCCTATGGAGTAATCCCATTTACGTCTTGTTTGTTTTTCTAATTGTTCCGAGATGTTTTCCGATAACAATTATCGCGATGGCATTGGGACTGATGCGCAGATGCTTGCCATATCCGAGAAGCAATAACCATGCCAATATTGACAAAACATATCGACTACCAATTTCCATTAAATGTTATGTAAATAATAAAAAATATTGCCAGTATAAACTATAAGCAAAAAAAAATTGAATAAATAAGAGACGCGCGTGTCCTTCGCTAAATTGTTTTCCGCGACTTAAGAGTCTCCATTGACTTTTAATAATCGCATTTCTTGATTAAGGAAAAATTATCTTTCTTAAAGCTTTTAGAGCGTTTAGAGCGTACACAATTTTAAACATTATATTATTGAAAGTGTCTAATGTTAGGAAATAATTTAAGAACATGGACAAGTACCTAAAAAATGTAAAAATCAATAAAAATATAACTCATTTTGGTAATAGTAGATCGTCAAATTTTGAGTAAATGTTTATCTTTCGACCAATTTAGCACGGCTGAATACAAAAATCAATTAAAGTAACAAGCGACTATTAAAAGAAATATGCGGAAAACATATTTTCTCTTTCAACTTTCATTTATTTCCTAACGAAATCGTATTGAAAACCGATTATTTGTGTTTTAAATAATTTATTAAGAAATGAAGAATACAAGTAAAATATAAATATTTTTACTGGTCTTAGGTAGTGTGATTATAATATTTTGTCCTGAATATAATTTTTAATGTTTTTTTTTTATTATTAAATTTGTTGTGGTATAATTGTAAAATATTTGTTTAAAATATTTTTAAAAAATGCCATATCACTGACAAAAAAGAACTAAACCAATGTGCCTAAAAAAGAATACATGAAAGATTATATGAACATATATAACATTTTATTAAATTTTTGAAATGGGCAAAATTTAAAAACGTATTTGCTTCCAGTAGTGTGTTCATAATATTTCAATATCGGACGTAGGCGACACATTATTATTGTTTGAAAACTCCCCCAAAAATATTAATATTAAATATTATAATATTAAATAAGGCCAAAATGTTACAACAAATATAATTATATTACTGTGTGAATACGTTTTTATTAATCGATGTTTGTGAGACTAATATAGTCTATTATCTCTTAATCTAAATTGATTATTCTTATACAATAAATTAGAATCCCATTAGAAAATGAACAATTATAACATTGTTGTTGATCATAATTATTTCACTATAAAAGGCTATAAAAAAGTTATAAAAATTTATACGCTGCTATAGTGTGAATACCATAAAAATATTCTTGAATATGTTAATTGTGGACATATATTAATCTCACCAATGTACTTTTTCTATTATTTGGAAAAAATATTCATATGTACATCATTGTCGTATTTTCCCCGAAAATAATAGACTTTTGAACTGTATACAAGGTCATCAAGATATAGGTATTCAAGGTCTTGAGAGGTTGGGCGCATTTTAAATCCGTTTCATAACTCCCAGAACACGGTTTTGGGGGTTTAGGAGATGTCTTATATAGAAAAAAGTGTATGTATATATATTATATCAAAAGTTTATAACAAAATAAATAAATATCTTGCAAAATCTATATATCTATTTTAGTTGGTCTTGGGGCTTAAATGGATTGAAAAGGGGGCGTAAGAGAAATGAAACTGTTGGGCGCACGGAGACCTGGGCATGCCACTGTCTAAGCCTTTTCCTATTCCTCTTCACAATACCGTCAGGCACTGGCTTCGTTTCGTTACTTACGCTTTATTTTATTATGAATATACATTTCAATTCAATTTTTATTTAGCTCATTTTTTGCTTAGTAAATCGCAAGAATTCTTTTTTATTTTTTATTTATTATTTTTTCTATCAAGGCATTTACAATTCGATTCTTAAGAAATTCGAATATACTTTGATGTTAATTTTTTATCAAGGATTTTTAGATATAGATTTTATATATCTATTTTTAGATATATATCTTCTATCTGTTCATCTTTATTTCTTTGTAAATTTATATACATATGTGTATATATATATATATATATATATATATATATATATATATATATATGTATATATATATATATATATATATATATATATATATATATATATATATATATATATATATTTTCATTATGAGATGCTATTAACTATTTTCATGATTAAGTTGTTTAACTGATGAATTGCCTTTTCTCTCTCTCATTGTTATTTTTTATTAGTACTCACTCATTTGTATTTTATTGTTTATTTTAATGTGTAGGCCAGACCGTTATTTTTTTTTTTTTACGATATTATAATTCTCAAAGGACTTCGTCCCTGAATAAATTTCTTTTCTATTCTATTCTATATATTTGTCCTCTTCAAATCAAATGAGCTGAAATTGGGTATATATGATAGTTTTCTGAATAGAACAATACCATTGTAACGTGAGTAAATTTCAGTCAAAACTTTGGCTTCTATTACGATATTATCCGGTTTTTCGCGCCTTTTAATGATTTTGCGCAACTCTACAGCAATTAAGTTAGAAGGTATGCAAATTTGTATATGAATTGAGTTTGTGTCTGAGAAGTGCCTTTTGGGGATTTCAACTTTTTTCTACCTCCCTCGACTTTTTAATTTTGTATTTTTGTTACTATTTAAGATAATTTAAAAAATGACCATAGGAGCTCTGCTATCCACGCTTTTTCAATAAAAAATGTATGAATATCAGCTATTAATTTAATATATCGCATTTTGGATTTTTTATACTTTTTATGACTGATAAAATATTGTATACACGACAGCTGTTTTGTTGGGTGCATTCAGCTCTAGTTTTGGTGACCATATATATATTTTTTTTACACTGATTTTGAATTTTCAATGCCTCATAAACATAGTTCATAAGGAATGTTATTCAAATTATATAATGTTAGCGACGTCGCTAACTCGTATTTCAAATCAGCTTGTTGTTCGATGATGACGCTCAAAGGATGAGATTGGCCAGAGGAAGAGACAGGATAGATGGGGCACCTGGAGGGCGATCTGACAAAGGATACGGGGTACCGTCAATAGGAGAGGCTCATCCACAAAGGCATTGTCTGTTAGCGCACTTTTTTCTGCCAGATCCTGACCCTCTCCCTCTCTCTCTCCCTACCACCCCTCCCTCCCGCATTATTTCGTCCTTAGTCCTCATAGTCCAATTTCTGCACGGCAGGAGGCATTTCCGCTGTTCTCATCTGATAATGGGGATTAATGTACCGTTTATGGATCAGCTTCATAATCATTCAATATATTCAATGAGCTTATGTCCTGAAAGGGAACTGACCAGTCAAAAACTGGGCAGTTTATTTGTGTCGATTTTCGGGTTACATTAATAAAACATAAATTTAATAATTTAAAATATAGTTATTGGATTCTACACTATTCCACTAATGAACAAGTTTTTGTAATTCTCTCTTCATAAAAGCTTTGATTCTGAACGAAGAATAAATCCCGGTTAGCTATTTGTACCACTTCGGCTGTATTAATTAAACTCTGGGCTTTTAATCAGATATTCGAAACGTTAGCGTATACACTTTTATTTAGTTCGATTGATTATTTGTATTTTAATTATTATTTATTCGATTGTCTTTTGGAAGAATTCCCATGCAGAGTTCTGAGGATTATTCTGGAGTTGCCTATGACTTCAGTGCTAAACCTCAAAAAAATCGGGCTAGTATTCTCGGAGAAAAGCCAGGAACGTCGGATGGACAGGTTTTTATTTATTCGATTTTTTTGGGTTCAACATATCTTGAAACTATTTTGAGAGATAGTTAAATTTTTTTTCTTGGTCGGTTACAAAGGTTCAATATTGAACATTATAAACCAAAACAAAGAAAAATCTAACAAAAAAAGAACTAAAGCCCCAAGAGATCTCAGGATCTATCCATGGCTGAAAACAGAATAAATAATTATCTGTCACAGCTGGTCTCGAACTCCGGACATGGAGATTAGAAGCCTCTCTCACTTAGCGACTCTGCTATAAAGACAAATATAAAATATAACTATAAAGACAAAGATAAATACATATTTTTATTTATATATTTAAAAATAATAGAAAATATATTTTTAATATTTTATTAAATTAAAATATGTTATTTTTTGTTTTTCTATCTTAGAGTTCCGGGAAATTACGAAAGAGTGCAGAGATCACGTAATCGGTATAAGAAGAGTAAATAAAAGATCTGTTTCTTTTTTTTTCACCTTTTTCATGGAAAATCGGGATGAAGGTCAATCAATTGTTCTGCGAAAACCTTGGCCCAACAATCGCCGACACTTACGCGATTTTCCCGAGTGAATGTCGAAGGAAACGGAAAATAATTGTTGTAGGTGTAATCTTCGCCATCGTATCCTCGGGAGAGCTTGATGCTCTTAAAGAAAGGCTGTAAAGAACTTCATAAAGTTGCTTCTTTGGTGATAATCGTTACAGCCTTATTTTTTCAATTACTAAGTTCCTTTACCTAAAATTCGATAATACCAAAAAATTATTTGTTTAAACATCAAAGAAAATATTAATGATGAATTAAAAAAAGTCTTAATTTTCATAATTGGTTTTATTATGTGGTAAACTAAAAATAGTCATCAGAAAGATTATTTTCTTGAGTAAATTGCCGGATCGACTGCCATCCCCTCCCAAAAATGGTAATATGATGAGGCGACAATAAATGAAAAATATAGTATTTTTGATCCATTATACCAAAGCATTTTTTTTTTAAATACAAGTAAATTCTTAATTTTTTTTTTAAATATTTGGAAATTACAAATAGTGTAATAATTTGCAGTTTGTAAAAATCCGATCAGAAAATACATAAATATAATCGCTCAAAATTGGATGATCCCTAGGTTCCGATACCAATATCATTAACTGTATTAGTTATTTCATTACTGAATCCTATGAAAACATAAATTCACTCCTTGAAACATATCAAGCCCACTTTACCTTTAGGCAGCCCTTAGCAGACGCGTCGACCCGAACGCCGCCTAAGGGTGCGCCAAAATGCCAAAATATAATTTTTAATAATTTATTTTTCCCTTCTTTTTTAGACTCCGAAAAGAAAATTTATTTTATTGGATTTAAGTTGGACAATCGTTCAAACAAGTAATCATGAAATAATGTATATAATAAGTAGATAGGGATGTACGATAGCGATCGATAGAAGTATCGATACTTTCCTTTCGAAATCATGTAGTTTTCCTATCGATACCACTAATACAATATTCCGTTCGATGCCTTAGTGCTTTCGAATATGTGATTCAAGTCCTTGAATGAGTGCCTGTATCGAGACTTTGTTGGTATAGTATTCCCCTAGAAGCAGATAACCTGGAATTGTGGCAGAGCCGAAAATAAGATTTTTGCCTAAGGGGAGGAGGCAAGCTTAATTTGTCCGCCTCTTCTTTCAGCCCCGTGCACATTATTATAACGGTACTTAAGGTAATATATTTCGAAATACATATCATCTCATAACATTACTAATTTTTTTACTGATTAAGGTCAAAACTGTCAAAAAGCAAAAACAAATATTATTTGCTTAATCTAAAAATAACATTTTACTCAATATTAACTATCCTCTAAATTCTGCCGCCCGGGACTGGTGTCCCCTTTTCCTCCTAAGTTCCGAACCTGGTGGCAGCAATCTTAGAATTTGCTCCGGGCGCCAGATGGTCTAGCTACGCCACTGGTCCTTAAGCGGCCTACACACATGGGAACATCGGTTCGCCAACAACGGTTCGGCGAACCAAGTTCCCATGTGTGTAGAATTTTTCCTGAAATTTTTCCTTTGTTCGTATGTTCTGCGTTTCGATGTTCCCATTTGTATAGGCCACTATAGGGTTAATCGGATATCGTATTATGCTTTTTATCTAATAGGAAACACATAGGTTGAATAGTATCACATTAAACTGCTACTAATATAAATCCTCTTCTCAATGTGTCGATGTAGTGGATATTGTGGATTTAATCTAATCGATAAAGGCTGAATGGGAGTGTGATCATAAAATAAATCAGTAAATTTATTACTATTTTCTTGTCTGTTTTACTGCTTTTTAAGAGCTATCATTTTTTTAAATACGTTTTTTGTGGCCGAATTTGTCTACAAATTATTCCTTTTTATGACATTAGATAACCCTAAATCCAATGGTTGGATTCAGAACATTAATTTTAGGGCTTTCTAATGTCATAAAAAGGTGTATTTATTAGGCCAATTCTGGCAAACTACAAGAATATATTTAGAAAAATAATTTGCAGTTTGGATCTTTTAACTTAGAACAGCAGTATAGTTTCAGTAAAAGGAATATAAAGGAACCGTCGAGAAATAAAAATCACAGTGAATTTATTAATATTTTAAAGTGTATTCCATTTAATAGTATCATAGAAAAAAATAGTTAAATAAAAATAAAAACCCCTAGTACGAGAATAACTCATATATCTTATACCACTATCCGCCTAGGGATGGAATTTAATTGCATATGTACTTTAACACATTGCTCGGCTTTTAGTGAAGTTGGCGTCGATATATTTTAGAATTTGGTGTAGACTCTTTGACAATACATCATTTTACTTCCTTTATGTTTACAAGCACATATGCATGCGATGGAATCTACCTGGAATGTGCCGTTTTTTATATAACTTAAGAATGATTTTTTTTTCATAATTTCTTATTTCTGAATAATTAATACATAAATGGTTTAAGCTAATTTTATAAATATACCTTGGCATTGAATCAGTCGATGTATCAGACAACTACAGTTTTAATAACATGAATTGGATTTTAATTATTATTTTTAGTATAAGCACGTGACTATCGTTAGTATTAATGATGGTTACAATTATCGATTCGACGATAGCAGTCGAATCGATAATCGTATCGCCTATCCTCAACGCTGGAAATTGTTTAACTAATAAACGACGGCCTTCGATATTCGTAGGCGAGTCTCGTCTTTTTACCCGCGGCCGAAGGCTTCCGGATCGAGCAAGGTTAATCTGCGAACACTCCTCGTGCAGGTTCGAACCTCTATTAACAAACAGCGACCTTCGAGGGTCCGGGCCTTTCACGCGAAACGAAAGTCAGAGCTCTTTAGGTCCAGGAAAGTCGCTAGTAGAATGTATTTATTTTGATAAAGTGGTTTGCCATCGAGCCGCGTGGGCTAGATCCCACGAGTTGGCCGTGAAACGAAAAGAAAAAAAGAGAAGATGGAATCTGCTAATGACTGGGGAAACATTCTACGAAGCTGTAGGTTAGCGCTCTGCTTCTGGGATTTGTGATGTGATAACTGGATGAGAAGTTTAAACATTATTATTATTACTAATTATAATCCATTTAGACTTATACAAATTTACAGCACAACCAAAAACTCACATCCAAAATATATCTCAAATGTTAGCAAACAAAAAAATTGAGATATATCTCAAAAAGATGAAATTAGCGGAAGATTCTATCCAGCCATCTGCGCGTAGAGGATGACGAAATGGCTGAGAACATTGTGCATGAATGTGGGGGTCCATCACTTAGTATAATAATAATAATTATGAGGCTGAATAAGTAAATAAACAAGAAAATCATCTTATAGCTTTAGAAGGAATATTGTTATTACAACATAATTTTTATTTATTATTATTGATGGTAGATAATAGATATTCATGACTCAGTCAATATGTTTTTTTATTGCCAAAGCCGACGTTTCGATCCAAGCATCAGGGCTAAAATTAAAACAGAAGTACAAAAGATTTTTTTTTTTTTTTCCCTTCGACAGTAACCCTACGGGAGGGTCGTGCATTTATAAAACTTACAGGTCTCTTGCTGCAATAGGCATACTAACTGTTAGTAAAAATACAGAAGTAAATAAAAATAAAATAAAATAAAATAATAAAAGTAAATTAAAGATAAAGTAGTAAGGATATGAATAATAATAGAGATACAATTATTAATAAAGTAAATAATAGAAAACTAAGGAATTATAAAAAAAAACAAATGGAATATGTTTTAACAATAGTATAATGGAATTATTAATGGAAAAGAATATGACGATTTAATGAATAAGTGTACAACAGAAAAGTATAAAAATAAAGCTATAATATACTAATATAAATATTAGAAGACAAACTGACCAAGTGAATTCAGTTGGGCTGACATAAGAAGATTAATTAGGGATTGGTAAATTATTTGCCACTTCTATAACTTTGTTTTTATTAAAAACTAGTTTCAAATGTTATACATTTATCTTCAGTTCAAAAAAAATACAAAAATTAAAAAATAAGCAATTTAAAATGCAGTTTGGTATTATTATACATATTAAATTAAATGTAATATAAATTTGTATTATAAAACATTTATGAATTATGAATTTAATTAAGACAAGAAATCGAATATATGTTAGTACTCACCAAGGTTTAAATTGATTATATCAAACAGAAAAGGTGAGTACTTAAACGTCGGTGAGTACCAACATGTATTTCATCTCTTGTCTTAATTAAATTCTTTTTCTTCTTTCCCTATCTCCACCGTGACGTTATGCGTGGAGTAGCCTCAACCAATCTTCTGTTCCTGTCCTGGGCCATTCTTCTTGTCTCCGTCAAGGAGGAGCCCCGAGTCTCTCCTAATAGCCATTATATGTAAGTCTCGGCCTGCCAACCGGTCTCTGCCCCCTTGGTCTTGCTTCTAGCAGCCATCTGGCTTTACGATCGTCGCCCATCCTAGAAACATGTCCGTACCACTTGAGCTGGCGTTCCGCCAAGATATCCCTCGTTGATCTAACTCTGAGGGTTTCCCTGATGGTTTCATTCCTCACTCATTCTCGTCTGGTCTTCCCAGCTACTTTCCTTAAATATCTCATTTCTGCTGCTGTGACCTGACTCCCGTGTCGTTCTAAGAGAACCCAATTCACTGATCCATAAAGCTAGGGGAGGAACACCGATTTAAAGATTCGGAGCTTGGCATCATTGCTGATTTCTTGTTTTCCTACCAGTGTGGTCGATATTTGATAAAAGACCTGGTTAGCCTTGCTCTGTTGAGAACCTCCTGGTCTATTTTGGCGTCCCGGCTAACCATAGTACCCAGGTAAAGGTAGTCATCCACCACTTCCAGTTGTCGTCCGTCACATAGGATTCTCAGATTTTCCTCTTCCTTGCCTACTTTACTCTTGTCTGGATTTATAGCAAGACCTCTTCTTCTTAACTCCTCCGTCCTTCCTCCTCAGCGACTTGCAGTCTTCCTGGACTGTCAGCAACCAGCACAATGCCATCCGCGTACAGGAAACACTGCACCTGAGCTGGTATCATATTCCAGTATCCGACAACAGCACTGGGAATTCTCCTCTTACACACTTTCAGCAAATCATAACAACCTTGAAGAGGAGTGGACTGAGGCTATCTCCTTGCTTAACTCCCTTATAAAATCTAAAGGGGGCAGACTTAGCACCACTGAGTCGGATGACACCCTTCGGATCCTGGTAGACTGACTTAATGGCGCTAATAAGGTTAGAAGGGACACGCCTCAAATGGAGACGTCATTCTTGACTGAATAACTGTGTGATGAATACATTTTTTGAAAAAAAAGTTGATACCCGCAAAAGGCAGTTCCCTAACAGACCGAAATTTACCCATACTTTTATTATATTGTACTGCCGCTCCGCTGACCGACGAGACAGAAAACCCTACAAACCTAATTTCAACACATTTGACCCAAACGGGGCCACTGGAGTTGAAATAACCTTATCTTTCATTTCACCCATAAGAGACTGCTGGAGGTCTCCAAATGTAGCGTGGAAAATATATATATTTCCGCCCCTCACCGCCGACCTTCGACCCATTGCAATAGTCTATTTTATTCGGGGAAAATACGACTAAAAATAATAGGTACGTTTATTAAAGAATGTGCTGGTCACATCAGATTTTTTAGATAGTTTTTAATCAATCTTAGAAATAAAAGCATCAAATAAAAGTTAAAAAAAATAAAATTCTGAGTCACATCCAAACATCCAGAATTAAAAAGCAGGACATCGTCACAAGCAACCGACGCCGAGTATCGTTTCTGAGATACGACGTTTTTGCTATCTTCAGAAACTATTAACCAAATTCAAGATCAGCCACCGATTTATAGTTTAATAGGCGTACAATGAAGTGATGTGTCATCATCATATGACATCAGATATTTTGCTTTACTTTTGTACTCACACCTGTCAAAATTAATTTGCATTCATAGCACACTAATATAGGTAATAGAGTGCAACAATAATAATACGTAATTATTTGCATTATTGAAGGAATTAATTTTGAAAAATAAAAATAAAAATAGAGAATGGCGACGACTGGGACAAGATACGCTCCTTTGTCAGAGATGGCCTTTATGTTTGATTCAAGAGAAGTGACCCCGTTATAGTGAATGCAGCGCTCCACTTACATTTACATAGTCCCTTCGTATTTTTAAACACTTCATGAATTATGTTGAACAGTCCTTGCAACCTTCGCGATTTGTTTTTCCAACTGACGAGAATCGATTTGCCCACTTCCGGTGTCATTGCTAAAGTACGTAAATATCCTTTGAGCGATCGAGTGTGACAGAAGGAAGCAGTGAAGAATATAAAAAGAAAACACACGGCAGAGAGCGATATTATGTAAGGGGATCTCTAATTGGTCGAGGGCAACGACAATATCCAAGGTTATTGACAAATATAGCCTCTTACCTAACTTGTGTCGGTCTCTTCTATTGGCTAGGCGATACGAGTCTCTGCAAACAGTCCTAGCCTCCAATAAAACCTGCCGATGTAACTATTTTACAAGCTGTTAGTTCCTGTCTCATTTATAGACCATTGCGTAATAAGAAGTAAACATTTTTTATATATCGCACATCCCGAACGAACGAAGCACAACACAAAATTTCTAACTTCAGAAATTTTAATTGCTGGACCCCTATTATCAATTCCCAAGAGCATGAATCAGATATTTATACCATCTTATATCAGGACTGACCATTCGACACAATAGGTTTTCCACCAACATGTGTTGTTGGATTATCAACTGGAATAAACAAAATAATAGTTAAAAATCATTATTTTATTTAATATTTGAAAGGTAACAAACATTAAAAAAAATAAAACAAATATTTACAAGAGGTACTTTCCTTTATATTTGAATAACAAAATCATGAATAACTTCTTCGAAGTCTTAAAGTTACGCTTATTCCTTTAAGTCACAGGCGTAACTTTAATGGGCACAGTAGTGCCGGGCACATAGGTGCCAAAAAGAAATGGAAATGTGACAGGGTAGCTTACAAATTCTGTTTTTTAAAATGTTTCTATTTACAGAAATTATATATAGAATATATAGTCTAATAAAGAATGAAAAATGTATGTAACTCAAAGAAGCAATAAGAAAGTGATGTGGCTGTAAAGGGAATCTTATGAACCAATGTTTTATCACACCGTGTTTGCTCCTTTGTTTGTTTTAGGCCATTCTAAAACCGAGTAAACTGAAGAAGCCAGGCCACTGGTGCAGCATTGTCGCACTGTCGCTTAATGAGGCTAGTAGACTGTTACAAAAGTCGAGCATTAGTATAGCTTTATTTCAGACTACTTACTTTAAACATTATTGAATACTACTCTTCAAAAATAAAGTCCATTGTTTTCAACTACTTTCACCCATCTGTCTGCCTGTAATTGGATTTGATGCCGGTACCACTCTTTTGGTTTTGAGGCAAAGAACTCCAATTTTTACATCCTCGTAATTATCAAAGATCCGGCTTTTTAAAAAATGAGCCATAGACCGAAACAAACCATAATCTGATGGTACAAATCTGAGCAATACACAGGATGAGGCAAAACGTTTACATCTTGCAGTTCCGATAATTTTTCCTTGGTCAAACGAGAACGATGTGCAGGGGCATAGTCGTGTTGCAAAAGGGGTAGGTTCCTGTTGACCAAAGCAGCTTTTGGCACTGAAAACTGCATAAACTCTATTCAGCTATTCACAGTAAAGGTTTGAGTCCCTACTACGGCCGATAAATCACGAATAGTTGCATGTGGGTCCTGGTTCACACATTTAAGAAGAACCTCATCATTAACGACCAATGGACCTTGATCTGGGTTGTGCAGCATTATTTCGATGGATAATTGACTCTCCTTCTATGGCACAAATTTCTTCTGCGGCTATCTTTGGGCTCAAACCTTTTTTCCAGTAATGTATTAAAAACCCGCGAATCACGATTTTTTCTTCTATCATTGCACATGCGTTTTAAAAATGTAAAGGACCCCATAAAGGAAAAAAACATTCTTATAGGATAATCATGAGAGTTGGAATCAAGGGTTGCATTCATGCACAAGGACTTTTGTAACAACCTAGTACTTTGCTTGCCCCTTCGTCCTTCCTCTAATTTTGCTGTTTCCAAGCTACTTCAGGAGAATTTTTGTTTTTATTGTCGCCTTCCTATGGATCTAGATAATTAATTTGTCCTATTTAAGTAGTGAGAGCAAACAATCTGCCTTGTATTATAGAATAGTATTATTACAGTTCGCCTTATATTATAGCCTTATATTATATTATCTGTAGAATATACTTCGGACAATGTTTCTAAAATATTCCAGAAATTTTTAGATTTTCGATCAGCCTAATATTATGCTCTGTGATTTTTATGTTGGTAAAATTTTCAGGCTGCTTTACCGAAATACCGATATAAGGGAGCGCACATTTCTGCTGTTCCTATCCACAGGCAAAAAATCTGGTTACGCTGCTGCTTTAAGTACATCACTTTCTGTTGACATCAGTGAGAAACTGCTCGATCTATCTTGAAGCATCGTACTTCTCAGTTCATTCTTGACTTCTTTTTAATTTTAAGAAGAAACGTCCCCTACTGTTATTGCTATCATAAATCATAAAAATAAGAAGGATCACCGACCTGAATGCAGCAATCTCCCTATTTTCATGTGGCAACAAAATACTATTGAATATCTTTTTCCCACGCCTATTGCCGTACGCAGAACAAGAACTTGGGGCTTACCAATGTTGTCGCAGGAAGGGCAGGTCTACTACCGACCAGATATTTAGCCTTGGGACAATCTTCGAGAGGAATATGGAAACCTACCACCTGTACATCGATTTTAAAGCAGCCTATGACAGTGTCAATCGCGAAATGCTTTATAAAGCACACGAAGAATTCAAAATTCCTAATAAGCTCATACGCATGATTGAATTAACTGTAAAAGGATGCATGGATGGCACTGATAAATGGAGACAATTCAGAAGAATATTCTACAGGGAAAGGGCTTTGCCAGGGTGACGCATTAACTCTCATATTTTCAATTTAGCCCTGGAATATTCAGTTAGACAAGCGAAACTATAGGTAGGTGGAACAATATATTTTATAAATATATCCAAATCCTAGCTTAGGCTGACGACGTTGAAATAATCGGACATTCAATGAGGGACGTCACAGAAGCATTCCCTGTATTGATTGGATCAGCAAATAGACTTCAACGAAGCAAAGACCAAGTACATGATAGCAGAAGACTCTACAAGACTCTACTGGAGATATTGTGACCATGTGCCCGTACAATTTTGAGAAAGTAATGCAGTTCACGGATTCGCGTATTTAGAGCCATTAGTGACAAATGGCAATAATGTAGTGGCTGAAATTAAAAAGAGAATTGTGGCTGCCAACTGATGCTATTTTAGCTTGCGCAAGCAGTTTTGTGGTCGCCTCTTATCTAGACAAACCATGGTCAACCTCTACGAAACCTTGATACGGCCAGTTCTTCTATATTTTTGTGAGTCCCGGTCACTCATTAAAAATTACAATGATCTCCATGTATTCGAAAGGAAGATTCTTCGAAGAATATAAGGAGTCCAAACTGTTGGGCAATGGAGGAGGCGTTCCAACCGAGAATTATATGCCATATTCCCCAATCCCAACGTCAAAGATTATCAAGATTATCAAATTAAGCAGGCTAAGGTGTGCAGGACATATGTCCAGGATGGGAGAGGAGGAAATACCGAAGAAGCTCCTTGTGTAACCACTGTAAGGCACAAGATAGAGAGGAAGGCCTAGATTGAGATGGCTTGATGGAGGTCTATGAATGAGGAGTTACAGCCCTTTGGCTTAACGATCTCAGAGTTTCCATTCCGAAACTTGCATGCATACGCCTTCCAATAAACCACTTTACAAGATAAATCAAGCCAAACAAAATTCTCATACCTGAGTCTTGGTCAATTGATCGAACGGTTCCCGGCGGATTAGCGACGATAATCTTTTTAGTGATGCTTTATGATCCGTTCGTGACTAGCCCAACACATTTACACGCTCATTTCAATCGCCCCGACATAATTACTTCTAATATATTTAGCGGGTACACATCACGCGAGAGGGATGTATAGCCATTAATTCAGCGGTGGTAACTTTTTTTGTAGTCTTCTTTTCAAGATATAGCCTGACTAATTTGCATGCCCTTTTCTACCACTGCTAGGGCTTTACGGAGCGATTATTTCTCCATTTAATAAACGTTGAGTGGGTCCCAGGTCGTTCCTCCAATTCTTACAGAACAAAATATAAATGCTCTCTACTGAGAGCAGTTTGTTGAAAACAATTTGGAAAATGGCGGAACTGGGCAACACTGGGTCGGTTTTAGATTGTCGATAGTTTCGATATTATCGAAATGAAACTATAGTTTTGGATTAAGTCGATATATATTCGAAAAGAAAATTTAAACATGAGCATATTCAAATCATCTTAAGTTATTCTGACGATCAGTGTTAATGAAATGATGTGGCGGAGTGACTGGAGTGTTGGAGTGTAGAAGGGCCCCATCACTTCACTCCATCATTCCATTTTTACCAGCAAATAGCAAACATATTTACCAACAAGATTCTACAAATATTTCAATATTCAGACTAATTTAACTGCTGGAAATTAATGTGATGTGAGTAGTTCCTCTACAATAGCAAGAGTGCTAACTAATTTAATCCTTTACCCTTTCCAAAAAAAATGAAAATTTTAAGCAATTTATAAATCCTCTGAAAATGTCCTAATAATAAATTAAAATTTATTATTTTTTTAAGCATAATTAATAATAATACATAATGAGAGAAACAAAATTGTAAGTGATTCATATAAATATTTTTGTATCTACTGACCAATTCATTTTATTATTGTTATAGCAATACCCTAAAAACTGTGTGAAAAATTGTAAAGTCAATCGTTCCACTCCTTCAGTATTCCACATTCATGGTCGGTCGGAGTGATTGGATTTTGGCGTGATGTGATTGAATTTAGGACCTATGTATTTCACACTCACGGTCGTTTCACGTTCCATTTGGCGTGGAGCGGTTGGAGTGGAATGATCCTCAGTGACCTTAAAAGTGACTGATGATTTGTTCTTTTATGACAGGTTTAATTATAATAAAAGGCAAGCAGATCGCTACGTTGACTTATTTAATTTATATTTACTGGACCCAGAAATGTATCAGTTTATCAGCTCTATAGGCGATTATTCTTCAAACTGAATACTTAACACAATAATCAGGAGGATTTAGTTACAAGGCAAATAATTACATAAATGTCTATAATCGCCAAATTTGGTTTAAGTTTTAAGGATAAGTGTGAAAATTGGATCAAAAACTATTGTAAAAATTACCAAAAATATTACTCAAAATCTAATCTTGTGTTTGTGAGTAAGAAAACTATATTTGTTGGTTCAGTTCTGGGTGAGGCATATTCCTCTGGCCCCCTATCTCCCAGCGTACGCCACTGAAATAACCGATTTTCAAATAAATATTACTTCATTTCCTCATCCGTGATTTTTGCAAATTTCTTATTGCCTGCGCAGGATTCAGAAATCCCAATATTTTATTAATCTTAATTCAGGTAAACATTTGTCAAGTTATTCTGTTGAATGCAGCATCTTCATTTCTTTGAGAAAAACCTTAGAGGTTAAGAAATTGGAAGACTCCGTGCTTCTTAATCACAGACGCTATCACAACCACTAATTCGACTCTAATGCTTGCGGTACAAACCTGTATTTGATAGCCCATATCTATAACCCAGGTAATGATGACAGGTTCGTGTTAATTACCGATGAGTAAGGACCGTTCTACGGCCTATTATATTTAATTATTATATTTATGAAGATAATTTACTCCATTAGGCAGTGGGCTGTCTAGTATAATTCCATTCACAATCCTACCTATGTTTACTTTACTACTGATATCGAAGTTGCATAATGATTGTATACCATCTTATGCAGAATGTAAAATCGATTAATGGAATGCGGATATTTAGCCTTGATTATCCCCTCTTCCCTCCCTATCTCTATTATAAAAGAAAAAAAAACAATTGAATACATCAGGAGGTTCAGTTCAAATACTATTAAATTATCATTAAACCGCATGTTGCCCACATAATCATGTCTTATGAATGCTCGGAACATTGCTACATATTAGGAAGAGTTTTGTTGGCCGTAGATGCAATTTTAAAAAGAAGTTAAAATAAAAAATTAATAAAAATTGCAATTTTAACAAGAAGTCGGGAGGTGCGGTTAATTAAGTAAGCACTAATATGTATAACATATTTTATTGTGTGGCGAGTTATATATCGTCGGCCCAATGCCAAAGTGGCATATCTGCAAATTTTGATATTTTGGCGTTGTTACATTTTAAGGTATAGTTTTCAGTCCCCTTCGCTATGCCAAAAACATCAAACTGAATATGTTACGTTACTAATTAAGAGTACAAAATACAACCATATTTAATTAAAAATTAGTTACCTCACTTCTGCAACCACAATTCAAAGCCAATATTCTCGGTTCCACAAATTTTCAGAGTTAGATTCGTTAATGTTTAAGGTTGAATGAACAGTTTATTTAACTTATTTTAAAATTGCAAATAATAACAAAACAAGTGAACGTAGCTGATGTAATGCAATCCGTTCAGAACGATCGGATCTTTCCTGAATGATTTATTGCGCTGTCACTTTCGGAAAACAAAACTTCATTCAAGGTCTGTGTCCAAGACTGGATCACCGAGATTTATTTAAATTGCAAAACCTTCCATCTAAAAGAAGATATTATATTGCTTGATATATATAGATATTTATATATTATATAAGTGAGTATTGGCGTACGCAGAGAGAGGAATGGGGAATTTATTCTCCTCCGAAATGTACAAAAGAAAATAAAGTTTGTATTTTAATGCTTATTCTTGTAACTTATGCCCAATTTGGTGATTATAGACATTTACGGTGATTACTTGTCTTCTTCTTATTAAATCTCCCCTCCACTCTCTCTTACCTTCCCGAAAAAAAATTCTGCGTACGCTCCTATATGTAAGTATTCGGTTTCTGTTCTGTTTTAAATACTAAGCAAGAAGGAAGTGTGTAAGTGTCTTCGCGAAACTTCATATAAGCTGTACTGAGATATATTTTCATATTATAATCTGAAATATGTGGTTAATGAATTAAGTAAATAATAAAGAATTACATTTGTATAGATAAATGTAAAAACAAAAAAAAAAAACAGTTAAAATCTCGTTTCCTTAGTAACCATCTTTAATGAACCTCCAAGGACGGTACGTTTGTCTTACAAATTTTTTTTCTTTCTTCTTTGTTTTTGTTTTCGAAGAGCTCAAGAAAGTGCTTAGCTCGGCCTTGTAGTAATGGGCCGGCATTCTATTTACCATCGGCACACAATGGAATGTTCATTCTCATCTCACGAAAAATATGGCATTGAATGTCTGCAGCCTCCTGTCGGCTTCTTTTTTTTTTGTTTCAACATTACGTTTTAAATGCAGGAAGCTGAGAATCTAATTTAACAAAAAAAATAGTATAAGAAAATGCAGACAATAGAAGCTATAGTTAACGATTCTTGCAAAAACAGAATAGAAGAAAAAATAAAAAGTACTTCCTTAATTTATTCAAGTAAAATTGTTGTAGTTGAATATTAATCGTTGTTTAACTTTTTCAATGGAATGCTTTTTGATTTATTGGTTTCAATAATGAACTTTTGTACCCTATCAAGAAAAAAACAATTTAACTTCCTCTCAAAATTTAAGGTTTTACCTTTCAAAATACATAGAATCCAATAATGGAATAAAAAAAAAAATTGGCCTACCGGCTGCGGCTTTTCAGCAAAACTGCTGGCCCGATTTTTGTTACTTAGGCACTTAAGTCACAGATCAGCCCAGAATGATACTTGGAACTCGACATTACAACTATCTTGTCCTAAATTTGTGGCGGATTTCAAACCCCTATATCTCAGCCATTCATGAAGATATAGTTAAAAATATAAAGTATTTAGGAACATTATACAAAAAATAAAATAAAAATCAATTAATTTTTTACTAAATTATATTTTACTAATATATAATTATTTTTTATATAATTATGTTAATTATTTATATAATTAACTGTAGTTTACACAACTTTGTAGAAAAATAAATTGAATTTTGTGGAGAAAATATGTTTTCCGTTCAAAGAAAAAAAAAAAAATCAACTATGTAATTTCAATATAAACAAAAATGGCAACGGTAGATTTTATACTGGTATAAAAGTTTTTCCGGTCCAAAACTTATCATTTGAAATTATTTCGGCAAAAATTAAAATTAAACTGTTATATTATATTATTATTAAAAGATTCTCAAATTATCTAAAAAATAATAAATTAAGTTGTTCATTAATTTTATAATCCATAAATTTACTCCTCAGAAATATCATAAAATAATTTTTAAAAGATTATAATAAAGTTCATCAGCCAGTGGCGCATGGATTTTACTTTGGCTTATTATGGCCTCTTGAAGTCGTGTTATTTTTTTCTAGAGCTACTGATCCAGTCGTCCATCCGCGGACGGAAGGAATTTTTTTTTTCGATTTTGCATTCCATGTATCTTGAAAAATGACCAGTTTCATAACGAATGCTCGTAATTGAAAATGATAATTTATAATAATATATGACAAATAATGATAGTGATTTAATTCCAATAATAATAATAATGACAAATCATATTTTAATAGAATATTATTATTTCTTTTAAACTTAAAACAAAACAAAAAATATACAACGTATATATTATTTAAAATACCCATTGCAAGTTGTGTTCATATTAGTTTTTGCTAATTATAAAAATTACAGTTGTTTATTCTTAAGTAAATTAGTTAGAATTTGTTTTTTTTTAATGTAAATTGTATAGTTATCAAATTAAATGTAATGTTTATGTATGTTGATAAAAAGATTCTCTCGAAAATAGCTAGATAAAACAAAATATGTGATATACATTTATATAATGCATTTATTGTGAATTCTATTCATTATTGAAGGTTCGTAAGTGGTCTAAAGATTTTTTTAATACCTAGATATCAATGAATTTTCCGAGCTACTGTTTTTGTTTGATAGTTTATTGATCTCTTTCCATTAACGATATTTTTTTTACAAATTTAATAATAAAAAAAAAATATTATCACACTAGAGAGGATACCAATTCAGGCAGTTTACTGACCGAGGGGACAGGTTGATGTCCTGTCAACAGCAGATAGTGGAGGAAATGTGTTTCTATTAAACCATAGCATACGTGGGTAATTCTCAAACTACGGGCCAATATCAGTTGACAAACTTTGTTCTAAAATTTCAAAAAAAAATTGCGGTGATGTCTTGGAACTATTGACATTTTACAATATGTCAAGCAAAGATCAAGCCATTTTCAGCCTTCAAAATTTATATTTAAAGACTCATGGAAATTACATATCTTGCCATGGTAATTAAATTTACATGCATATCGATGTCGTTTTTTGAAAAAGGCTTAAGCGCCAAAATAATCAAAATTTAGGTTTCCTTTTATGATGAGAAGTAAACATCACATCTATCGATTCCCGCTCTCGATATATCGAGAAAAAAAACAACTGGAAATGGTCTAAAAATCTACTATTGATGATGTAAACACCAAACACTCTCTCCCACTCAGAGTTATCACACTGGTTTTATAACCAGTGCTAGAAGCCTTAAAAATATACTGCAATTATAAAGGTTTTGCCACCTTAATAAACTTCTACTGTTTCCCTCCAAGCTACACCTCCAAATATTTTCTGTAAGGAAATGAAGGAAAAACGTCTGGACATGCCATTTTTATTTTATCTCTTTATACTGACAACAATAAATAATGCGGCGTATTTTTTATTTATTTTTTTTTTAATTATGAAATCCTGATATAACAAGTGACTAATTCAGTTAGTGCATTGAAACCAAAAATTAATTTTTGAACAAATACGAATTTTTAAAGTGCCTTGACTTACTAATTAATGACTTACCTAGTGGGTCGAATACGGTGAGGGAGAAAAATAAATTGAATTTTGTGGGAAAATATGTTTTCCGTTCAAAAAAAAATTAACTATATAATTTCGATATAAACAAAAAATGGCAACGGTAGATTTTATACTGATATAAAAGTTTTCCGGGCCAAAACTTATCACGTGAAATTAAAAAAAAAGTGGGTAATAAAAAAAAAATTGAGTCAGATTTAATAAGAAAAATGCCTGAAGATGAACAAAATCGAGTCCGAAACGTTGTTGAAAGAGGATAAAATTAAGCATGAAGAAGTTGTTTGGTTATGTAGATTATTTATTTATTATTATTATTATTTATTATTCTGGTTATTTAGAAATCAAATATAATTTATAGATCCAACCATCGAAAATAAAATAAGAATATAGGAATTTTTAATCTTCTCTTTGATATTTCTAGGGTTTTTTTTTTGTTTTTTTTTGTATTCTCTATGCCAATGATTTCTAGTGATTCTTTATATGTTTGTTAAATTTTAGGATATATATCTGGACGAGTAGATCAGTTTATTGTTTAAGAAATAATCCGCAGTTTAGTTGCATTATTTGCAATTTTTGGAATAAAAACAACAAAACAAGTAAACGTAGCTGAATTAATGTAATCCGGTCAGAAAGATCGGATTCTTCCTGAATGATTTATTGCGTTGTCACTTGCGGAAAACAAAACTTCATTCAAGGTCTCTGTCGAAGACTGGATCACGGAGGTTTATTTAAATTACAAAAGTGAAGCATGCTACGATCAAACACTCCTTTCATGTTGCTTCTTTTTTTTTTTTTTTTTTTTTTTTTTTGTTCTTGGATTTACTGATAGAAATACAGAGGAAAGAAAAACGATTACAACATGTCTGTCGATATTTCAAGATACGAGAGCCAGCGAAGTGGGAGGAGTTTTGTAGTTCTAGAGATGTTAGAAAAATATTAATATAGGATTATCGATATTTTTTAACAAATATATCGTTTGTTTTAATTTAATATACCGTAATATGGATATTAAAATTTGTGTATCGAAAACTGATATTGTTTCCAAAAATAGTATTAAATGAATAAATGAAAAAATAAAAAATGCCTATTGTCAAAGAATACCTATTAAAGACTGGATCACGGAGGTTTATTTAAATTACAAACGTGAAGCAACCTTCAATCAAATATTCCTTTCTTGCTGTTTTTTTTTTTTTTTTTTCAAATTTACTGACATAGAAATATAAAAATTATTAGTACAGGCTTGTCGATATCTCCTGACACGAAATAAAGTAAAAGTTTGATAGGCTTCAGTTATTAATTCAATTTTTATTTCCTTCCTTCTTTTTTTAATTTTTTTTTTTATGTTAAAGTATGTCCTAATTCCAGGGCCTGGGTTCGAGTCCGGCTGTAGCAGATTATTTATCTATTCTTTTGTTTACAGTTTATCAGCCGTGGATCGACTCTGGGATCAGAAGACCCTCCTGGGACGCAGTTAGCCTCCATAAAGTGGGGAACCTTAATTAGGATGGGGGATAACTAGGGTGTTGAGCGAGAACGCTTACCACATCCACCTTCATGTATACAAATAATCTCCAATCTAAAAGTAGTCCTTCATGAGTTAATGTGGAACAGGTTTTTTCTAAAATTTAATAACTCGATATTATCGAAGAAAAAATATTGATACCACAACACATTGAAATCTCAATGTAGATTTCAAAATATCGTACATCGAAAGGAAATCGATTGTTCGGATGTTTCATTGTTTTTTCTCTTATAGATCGCCGATATTAGTAATTTTCGAAGAAAGAAACAACACCTCATGAATGATTTGTGGTCTTAAGCCTTTCTCCGAATAAAATCACGTGAAATATTAATCTTCATATCGACACAAAATCGTGGTATTATCTCTGTGACCGGTTATATCCTGTTCTGGGGAATCAACTTGAGGATTATGGTATCTGTTGAGGATATCGGAGGATTTCCATGACATTAACCATTTAGAATAAACAACGAGTGCTTCTAGAAAAACTGCCAAGATTTATGACTGCGAGGTTTGTTGACTACCACTCCCGGCTTTTGTGACATTACATTGTATAACATAATCATTGTTCGTGGACTACACAAATAATTTTATATAAAATAGGTAAATATAATTCGTGCCGAAGTTGCGGATTAAGTTGTAGGCTTTCATGAGGGCTCAGAAAAACAAGATACGAGAATAATAGAAATGAGAAGATATCAAGCTATCATTTTAATGAAGATATCGTTTACAACTGATCTAATCAAACAGAGATGCGATCGGAAATAAAACACACAGTAATGAAAAATACTGTTTAATGTTTGTCCACGTTTCAGCATAACTTGTTAGTCTTCATCAGGACTAAGAAAAGATGTGTCGCGGCGATCTGCGATCTCAGCCCGCAGCGAGCTGATGATCTAATATATTACTACTTACTGCACTATACATTTCATACAGAAAGCGATCTATCACAGTGAGCCAGTCTTAATCGAGCCCGACAGGTATACATTTCTATACAGCTAGAGCGATTTAAAGAGATCGCAGATTGCCTTGTGTGGCTCTAGCCATATATAAATGGATCGCTGCCGGGCACGATCAAGTCATCGCTGCGATCGATCGCTTTCTGTATGACATTTATGGTGCAGTAAGTAGTAAAATATTAGATCGCAGATCGCCCCGACACATCGCCCTCTGTGTGCCTGACCCTTAAGCAAGATATTGTAATGGGGTAAAATTTTCGGTTTTCCAAGTCTTGTTCGGGCCCGGCAGCGATACATTTCTATATAGCAAGAGCGATCTTGAGAGAACGCAGATCGTGTTCTGTGTGGGTGAGCCTCAACAGCGTTTTAGCTGTATGGAAATGGATCGTTGCCGGGCACGATCAAGACTATAGGCGATAGATCCGCCCTCTGTGTTACATATATAGTGCAGTAAGTAGTAATACATTAGTCAGGAGTACCCGACCGGAGGTTCGGAATAGGTATGCGGGCGGGCAGTAGGCTTTTAATTTTTTTGTTCTTAATTTTGTTATTTTTCAATTATATAATATTCTGAAACTTCGAGTTAGTAATAATTAATGATAAGCAAGTAGGTTTTACATGGTTACTCCTAACATATATTTTTATTGGATAAATAATAATTATGTTATTATTCATTCTCTTTTCATTATTATCTTGGTATTATACTAAAAAAAACAAATGAGAAAAAATATATTAAAAAACAAATGCCTATACTATATGGAAATGATTATTGTGAAGGTGGCAGGGCATAGGAGGAGGGGGAGTAAAGTTGTGGCTCGCCTCAACATTTTGAACTCTTGGTTTGTCGCACGCGTTATAAAAAGGTTGTACTCCCCTTCATTAGATCGCCAGCTCGCTGCGGGCTGATATCGCAGTTCGCCTCTGTGTGCCTGAGCCTTTATAGTGTATCAGCTACTAGATAAAATTGGATCACTTCTGAGGTTAAGTCAATTATGGTTTCATTTTTTTTTAGTATATTACAAGTATCATAAAACGAAATATTATGGCTTTAACCAAAATATATTGTAACAAAAATGTATTTTTTTAGCGGTAAGAAAAAAATAAAATAAAATAAATAACTTGTTTGTATTAATTATGAATTAAAATTGGAAATCAGTTTGTCCTAAAAAGAATTATCATATAATTCCTCCAACATCTAAGTATTTTTCTTTTTCACGTCGCAACGAAAGGCGATAACGAAACTTAAAATCTAGCGATTAAAGTATCAAATGCGACCAGAGCTAATGAATTAAAGCTAATGAACAGATAATAAGTTCAAACATAGTATTAAGATATAATACGAGCTAAGATAGCCAATTTTCTTATTGCTGAATCTTTTCCGTTTAAAAGAGAAAAAAATAAATATTGCTTGCTACATCTCTCCAATATTATAATACATTTAAATTTACTTTTCGCTTTATTCCTTTTGTTCCAGTCTTGCAAGTGTTTACTGGTCCATTAAAAGAAGCTATTCAAGATCGTTGTTCGTTGGAAGTAGGTAGCGCTCAGTTTTCCCGAATCATTCATCACTCACTGATTAAAAAGAGCTCTTATATCGATACTAATGTCGATATCGATTGATTATATTGAACATCGATGCTGTCTGGAAATTAAATATTGAACATCAACAATTTTCATTTTGGTTTAGTAAAGTGATGTAAACTGAATGATACAGAAATGATTTACTGTTACCAGTATCCTTCCTCAAGGATCATGTTTAAGCCCTTTTTCGTACAACTTTACACTGGCCCATACCGAAGGTTACCGCACTAGCACTCTCTAGTACCATTTGTGCTAACTAACTGATTTGAATTCAATTCTAAAATTTATATTCATTGGAATCATTAAAATTATTACTGATTTAATTACATATTATTTAAAATTATTAGTGCTGTCGACTTCCGGCAAAAGGCGATTGAAAAGACGTCGTCTCTTGGGCGAACGTATTGAGCTGAAGTCGACAGCACTAATAATTTTAAAAAATATGTAATTAAGTCAGTAATAATTTTAATGATTCGAATGAATACGAATATTACAATTGAATACAAAGCAGTTAATTAGCACAAAGGCGCTAGACTGGTAGTGCGGCGACCTTCGGGTAAGTTCGGTCAGTAAAAAGGCGTCCCGATTGTAAAGTTGTACCCACTTGGTACAACTCAATTCTTTCCCCCTTTTTTTCTTCTGCTCTCTCACGGTAATCCTGGGTCCGCTTTATTGGATGTCTTCCGGATTGGATATTATATCCTAATCATCCGAGACAAGAACAATCTCCTCCTTGAACAGACATGCCTGTTGCACTCTTAAGCGTGGGGAGCATCCTTTATTAGAGGGTGCTTGAACCCATAGTACCGAGGGATTCTACCACATTCGGTAGAAAGAAGTCGAGCGGAGAGTCCCGGGTTAATCTGTACTCGCCTGGAATTTTATTAAAGAATATGCTGTCTAAAACGTATTTTAAACAATTTTTGTGTTAAAATTAAACCAAAAATGTTTACACTCTTGACCTAAAAAAGTCTTACAATATAAGACTTATTATCAGGTGCCTGTGCAGCTGTGGCCTCATCGACAAGTTGTCTTTGTTCATAATCCAGGATTGAAGCGTACATTTTAAATACAATTGCAGATAGACATATTGGTCTATAGTTAGTTGAATCAATAGGGCCAACTTTTTTTTAATTGCACTATTATATTTAGTTTCCTTTTATATTCTCGGAGGATCTTCATCCTGCCTCATGGAAAAGGACCTGCAAAACCTAGATTATTTCTGGGCAACTTTCATATTTCAAAACATTTCAAGAAAAATCTCATCATGGGTCGCAGTTTTCCAAACTTAATCCACTGCACTACTCCTTCACATCTTCCATTATAACTTATATGCAATTTATAAGGCGAATATATTTGGGGATCCCATAAATAAATTGTATAATACAAATGATCAACCTTTTGAGCACAGTTTCTAGTTGACCAGAGATCCCGTTATAAACTTCAAAACAATAATCGAAGTGATAGAAAATGGGAGTTGTTGAGTGCGTTTTGTTGGCGAAGGATATTGGCGGGAGTAATACGTTAAAGTCCCAATTATCCGAACCTATGATGGGACCTAAGGTAATTAGGTTAATCGAAATTTCGGATAATCCGGAAACACTCTATTTCTGCGATAAAACGAATATACTACACATACGCGCGCCTTATATTCCATATTTCGCTCAATTACTGTCTAATAAATCTTATAATGATGAAGGTTTTAAAAAAGTAAAATAACGAGTTTTATAATTGTGTTTGTGAATTACAGTGAAGATAAAAATAAAACTATAAATACCGTTCAAATGTATCTAACAATAAACTAAAAAACGTAAACCTAACCTTTGTGTTCTAACATCTGTAAACAATCGCTAGACACTGTCTTCGAACAACGATCCGGCGATTAAACTCGCAATGCACTGCGTGTTCGGATTATCGGGACTTGAGTGTACATATCAGAATGGTAGGCGAATGCAACTTGATATAGTTTATTATTAACAAGCGTTAATACTCTGGTTGACCTCAACATTTTAAAATCTTAGGAAGAACATTCTTAAATGTCGGCATTGAATATAGCGATTTCCTGGTTCGTATCATTAGCAGTTTGCAAAACGGCTGCAATTCATACGATCGTATCTTTTCCGCCGTGTTTTCCTTCGACATTCTACTTTTCTTCTCTTATTAATGGAAAATCATGAGAAGACGAATGTACTCGAGGGGGTAAATGCTGGATTATTGATCGTGAGATATCTAGCCTTAATCCTCGTTTACACGATGATAGTTTTCTGTCGTGGTAGTACTGTAAGGAAAAATTTACAGTTTATTAAAAAAAATTTAAAAAAGGCAACTGATTTTTATAAAAAAAAAATAAAAAAAATATTCACAACTGTAAACAAAAATCTGTTACAACCAGCGAATGAGATGTGCAATGAGAATTAAAGTCATGAAGGCATGAAGGTAAAGGTCATCCAGCAATACCTTTCCATAAAATTTAAAATTGAAAGTTAGTCTAGAAGATCCCTGTTCCAGCTCCTTTTCATCGTCGTCTTGTGTCAGGTGTCTCGTGTTGATAGTCCTTGAATTAATGGATTTAAGTCTGCATTAAGTTTGTCGTGAAATTGTTTATATAATGATTTAATGGCTGATTGTACGTTAAGTCTTTGTGTAAGTTCTTGTTATTGATGTACGGGGGAAGCGGCGCTAATAAGTCTTAGTACATTTTATTGAAATATTTTCAGCAAGTTACTTTTTTGGCATATCCGAATATTTTTGTACGGTAAGTCCAAATCGTTCTGAATAGATAAGTATAAATCTTGAGTTTTTCAGTTAGTGGTAGTTTTGATCGTTTTTTTTTTAGAAGATGTAGTAATTAGTTTGAGTCGTAAGTTATTTATAAAAAATTAAAAAAAAAAAACAACGAAACTAGTGACTAAATTTCAATAAAGTTTTTTGTAAATTAAATTAATAAAAATAAATCTGCTTAAATTCATAATTAAATAAATGTATAATAAATGCAAAAAAAAACCTCATTATATTATATCATTTTTATTTCTTTCTTTATTTATTTATTTATTTATTTACACGAACGTTTTCCCACACAATCACCATTACAGTTGATCAAAGTGTATTAATACGTACATTAGTGATGCCAATGGAAGAATCTCCAACTGCCATGTTTATCTATGGCTTATGGTGAGGGTACAATTACTTGCAAAAAATGAATTCTATTTTGGAAACAAAAAAATATTAATTTTAAATAAACTTTATCTTGAGACTGGTGTCCCTTTAGAATAAATTGCAAGAGTTATACAAATAGTTCGGCTATAACTAAAAACAAAACAAATATTTTTCTTTATATAATCATAAATTAAATAAATAGAATAAAATAACAATGACACTTAATTAATTGATTTAAATATTTGATTGAGAACAAATGGAAATGATGATTCTTGCGGAGATAGGAAATAGATAAAGGGAGAAAATTGAAATGTAAAAAGAGGATATGGCAAGATTAAAAGAGCCTTAAGCAGTAAAAAAATAAAATAATAAAAGAAGCAAGAAAAATTTAAAATTACAAAAAAAATTAAATCTTTCTATTTTATTGAAATGATATATTGGAAATGCATTATATATTTATTACGTTTGTCTTACAAGATCTAAGGTATACTGTGTTTATGGCACCCTAATAAGGTATACAAGATCTAAGGTATACTGTGTTAATGGCACCCTAATAAGGTATACAAGATCTAAGGTATACTGTGTTTATGGCACCCTAATAAGGTATACAAGATCTAAGGTATACTGTGTTTATGGCACCCTAATAAGGTATACAAGATCTAAGGTATACTGTGTTTATGGCACCCTAATAAGGTATACAAGATCTAAGGTATACTGTGTTAATGGCACCCTAATAAGGTTGGGCTGCTACTGTTTTATGTTTATCTATCTTTCTCCCAATAAACGTAATCTAACTAAACAAAATTCAATAAACAATAATCCCAAGCATAAAAGCCAAAATTAATACCCAGCTAAAAGGTGTTTGATTTAAAGATAGATTACACCCAATTGTTATATTTTTTGTTTACAGATTTTTTTTTTTATCTTAAGTACATATCTTGGATGGGTTTGGAAACTATGATACAATATTGTAAACATTATAAAATAATTTTTTATCATCGTTATTAACATATTATGCTAATGCAGTATTTTTAATAAAAAATAAAAATGTCTTGTTTTGAACAATTTAATTAGGGACTGATCCTTCTATACCATCATGCGGATGTCAACTGAACAATTTATTTTTATTTTTTATAATTTAACCTTTAACCTGCCAAAATTCTATTTTTCTTATTAAAATCTGTCTCAACCTAACATATTTTTAAAATTAGCAAGATCATAAACAAAATTAAGGCTAATTAAAAAGTTGTGAATGATGTTTATTTTGAGTTATTGAATAGAAAAATTAAAAAGAATCTCTTTGTAAATAATTTTTTTCTTAAAAATTTAATGGTTTTTAAATTTATAATTAGAGAAAATATAGTGTAACTGGGTTTAAAGCGTGGACTTAAGCAACGCTCTACACTTCTTAATAATAATAGATGATAAACAATAAATAATAATTTTATATTATTAGCTATGACAATGATAATGTTACAATATAGCGACCTAATGGATTGGCACACTGACCCAGATTCGATCCTCAATAGCTATTATGCTGCAAGAAAATGTCCTAAACACTTTCCCCATTTTCTATTCACTTTTCAATTAAATATTTCCCAATGATTTTTAAATTAGCCAACCGTTTTAAACAAAGAGCTTGAAACAAAGTGATTAGCAGATGAAACTCGAACATTTCAGATATCATGTTTAATATTTCATTAACTGGCTTAAAACAATTTCTCGTTTGGTCAAGATTTTGTTTGTCGAAATCAATTTAATTTAAAAAATCTATTGAAAGGTTTATCATACTATTAGAAATTTATATCCTTAGATTTTATGAATTCCGAAAGGTAAAGGGCAGATTTATGAGGTAAAGGACCCCCAGAACCCTGTCCTGGACCTTCTGGGTGCTGGTGCTGGTAGTGATATTGGAGGCAAAAAATTAATTAATATTTCACTAAGATTCGTAATCATGTTGTTTCGCTCATTTGTTTTCGTATTGTATCTTCAGATATCAAAAGCAAAAGCAGAGCCTTCTTTTTCTAGATTGAAAATAATTAAAAGTTATATGAGATCAATGATGAGTGAGAATCGACTATTAGGTTTGGCACCGCTTTCGGTTGAAAATGAACCAACTAAAGAAATTGATTTTTTAAACTCTTTAATATTTTTTCACAAGAGATAACTAGAAAAAAGTCATTGAAGTAGCCTAATATGGTCTGGTCTACACGGTATAGCAATGTCATAAGTGTAATAGACTACCCTGCAAGTTCGTGAAACCAATTAATCATAAGCAACACATGTTTGCATTGCCTCTATAAATTTATGGAATTAAAGGAAATAATTCTGACAGCGACGTATGCTGACGATACAACAATTTTAACAAACCATTAAAATCGAACACACGCCTCATTGACTCATACAACATAATCTACCAAAACTTCATGATTGGTGCAAACTTTGGCAAATTCGACCTAACCAAGATAAATCCCAACAAATTATAGATAAAATTTGAGAGAATGACATGGGGTCCACACATCAAGAACAGACAAAGAACGCTAAATCAAAGACTAAAACTATTATGATTACTTCTTTAACGACGTTCTAAATTGAAACACTTAAGCCCATCTGGAGCTTCGCTTCACAGATATAGGGGACAGGCAAAAGGACACACATACAAAAACTTCAAATTTTACATTCAAAAACTTTAAAACTATAACCAAAGCCCCTTGGTACATCAGCAACATTACCTTGCATACAGACCTCAATATGCCAACGGTTAGCGAACACATACGGACCCACCATAAACCATTTCACGATAACTTACACGGTCATCTTAACTCACTTATGACAACACTCTCAGAAGTCTGAAAAGGTCTTTTTTCAGCCTTTTTTATTGTCCTTATAATTTAGATGACCTTATTAGGTATAATATTGTGTTTTATATTTTACATGCTTACTTCAATTTAATTTTGTAACCGTATTAATAGTTATTCGACTGTATAGTCAGAAATATAAAATATCTTTTTTGGATAAATGGTAATTTTAGTTTACAGTGAATAGAATGCATAAATCGAACTTATATTTTATTAGGAAAATGTTTCATTATTTATCCGGGATTATCCCATTTGCCTCCTAGTCCTGCCCATGGAAGCAAACTCACAACCTACACTTAATTCGGTTAATGTTTATTATTTTGCTGCTTATTTCGCATTTTTGGGGTGGCGGTGGAAAACAAAAATCATAACTTCGTTTATTAGGTATTTTAGGAGATTAAAAACGCTGCAAATTATTACACTTTGGTTTATTACTTCCGAATAATTATATACATAGGTATACAAAAAAAAAGCTTTATTTTGATTGTTTTTTTTTTATTGGCTTTGGTATAATGATTCCAAAACAGAATATATTTTTTTATTTTTTAATGAATGGCCGAAATGAAACCTTTAATCGGCCGCCATTTTTAATAGATCGGGAGCTGAGACAAAAAAATGTGTCTGATTTAAAGAAATTTTTTAATCGTGTAGGCCGAAAGTACTCTCAGCATAGACTAGAATATGAAGATCAGCCGCCCTAGATCGGTTTCTATCAAAGTTTATAGGTGCAATTAATTTTGAAGTGCAATTTAGTGCAAAATCCATAATAACCCATCTTGAAGATTCATACAATAACCAATTTAATTTTCTACAAGATTCATACAAAATATATGTAATTACTCTCAACAGACGACAAGAAATATTGAAATATCAATCATAGAGAAAGGAAAATTGTTATTTAAATATTTCTTGGTGTCTGTTGAGAATAATCACAAATATTTTGTGTGAATCTTATAGCAAATTCAATGCTCTATATATATGCACTTGAAATATTTATTAAGACGAAACAACTAAATTTAATGTTTTGCTTTTTCTTAATATTGCAGATATTTATGATCCCGTTTCTCAATAGCTGTTTCGAATATTAAAAAATACTACATAGAAAACTTATAGGAAATTTACCGTTCTTTAAAATTGGTTATGTCCAAGTTAAAACGTAAAACGCACTGGAAGTGAGTTTCTAAGAAAAATCTGAAAAAAGTGACGAAAATGCGTTGGCCGCGTTGAAAATTGAATAGCAACCGGTTGGAAGACGTTCATATTTCCAGCCGAATTTTTGGATAATACGTATCATGGAAAGTAAAACTTCAAATTTTGAGGGAGGGGGTTAATTTTTTTTTTTTTTTTGATCCATTATTATTGAAAATAATAAACCAATACACCCGATTACCAACTGTATTGTCCTTGTATTTAATTATTTTTGTGCAGTTATTGTATACTGGTATCCGTTCTCATGTTTTTTTTTATTGAAATGAAGTAAGATGTTTGGCATTTTTTTTCCTGTGATTTAAATCGTCCTCGGCCCTATTTATATTTATAAAACGCATAAAAATTATGGATATATATGTATAAGCATTGATATAAAAGAGCTGTAAGAAAGCCCTTGAGAACGTTAGGAAGGCTTTGTATAGGGGCCCCTGACAGAACTACAATAGCTCACCCTTCAGCACTCTAATGACGTAGGGCACTCCGCGCTGGGAAATAGGGCCTTTGATGGCAGTTTTCTTCACATTACGCACTCGCTTATCCCTTTATTAAGTTCTCTTTTATTAATGCGATGAATAAGTCCTGTGTCGTGTAGGGCGGCTCGTTAAGGATAATAGCCAGATGAAATAAAAGCGACCCATTTGACCAAAATTTTTAATATGTTCTATAGAGTCTATCCATTAGAGTAAAGAAAAAAAAAGTACGTCAGCCATTCGTATCTGAGTGGATTTCAAAATGGCTGCCAAAAAAAAACTCGAAATTTTAGGAATATTTTTGTTGTAGTATATTAAATTAAAGAGCATTAAATTCTGCGTCTGATGAGCACCACAATATAATGATTGTCTGGTTTGGCCGAAAACTGCCGTAAAAAACGACGATTTTATCAAAAACAGAGACACAGTATACTTATGAGTCTGCGACCGTATTTTTCTACGATATCTGTTACCTAAATTATTATGTTGTATTACTAATTAGAAGCAGAATTCAATGCTCTTTAATTTAATAGGCCCTAACTATTTCAATAGAATGCACCGTTAAGGAATTATAGGTGAAAAACGAAAAAAAGTCCTAAAATTTTCAATTGTTTTTGGCTACTATCTTCAAACCTTTCATGTGTGCTTGAAAAAACTCATATCTAATGCGCAACCATTGACAAATCCATTTTTTGAATTTTTTGAACATTTTTGCAGATTTTCACTGATCTGTATCTCACAGTCAGGAGCTATTCGGAATTTTCAAAAATATTACATACAAAAATTGCGGAAAATTTAACGTTCTTTAAAATTTTAAATTCTCCATTTTGTTAAATAAAAATATAAATAAATATAAATATCTATCGATATTTTCCATGATATCGAATGAAGAGGGCGGGGCTTAGATTCTCATACCTCCGCACTTCCAAGAACAGAGAGAACTAATTTCCTAATTAAACAAAATTGAAAAGTTCCAAATTACAAATTAAATTCTCGGAATCACAGTTGGATTGGAGTGCAGTATTTTGTTTAAGGAGCTTTGATAAGAGAAACCTTTTATAGGCATTCAACAGCCTTCTTTCTTTAATTAAATGTTTTATTTAATTTTCGTTTTGTGTTTTTTTTTTCAAGATTAAAAGATTAGACTTTTGGAATGAGTGTGATGTCAGCAATGCCATCGAAAGTCTTTTCGCCAATCGAACTATCGCCAATCCTTCTGTCCTCTATACATAAGTTTTAATGCAAGGGAAAGTTATTCTAAGATATTCTAATTTTTTCTTTTCCTATAGAGATAGGTAACGTATTACCCTTGAAACGTTAGATTAAATATAATTGGCCTAGAAGGGATAAAAGGAGATCTCTAATTGGCTAGAAGTGGGTCAGGCTTGTAGAGCTCTAGGACTCCCGGCTCTTTCGAAAAGATTTGATATCCTCACCTTGACTATTTAGTAGAATGGCCACGGTGAAAGTTAGCAGGATCACAAGGGCATTGGAAAGCATTCGGCCAGAGCACACATCGATTTATAACACTTATCGATAGTATGGAGCTAGTTCAGGTACATTACCTGTACATGTAGTCATGGAGATCCATTACCTGGCGCTAATTAAGATTTAGATCGGTTACGTATCAAGGACATTCCCTTTCTATCCCAGCTCCTAAGGGAGTGGGCAGGCAAAGGCGAACGCTCAATGGCGCTTGTGTAACTTTTATTCACAATGACAAATCAAATGTTTCCGAAAAAATATAAATCTGTTACAACATTCGAAATATTTCAAAATTCGGGTCTTCACAATGCTTTGGATTTTAAATCATATTCTTGAATCTAGTATCTGTCTTGTGCTAATAATAAGAGTATAATTAATTTTTGTATCATCGCACTTTAAAATATTTTTTTGTTAATGTGGTTACTCAAGTTGCTGCCGCATGGAAATCAGGGCCTAAATAATCCTATCGATTAATAAGAAGTAATCAATGAAGTGAGTATCAGTTTCATACAGGGTATCAAACGGTATTATCTAACGGGGAATTTACATTCTTTAATATAAGTATTACTTTGTATTTTTTAAATATTTAAAGGAAGAAAATAATTTTACTACAGCACTAAAAAAATAAAAATATCATGAGGAGGAAATTATTCTTTAGCAACGGCAGACGCTGTTTTAATGAGGGCATAAGCGTGTATTGTCCTCTCAGGCCTTTCTGAAAATTTATTTCAATAAAGATAATTTTGTTTTAAGGACGTTTTGTATTTTTTTTTTGTTAGTGCGATAGTATATTAATTTTCGTCTATACATATTTCAGTATTATTCGTTTTAATATGCCAAAGTATATTTTATTTTTATTTTCAGAGAAAGTTTCATTTCAGAATTATTTTGGTTAACAAACAGATATTTTTTTGGTAATGTTTTGTTTTATTTCACAAAAAAACTTTATATTCTGTATTTTCGTGTTGTTTTATTGATTAGAAATCGAATTTAATAAATTTTATACTCGAAACACTTCTTTGTCGGGAAAACCTATAGCTTTTATTATTTTATTATTATCTTATTTTTAGATATATGGAATATATCTACACTCCACATTTTGGCCAATCAGTAGCCAATTCTAGACCAATACCAAAAGAAACCTTATCTTCATTTATATGAAATTATGACCTAATAAAATGATATGTTTTCTGGAAAGCAGGGCACCTGCGGCCCCTAGCAGGTTTTTAGGGGTTTGAGAAAAAACATTCACAAGTAAACTTTTCGCTATTAGTCTTTCCTCAGAGCTCCATTACAATGAATTTAGTTAAGCTGAACAATATTTCTCCAAGAGAATGGCGTCTGCTTTACGATGCTGCAATAGGAACTTAATTGCCTTGAATAGGTCTTGATTGATCGCTTCCTATTTAACAATAATATAACTTACTTAAAAAAAATATTTAAATTTCCTGTTTTTCTGTGTTAAATTGGACACACATTTGTTAAACTTGGACCGTGTTAAACATTCGTCAGTCACTGTGAAAATTATGTCAATTCCGACAATGCACCAAAGATCGTGTGTGCTATTGATCTCATTCGACGCTATAATGTTCTTGCTCTATCACGTCACTTTCAATTTGTTTTTGTTTTTTTATGCAAGGCGTCGTTTCTTCATTAATCGTCAAAAAGTGTCGACAACCGTATTTTTTTTATGTTTTTTTGCCTGAAAACAGGTCAAGACTTCAGCGTTACATTTGCTATAAAACCACCAAGGCTTATCCTTATTTTTTGGGGGACACCCTCTATATATACAAAAGTCTTTAATTATTTGCAATCACCTTCGGCAGGTAATGTTTGCTTATTTGGACTACCTGTCAACTGCGGTCAAAAGGGAAATCACTTTCACTAAAACCCAAAGTGTCCAAACCGAAAGTGCAAAATTTATTGCACCAGAACTAACCTCGTTACAGGTACAAAAGAAACAGAGAGTTGGCACAATCGAAAGTTTTCAGAGAATATTTGTTTTTGTTTTGTTTTTTATTCACCTGAGACCTAGTTACCTGAATACAAGGTCGCCAAGGTATTGTGAGGGTTGGACATATTTACCTGTCCGAGTGTGGAAGAAGGTTTTCGGGTCAGCGGTGACCTCGACAGGCGGGCGGGTTTTACGACTTTACGAAGAGAAAGGAGTCCTGTAAAAGCTCTTGTAAAAACAAGAACCCATATCTGACTTGCCCTCTCACTCGCGCTGATCCCAATGTGTTCCAAGGATGTCCTTCCAGGCCTTTCTCGTGTTTTCCTCCAGGTTACATTAGCCCGATAAGATCTCAAGAATTCTCGAAGGAGAGGTCTCTCGCGGATTGAGCCAATATCGGCGTCTTTATGAGCTTTACGAATGAGTCATGATTAACGTCTATAAGTTTATTTCTGGGAAAATTATATATTATTGCACAATTGGTATTTTAAAAATTATAATATATTTATCTCAGAATTTTTTTAAAATAAGTTTTTATGAGATTTAAATGAGGTGTTAATATTATTTTTATTTAAAATGTTTGGGCTTTTCAACAAACTCGGCCATTTTCGCCCTATATTACAGTTTTAAAGTTTGAAATTTGCAAGATAACTAAATTTTAAATAGTTTAGCTTTTTTTAAGAACATCATTAAGTTGTTTGTACATTCTTCTTTTTGAAGTATTTCCTCCAAGCTGCTTTTCTGTTTTTTGTGATAGATGTTCTCTATGAAATTCGAAGGTGTAACACTCGGTGAGCATGCGAACAGACTGTCAGTGGTACTCCACAGGTGACCCAGTCAGGTTGTGCTCCTTTTCTAATTAAGTACTCGTATGTGAATATTAAATGTAAATGAATATAATTTACGTTTTATTTTAAATTACTTAAGATAGAAATATTGTTCATTCATCAATGCAATGCTTATATTTGACCTAATTTGCACTTATTAGGGCCTAGTATTTTTTAAAATATAAAATTTTATGTAATTTATATAATAGTGCTTTGATAAATTTTTATACAGAATAAAATAGGGTTTTATCAAGAAAAAGTCGATAACAATTATGTCCGACCATATCGCCATTCCCATGGTAAACTTATAAATGTGAAAATCACTACTTTTCAGTAGAGCAAAAAACTGTTACATTCTTCTGCTCCTAAGTGCCTATTTCGATTTAAAATTTTTAAATTTAAATTCAACCTGACAAGGTCTTTAAAAAAAACAAAATTAAAAATATGATTAATTTTATATATTTTTATCAATTTTTTAGTATCTAATCAAATTGTAACAGTTTTTCATTTAAAAAAAAAATATATATTTACTTCTTTACAGTTTATGGATAGTAAAGGCAATACAATTAAATTTTATTTTTATTTTAAAAGAAAAATATCCCCAACAAAAAATTTTTAAATCGAAATCGACCCTTAGCTGCTGCTCATAAGGGTCGATTTCGATTTTAAAATTTTTTTTGGGGGATATTTTTCTTTTATCTCATAGTCTCTTTTGAACTTATTGTTTTAGCTTTATAATAATACGCATTTTCATTACTCTAACATGGAAGCTTTAGACTTCCAGGCGTTATTCGTAAAAATGCAACTGTGATTTCAGCACTTTCTAATGCTGTAACAGATTCGTAACTTTACTACAGCCTGTATACTGTAAAGAAGTATCCAATTTTTTTTTTTTTTTATGCTATAATTTGATTCGTGACTACAAAATTGATAAAAATATATAAAATTAAAGATACTTGTAATTTTGTTTTCTTGTTAAAAACACACAATTAGTTAAGAATTAGTCAGTAGAGTGTAAAGGAATCGGGTTTCAAAATCAGTTATCAAATTTCATCAAAATCTTATATATATATATACGAGTATATATATTTTTTTTATTAATCTCTTTTATCGATTCCTAATGGATTTTTGTTAAATTTGTTTATTATGAAAGCTTTTTTTTTTAATCTTACAAAGCAAACATTGTAGATGCTGGTAGAGATGTAAATATGGAAAAAAATATCGATACATCGTATCGATAGTTTTTTAATATATGGAAATAGTTGTTCGATATATCGAAAAAATATCGATATTTGGGGTCTCGATATTCTTAACGCTTTAAAGGTGCCTTTACACATTTGCCAATTCTAGGCAAATCAAATGTCCGATTCGGTTCTTGCGGGAAGCGCTATCTCAGCGCTTATGTTGCATCCTCATTTTCGTCACATGTATAAATATAAATTATATATTTGTAAAAGTGTTTTGTACTTTTAGGTTTTGATTGTGTAGGCCATGGGGATAACCTCGACAAGATATGTAACCAAATCAGATGTGTTTATATTTGTACCATATCTGTTACTTTTTGTTTAAAAGTGCTAATGTTTGTAAGAAGTACACAGTTTGATTCAAGAATGTATTATTAACTTTAAAAACTGATTTATTTTTTGTTTGTTTGTTGTTTTGGGTTTGATGAACACATTGTAAACTATTGTTATTGTAAATAATGCTAAATAAAATTGTTATTTTTAGGATCAAATCGGTCAAAAGTTATTGAAGAATTCAATCCTATTTTACCATATTAGATATTTATAAGGTTCTATTTTAATTTGTTTCTTTATAAATTAAACTATCTAACACACAGAGAAGCCAATCGAAGCCAAGTAAAACTACCCCCTTTGCACATTTGATTTTTCTAGGCTAGGCAAATATGTTAAGGCACCTTAAGAAATTGTTTTTATAATATCGATATTTCTGTGCTGATATAATTAACATATTGTTTTTATAATATCGATATTTCTGAAACGATAAATTAAACATATCGTTTTTATAATATTGATATTTCTGTGCCAATATAATTATGATAAGTTTTATAATATCAATATTTCTGTTCCAATATAATTATGATTTCTCAATAAGATATTATTGTTTAATAAGTTATTATCGATATTACTCTGCCAATATCAAAAAGATATTGTTTTTATTATGCTCATTTACAACAGGATTTAAATTATAAGGAGCAGTCTATCTCTTAATATCCTTCCGATTCGTTTATTTTTTTTATTTGATAAAAGAATCAACTATATTTTGAAATATCGATTTTTCGATATCGATCTAATTAAGATATTGTTTTCATTCAATAATAAGTCGTGATAAATGAAAATAAATTAATACATATGTTGGTGAGAGGTGGCCCATATAAATGTATAAATAATTCAACTTTAGCGTCAACAATGCTCTCAACATTGCGACATTGAAGTTCTAGTTGCCACACGTTGGACACCCACCCGATAAGCGCCGAGTCCTTTCACCAAACTGAATATTTAGATTCGTTTTAGCATTCGCCCGATATTTTATTCTCTAAACGTGGGATCCCTTTCCCAGCTCTCCGATACGGAATAATATAGAAGGCCGCTTTGCTTCTTGCAACACGGCTACTAATTGTCGGCAAGGACTCGCCCGAGAAAGGTTATTCCGACACTTCAAGGATATTCTAGTTCTGATGTCACCTTTCCATAATGGCAGGTGTGTCTTCTTGAAATTGCTAGAGTGGGGAGTGCTTCATACATATCGCGGAATCAGATGAGTAAGCTGAATTATATGTAACTGTCGGATACTACGGCATGAATAATGATAAAACTTCACAATGAGATGCAATAGTTACAGAATTTTGTTTAAAAAAAAATTAATTTAATAAAAAATAAAAACCCCGACTTCGGTAATAGCTTTTATATCTTACAAAACGTCCTAAGGGATGTAATGTACTTGCATATCTGCTTAATCTAATTGGTGGATTGTTCGTGTTGAAGCCCATGAATATTGAAACTTGGTGTTGTAGTCAGGTATCTTTAAAGGAAAATGAAGACTCTTCTTTACTCAATACTTTAATTTACTCTCTGTATGTAATTACATTTTTACGGTTTTAGTTTTTCAAATATTTATAATTTATAACTTTATGATCATGAACTTATAAATGATATGATAAGAAACATCCACAAAAAAAACGAAAATACTTAAAATATAATGAAATATTTTTCCAGCATTTCGAGCTGACAATGTTTCAAAATATTCGCGGGAATTCACTGAATGCTTTGAGCCATCAAACTTGAAAATCGGTTGAGCATTTCGCTCAAAAAATCGTTTGATACCTACTAATGGTCAAGCTTAACACATTACCCTCCTCACGGCTTCGCCGTAGACTGGTAAAAAGCTTTGATTCTTAAAGATTAATTTCCTTTTTTTTTTCTTCTTTTTTTTTACAATAATATTATTGTGATAGTGAATCGGACTATCAATTTCTTTTTCTTAATTTTATTCTGTAATATCCGTCTTATATTTCACATCCATCAATTACCTAATACTTTTTCCTGATCATCAACGCAAGAACTTTATTATTTCCTTCTAATATCTTATTTACCCCTTGCATTGGCCAGTTCTGTTTCTTACTATCAAAGACTGTGATAGTGAGAAATAGAACTGTGATAGTCCGCAGGGTCTGACGGACTCCATAACTAAAAATAGATAAAAATCAGTTTCTCTTTTGAATATTATTACTTAACAAATATTTTACTATTGGCGTAACTTTTTCATTCCGCAATTTTTCAAAATTTACTCATTTTATTTTTTATTTTACCACGTTTTTAATATTCATTACCTTACTTATTCTTTCATGTGATGTTAAAAAAAAATGTTTGATTACTAAATTAAAAGCCTAAATTCCCATGTTATGTCCCATCGTTCTCACGCAGACAGGAGAGTCCCAGTTAGATTCCTTATTTTCTTAAGTATCCCCATACCTTTAAAATGGAGAAAAAGTCGCAGAGATTCTTAAGTCAATGTAAAGATTAATTAACTGCATCGCCCTCCTAATATTTTTCAACTTCATCTGTTAGAATTCGAAATTCTCCTTCTTTCCGACTCATGTACCTCATCTTATTAAACCATTGCATTTGACAAATTCTTATGAAGCTCTGCTCCACTCTTAGTCCTTAAAGTTTCCTTAGTTCTGGATTAGGTATGGATGTGGGCAACTGCCTATAGGCCCCGCGCCTCCGAGGAGCATCGTGGCGCATGAGAAAACTCTTGTAGTTTGCTTTACAAAAATTTTAGGTTTATTTTTAAAGGTCGAACAATTTCACAGGATAGACTTATTAGACACATTCTTATTTTCTATCAAAAACAAAACTCACGCTGACAGATACAAACAACTGTTCTGTAGTATGAAATCATATTTGGCCAAAAGACTAAATAATTAAAATTAATAGGTTTATATTATATCAGATACAAATATTTAAGCAACTCGAAGCAGTTTCTCTCGTGAAAAAAATATAATTATTGGTGATAAAAAACAAAAATAAAAAAATAAGAATAAAAATAATAACTTAATTTCCTCAAACTCGATTTAGTTAGAATAAAACTTAATAGAAATAAAAATATTATTATCTTTTGACTTTGTTATAACTGAAGTTACATAATTAGAGAACATCAGTTTGGAATATGAGGAATATTCTGGAAAAGAAGGGATTTGAATGATTGGAGTGAAGAAGCAGATATTAGATTAACGATTAAATGCTTGAGTTCTGTGGAATGGGATATCGAAGACAGAAAGACGGGATCTTGTTTCCTCCGGGTGGATTGAGGATTCGAATTGCCCTATTTAAATCCCATTAATTCTCAATCGTTATATTAATATGTACATTGAAATATTTGTAAGCTCTAATAATTATAACAGACCTGTATACGTGAGCATGGAACGTACTTGACGATTAAAAATATGGTGACTTCTTGAAAACTGAGATTGACAAATTCGCATACGCATGTGCTATACCTCTTTCAAGATGCGTAGAATCCCAAAATAAAATTTAAAAAAATAAATAAAACCGTCCGTCCGGCGTCCACGGCTTTTTTCCACAACTAAGGAACCCATTTTTTTTATATTTGGCGCTTTAGTCACAATCCACCCCAGGACGATCCTCGGAACTCGCCATCACCTATTACTCGCCTTTTTTTTTCAGAAGTTTTATACACCAATATGTCAGGCATTTATGAAGATAGAGGGAAATGTTAAGTGTTTTGAATTCATTATACCGAAGCCTAAAATAAAATAAAATAATAAATATACATCAATTATATATTTTTTTTTTTGTCTTGCTATAATAATTCCGGAACACTTTTAATACTATTATAAATAATAAATAAAGAAAATTAATAATAAACCATTGTATAATAATTTGCAGCGTTTTTTTTGCTGGCACCATGCTTAAAATAAGCATGATAAATGAAAATAAGCATTTAGCCTGTTTTAGAATTTGGAACAATTTTTCATTTTACATTTTTTGTTTGGACGAATGTTTGGATGTCGATCGAACCTCACTTTTCCAATAATGTTGACCATTGTGCAAAATCTCTCCCTCCCTCAAATCAAATTTATCACCGACCTCCGCCTCCTGGCTGATATCTACATCGCCGCAGACTGTCCCTCCGACCTGAATGCTAACTCGACCCCAATACATTACACAACGCGACTCGAATACTACGACGGCCCGCGGTCCAGATCTGTCCACGGTTCCATCCCTTCCGATATGTCAAGCAGGTCCATTATCATAAGCGGCTCGACACATTTGAATGGTTCCATATTCAAATGCGCTTCTACAATCCGAGAGTATATATCATTTCAATTTTTATACTTTTGTGCGGAGAACGCTTTAATGGCTTCAATGTGATATCAAGAATATCCATAAAAAATCTTATATCAATCAAGAACTAAATTAAATTAGAATGACTGTATTAGTCTACCGAAGTATTGAAAATCTATCGTTGAGGTAAGGGTGATAAGGCCCCGCACAATGCTTATCCACTTGGAAGGAACTAGAAGAAGGTTGAGACGGGACTATCAGATGTATCGAAGGTTTAACAAACGAACTACAAGCGATGAGCAAGTTAAGAGTATTAACTCTCAGGTACAGTATGTAGGAGCTCGAACGATTGTATGAAAGTAAGAGGATGAGCTGAGAAATCAGAAATGAGGGGAGAAAGATCCTTAAATTTTTATCAATATTTATTTTTTAACTTCACTGGCCATACTCCCCAGTTAATTACTACAATTACTTCAACGATCAACTATACTTTCTAAGATGTATGTGTTAACAATTTTACCAACTACATCTGGTCACTTGTAATATTTCCTCAATTAGTCTTTAGTTATTTAATACAACTTTATATTGCCGATTAGAAGCGGTAACTTTTATTTAAAAATTTTGCTGTACTTCAAGGGACTAATTTTATTATTATTTTTTTTTTTTGTGATCTCAAAATAAAACTTGTTTTATTCAACTCAAGCTTAAATTTATATTTTTGAACCTTAATATATACTTTTTTCTTTCCTAACAAAGGCTTAGGTATTGGTTTTTTAATTAATTATTTTAAATATTAACTGATAATGTGGTGTAATATAGGAATTAATGTTCAATGTAAGAAAAGGGCACAAGAATAGTTACAATGTTTCTTCAATCAGATTGGTTTACACAATGAAATGCGAGGAGTTTTCAGGCAGCATAGACATTTTCAGAGAATCTCGAAAAGGCTTGTCAGTTCGTATCTCAAAACTCTCTTTTGGTGAGAAAGGGAATAAAGGAGACAAAATTATTGTCAGGATATTTTAGTGGAAAATTCTAAAACAAAGCCTAAAGTTTCTCAAATAGCAGTAAATAGTGCGTGTTGCTGATAGATCGCCTATTGATTTGTCTGATATTTGTGCCTACTGCTGTTTGGGATGATAGCGGTCCTCGCACATCTCACATCAACCGTATAGAAAAATGTGATGTGGATACTACACGATTTCCTTGTACGCCTCTTAAGCTATAATTGGATGGCTCAAAAAGTGATCCTGAATCACTATTTGGTTGCTAGATCCCGAAGATAGCAGTATCTACAAAACGTAACTCTGCGTCGGTTACTTGTGACGGTACCATGAATCATAATTCCAGATATGTTAGATTCAGAATTTTATTTTATTAAACTTTTATGACGCTATACTTCTAACCATTTAAAAAATCTATTATGAAAATTTAAAAAAGTCTAATATGAATATCAAGTAAAGTAGCACTTTCGGTTATCCAATTTTAACACAAATTTAATATGTTATTTATACCTATTGGTATAAAAGTTTATATACAAAATTTGATTTTTTTTTTTAAGTCTATTATGACCTTTAAGTAAAGTGCCTCTTCCGGTGATCATGTCGTGGCCAAAAACGGAGGTTTACAATTAGATGTTACAAAAATCCCAAATACAAAATTTCAATTTTCTGGAGCTAATCGTTTCTGAGTTATCGATATTGGAACGAACGAACATAGAGAGGTCACTGCGAAACAGCTCCACAGCCAAAATGGATTCAGAGTTGGTCAAAGTGGGTATTTCCGTTGAAATTTGAAAACGGAAAATTTTCGCCATTAAAATACTTCCTTTAAAGCGAGCGTACAAGGAAGTAAAAATAACACAAAACGAAAATTAAATAAAAGATTTAATTAAAGAAAGAAGGCTATTAAACTTGAAAATCTACAAAAGGTAAACATACCAAAAGTCTCTGGATCTAGAAGCAGAGGCAAAGAGAGGAGGGGAAGGAAAAGATCATGTTTTGGGCTTTTCGTTAAATCACTAAAACGGTTGGTCCTAGCTTATCTCATTAGATCATCAAATTTTCTACGAGAATGTTTTTATTTATTTTTTTCGTATCTGTTACATTTTAAGTAACAAATTAAAATTTGTAAAGTATCACATTTGAAAATTTTCTGACTCCATACTATACTGGACTATAATTTTCCTTTTATCGCGTTTACCGTTTGTTACTTTGAAAAACATATATTTCTTAAACTATCACCGATACAAAAAGAAATTATAGGAACATTCTGGTAGTAAATTTAATGCTCTTTAGTATTTAACTTGAAATGTTTTAAGCTAGGATCAACCGTCTTCGAGATATAAACGAAAAACCGAATAACTCGACCTTCACTCCCCTTATTTCTTTGTCTCTGCTATTGGATACGGGGACTTTTAGTATGTTTACTTCAAAGTATCTAATAGTCAAAGTCCAGAAGTCAATTTTGGCGAAATCCGTCATTTCTGTCTACACTCCCCATTCGAACATTCATTGAATGTACTGTTGGTTATATTTTTATTTTGCAACTTTATTGTTTTCGTCGATACTGCTACATTTTGCTTCTGTAATTTGAGTTTTAATTCATGACGAACCTGTTATTATGATAATCTATATATCTAAATAATAAAAATCTTAGATTCTTTCTTAGGTAGATTCGTGTTCGTAACAGTTTTCACGCATGTGGAAGCAAGTTCGCAACACACACTTCATTAGGTTAACTTTACGTTAATTTTTATTAAATGAGAGTCACAAAAAGGACATAACAAAAGAAAATTTGAAGGGTGATTAGAAACAAAAAAAAATTGATTAATTCTAATTATTTATCATTTTTTATGGGGGATGAGGAGAATTTTTTTTATAACTTCATTTATTAGGTTATTTTGTATTTTAGGGGGTTAATAATGTTTTATGCAGCTATAGTTTTTTAATATCTCTTTCCCATGTTCTTTTAACGAAACGAAGAGAAATAAATAATTAAATATTATGTTTTATATTTTTTTAAAACCGTCGCCCTGCCATTCGTTATATCATAACATATTATATTATTATATAATGTTACTGTATATTACATAATGTTATTGTGGATACTATCGCACTTTGTGTCTAGCCCGCGCCTGGACCCGCAACACACTCACGATCTCGGTACGTGCTCCTGAATATTGTTCGGGATATTCCCATGTCTTCCGAACTTAACCTTGCCATTTATATCCTGTACATTCGTAATTTAAAAAAAAAAAGCAACTTGTCTTCCAGCCGTTACGTAATTTTTTATAAATTCCGTCATGTTTCGGCCTCCCAATTGTGTTAATTGCGTTAAAAAAATTAATTCTCTAGGTTACGAGATAAATTTATCTACGATTTAACTCGAAAGATTATCTCGATTACTTGGTAATGCACGGTGTATTAAATACTAAAATGAATTGTCCAGATTGCAGGAAATTATAGGAAAGTCGCCATGTTGTTTAAGTAGATGAAAGTACTCCAAAACTAGCGCATACCTCTTCTGAATAAAATGTTGTGCTGAAGCCTGGTGATGGGAACATGAACTGTATAGTTCCAGCAAAGGGATTGATAATGGAAGGACTAAACTCAGATTATTATAAAGAAGGAGAAGTTTATTGCCTAAAACTTATAAATGGTATTATGAAAGTCATTTTCTGTGTGTACCGTTTATATGTCTCCATCATTCCTAAATGAAGGTGCCTTTAATTTGTTACGATTCAATGAAAAAGAGGTAGGCTTAGAGATTTTTTAACCAGTCACTCTTTTCTAACGAGTTGAGAAATGAAAAATGTTGTTTTGTGCTTAAATGAACCCTTTTGTGTCCTTAATGTGGACCCCTCCTTTTGTTTGTTTTTCTTTTTTCTTAGGTTTTATTGACTCTTTTAAATGAGAATTAAAAGTTCTTCATACCATTAATACAATCATGCCAAGCTATGGATGTATTAATGCTGTACAGTGTATTGTAGATATTGATACGGAAAAGGGAATATATTTTGATTAAAATTAGGAATTTAATAAGAGGCAATTTAATTTATTAGATGTAGGAGAGGGTCCACTTTAGGCTCAGATTTTCATGTCTGTAAATAATAAGTTTCCGTAATTTACAAAAAAAAAATTATTTCTTTCCAAACAATTTTTGTATCAAAGAATCTCATAACTAGATAGATTTTGCTTTTTCTGAGCTTTTCAGATAAATTTCTCCATATACCATAGGGAATTTAGTAAGCCAAAGGAAAGCGATGGTCCACTTTTGGCACACTTCCTTTACTAAAATATAAAGGTGAAATTAATTAAGCTTTTATATAAAATTAATCAAATTTGATGATATAATAAATGAAAAATGACTGAATCAATCCCACAAAATCTTTATTAATATAACCTATTTTGCATAATAAAAATGTACAATGTCACCTAGAAAAAGATAATAGAAGTTTTGAAAATTCAGCATTTTGAAACTGATTAACAAATACTCCATTTAGTAGTGGGATAATTAATTAATAAGTATTTAAATTAGGACATGGTTGACAAAATAGGTGAGTTTGAAAATGACCAATAAATTGATAAAAAAAGGCCGAAACATTACAAAATATTAATATTTTTATTATGGAAATTAGCTTATTAATAAAGACTTATTATATTATTAATAAAGACTTTGAGGGATTAATAAGGTCATTTTAAAAAAATCTGATTTGATTAATTTTATATAATAATTTAGAATCTCAATGAATATGAACAATAGTTATATTGCTCTTGGTTATTAATTAAGCTTCTCAATAGTTTTTATATGCCAAAAAACGAGTGTCATCCGAGGGATTATGAAGTCGAGGAAAATAGTACGTTTTTATCTTTTATGATTAGGTATTGATTTATTTTATTATTGACTTCGAATCAATTTTCCTCATTGACTATAAGGACCCAAGTACTGTCAAAGGAACAGTCGGCGGTGTACAGTTTAGTGTATAGTGTATAGTGGCTGTGATGTGGTGAAAGTGGCCCGGACTTCAAGGATCATTGAAAGGTTGTTCGACCTTGGTCGCTCTGCTCATGCGAAACATTGTTCAGCCATCTCTCGGGCTATATATAGATAGCTAGGCTCTGTTCATTCCTTTTAGTTTATAGTTTATAGTACTGAATATATATCTATATAATAAATAGGCCGTCATCGTTTTTATAACCGTGGAATGTAGTTCACACGACACCTTAATTAGGCTAATGTGTATTAAACGTAAACTTGTATATATACATATATAATGTATATATATATGTATATATATATATATATATATATATATATATATATATATATGTGTGTGTGTGTGTGTGTGTGTGTGTGTGTGCACAAGTACAATTCTAACAGTCATCGTTTCGGCGATGTATCCCTATCATCAGGAAATTTTTCTGAAAATTAAATAATGAAACAATAACATATTATACCAACAACATACATCACGCAATTGTAAAATACACATACAACCTAAGATACAACGCACATATATATACGTATAATATTCAATATATCTCAATAAATAATAAATATAAATGTATACAGTTATTATTGTATCTTAGGTTATATGTATATTTTGTGGTTGTGTGATGTATGTTGCTGTTGGTATAATACGTTATTGTTTTATTATTCAATTTTCAGAAAAATGTCCTGACGATGGCAGCACTCCCCGAATTGTACTTGTGATGTGAACAGTCATTGAAACAGTATTGAAAAGTCATAATTGCTCCTCCTTTTATTAATGATTGGACTTTCTAATATATTTGAATTTTAAAAAAGAAGTTAAATTTTCGTTTGTAAGTTCTATACAAAATAAAAGGTGATCCCCATCACCTAATTATTAATTAGAATCATGAAACATTGACATAAATTGAAGATTTAATATAGACATCCTGAAAATGTATATCTGCAGGAAAAGCAGAGAGAATCCTCAGACAATCAAGATATCAGAAACATAATAGCCCCTTGAATGAAAAAAAAAAATTAATTAATTCTGCTTATTTCTCATTTTTGGGGAAACGATGAGAAGGGGAGTGGAGTTTCTAGCTTAAATTATTAGGCTATTTTATATTTTATGGGGTAAATAGCCAAAAACAGTATGGGCTATTACTATATGTACTATCATTATATTTAATTATATTTTTCCAGCTATTCTTTATCCGTTCCCTGTGTTTTTTACTGAAACGAAGTGGAATAAATTAATGAATATTATGTTTTGTATTTTTAATAACAGTCCTTAGGACCAACCCTTCCACTCGTTAGTAAAGAATTTTTTTTAGATAAAAATTTTTATTAAAAAAGTAATAAAAGCTGCCACGCTCAAGAGCAATGGGCATTAGGGTCGTAATAATCCATTTATAACATATATACAAAGATTAGACCAGTTTAAAAATTTTTTTTTTTTTTTTTATACCATGAGATGCATATGATTTTTCTCCATCACCCTCCAATTTTAAGAAAAATGGGAAAAACGGAAAACAGTGTTACATAATACTAAAAAAGTAAAAAAGTCCAAATTTTTGGCAATTAAATTCCCTTTAAAACAAGATCTTCCGCGTTTAAATTCATTGAGTAGGGATAAAGATGTAAGCTTTAAAAGAAATAATGTGTAAAAAAAGTGTAACAACCTTCAAAGTTAATGTTATCTGATGGACTCAGTTCAACAGTCCCAGAAATCATTTTAGGCTTTTTTAAAAGAATTTTTAATCCATAATAAGAATCTTCCTTCTGATTTCCTCTATCACATTTACTTTTCAAGTGGCACCGGCATATTTAAAGTAAAGCGTGTACTCGAATTAAGATGTTAATGGAGTAAGGTTACGTTGCAACACGCTCGCGTCTTGTCAATCATAGAAATCAATCATTTCTAATTTTATTCTTTTTATATTTTGTGCTTTTATTTGTTTTAAAGTATTCAATAAATAATTTTTGAACTAGACGTGACAGATTTTTTTCAATATTTTTCCGTACTCAGCGCACTAGAATCTGTAAAAAAGAAACACACATTTTCGCAAAAGTATATTAACCGTGTAAACTAGTGTTATTTGAAAGACTTAAGACCTTATTTTGGAATCTTGTAATCCAATAACATCGCAACTGTTATTTTTTTATTTTTTTGTAGTTTTTGGAATCAGTAATAAATTTTTTTATGAAGATTTTACTTTCCTTAATAAATGTATTTATTTCCCAAACATTGGGCTGGATAAATAAAATTCCTAATCGTGATTTAATTGACCCCAAATACTTTAATGAATTTTTAAAAAAATAACAGGAAAATTTTTTTTAATAAATAATTATGGGTTCTATTAAGACCTGCAGTGGGAACTAGTTCTGCTCAAGGTCTCATTTTGCTTTGTAAGGCGCAATCTTCTGTTTAATATTCCTTTCCAACGCCTATAATGCAATCTTTAGGAATCTCACTATCCCTTTCAGACCAGTCCAGGCTAGAATTACAATAGTCCTCGGGACTCCTCGACATTGTACACCTAACATTTTTTATATTAGTATATGAAGAAATATAGGTGGTTTCAGAATTTATCTTGTGGTAATTTTGATTTTGGAGGCCCTTGACAGCCAAGTTTTGAGGCCCCCGAGCTTCTTGCTTAAAATTTAAAGATGTGGTTACGTATATAATTATAGTAATATAGCATAATATAATATAATTTTATACTGTATTTTATTGTTATAAAGGCAAGTTCGAGGGCTCCCATAGGCCGAAGTCATTCAAATGACATTTGCCACCTTGCCATCTACTATTTAAGCCCCTGTGTGGCAAATATTCATTAGCTCTATAATAAACAAATAAAAAATTTGCGACCCATTAATTTCCAAGGATGCTGGATTCAATACTTGAAAAAACGTAGAGTGATGTTGGGTAAGTGCGTAATTGTCTCGTTAAATCTAAACCCTCAACTTGTAAGAGCTGCCCTGCATAGAGCATGAAGCTTAAAAACTGATGTATCAGAACTAAGCCAAGAAAGTTAGATTAGGTGAAGTATAAAAATATTTAAGTTTAGCATTTTTTAACATGTTGACTACGGTTTTTTTTAATTTTAGTGTAATAATAAATTATTATTATTATTATTTTTTTGATTTGTAACCATTTGGAAATAATAAACCATATTAATGATTTGCATCATTTTTCTAATTTTCAGTGCTAAGCGAATATATGAAGATAAAAATAAAATAAAAAATTGACCATTTGCTTGTTTTTTTGGTGAGAAGAAATATTTTATAATGTAGTGTCTCTGATGCCGAGGCGTGAGACATTCATGTGAAAATTCGACAGGCCTGTTCCATTAGGCCAAGATTGAATTTTGAAAAGATTTCTTTAAAAGGAGGGGTGTGGGCAGTGCCTGAGTGTAACTTGAAAGCTCTAGTATAGAACATTCTCTCGACCTCACCCTCTCACGGAAAATATTTACTTCTATCAGTGCATATTGTCAATGTTAGGGATCTATTTATACACTATGATCACAAAATAAGTAAATAAATATATAATTAAATACCCAAACAAAGCTAATAAAAATGTTAAAAACGAACACTGCAAACGTTATCTATATAACTTCACAAAAAAGTAAAGAAAAAGAATAATAGAAAGGGCTGTAATAAATAAAAAAAATATAATAAAAATAAAATGAATCTAAAACGCTAATAGTAGGTCCATACTATAGAATGCTTTATTTGATGATATTTACGTTATGTGCTTACTAAAAAAGAAAATTGTATTTTCTTCCTCTGCATTACCCCCTGGTAACAATGAAACAAAATAATGGTAAATTGTGTATTTCTTCGGACGTTCGGTGATACTATGTCTCCCTCTTCAGCAGCTAAATACAATAATAATAATTGAACAAAATAATCTCACAATTTTTTATTTATTTCTGCATTATATTTTTTAACTTCTATAGTAGTAGTCAATGTAATTAAAATTTTAATTAAAAATCAAACTTTTGGTCAGTAGAAAATAAAGAATGTAATGTGGATATGACTATAAATTTCTAAATTAACTTTTAATATTAACTATTAATTCTTAATTTGTAAGAAATTGGGCGCCTATTTTGATAATTTATTATTATTGCATTTAGATGCCGAACATTATTATTGTATTTTATTGTTACCTGGGGTAATGTAGAGGAAGAAAATTTCTTTAATGGGATAAAAAATTATAAATACTTTTTTTTTAGTTTGTACATAGCGTATATAACATAAAATAAAACACCCTATAGTATGTACTTACGGTTAGCGTTTTATTTTTTTATTTTTATATATATACAGCCCTTTCTATTATTATTTTTCTTTAGAATACTATAGTATCCCCGAAATGTCCAAGGAAATATACAATTTAACATTATTGTGACCTGGGGGCAAAGTAGTGAAGAATTAAATAAATGAAGGTAATCAAATTATTAAAAATTAAAAAAAGTCCTGAAATGAACGATATCTGCTAATAATAAGTGCATATCGTAGTAATTAGTGGCGTGCCCAGGTCTTCGTGCGCACGGAGGCTTATTTTACGCTCCTTTTTAATTCATTTACGCCCTCAGTCCTAATTAAAAATGGGATTAGATGTTTTTTTTTGTTTTTTTTTTTTGTAAACCTCTGATAATAATGAATCAATGGTAAAGTAATATTTTCACATTGCATTTAACTTTTTTTTTAAATGATTTATTCTATTAAATTTTACATTACAAAATGCATTGTATATTACAAATAAGCCTGCATCGTAAAATGTTATACACAAATCTCAAAAATAATATTTGATAAAAACTTCTAATGTATAAACTTCTAATTCAGTAATGTAATTTTTTTTTATTCTCCAGATTTACGTCCTCCCTTCCCATGGTGCCGGGGCGAACCTCCCCTCTTGTCCCCGACTTGGCACGCCACTGGTATTAATATAAAACCTGTACCACTGCACCCATGAAGGGTCTTGGGTTCAGTACTTGGCCAACGGTTGTGCAAGGTGGTGGTGTCAACATTCACGCTATAACCGCGAGATTTATTTCTCACTCCTATTAAGGCTGCTCAGTATATAAAGACTGAGTGTGCTGGATAAGGATCTCCCGACTCATCGAGTCGATATAACAAAATAAATAATTATCTGCCACAGCCAGACTCGAACCCCGGTTATGCAGTTAGGGGTCCACTGCCTTTCGTGCTGATTACATTTTTTTTATTTTTATTTAGGCAACGGAAGGGTTACATTTGAACATTTTGTAATGATAGGGTCGGTGTAATTAAAAATTATATATAAGACCGTTTCATTGCTAAAATGTTGGCATAATATTTACCTTTATTGCCATAAAGTCATAAGGAATTAGTTCTTTGTATTTCATTATTTCTCGAGGCCAACCAGTTAATTTCTTTCTTGCAATGAGAGGAGTTACATAAGTATCTCTTATATAATTGTAATGTTTGAACCATCTTCGTGCCCAAAAAGTTAGTCTTGTGATACGCCAATTGAAAATTAAACTGTATCGGGAAAGATTTTGATATGTATATTTTAATGCATGTCCAATGACCGATGACCAAAAATCTTGCATCACACAACTATCCTTTATCACTCTATAATAATAATAATAATTCATTTTGTTGGGCTGTCCGGAACTTATTGAGCTTCGGATGAGAGGTTTTACCTTGTTCACCAGACATCGCTTCTTCACTACCTTTTCCGTTCCCTACAAAATTTTCTGCAAGGCAAATCCTACACTATAGAAGAAGACGTAAAAAAGGACCTTACATTGTTCTTAGGACATACAGACAGCATTTTTGGAAAAAAGGGATAGACCTTCGGATAGTCCTTCCAAGCTGAAGGATGGTCCTGAAGAATTTTAATTTTTTTCAAAATTTCTCTGCGAACTTTCCGGACAACCCAATAAAAAGGTTGTCGGTTTGTGTCAATTGTCTAATATATTTTGTGTCTTGAAAAATATATTTAAAAACAAGCGCCTATACAATGTAGAAATGGTTAATGTGAAGGTGGCAGGGCACAAGAGGGAGAGGGGTGGGAGGGGGTAGAGATACAGTTGTGGCAGGATTCAACATGGAGAACCCTTGATTGTGACATGGGTTATAAAATGGTAGAGCACCCCTGGTCTAATCTTTTAGTCCTTATACTTCGTCCGATTTAATTTTTTTTTTGTTTTAGTGAATTGAATTACCTCTCATTTGATTTCATACATAATTACCATAAAATGCATACTTTTTGATTTATACGCAAATAAAATTTATTTTCCGTCGTAAGTTTTTCCCTACACTTTCTCGTTGATGTACAATGCATATATATATATGCAAAGTTAAAGGGCTTTAGGAGAAGACTTTCGGAAAGTTTCATCAAAATCGTGAAAGTAGTTTTAGAAAAAAACAAATCGTAAAAAAAGTGTAAAATTGATAATTTGAAATGGCACTTTCAGCAAGTCAATTTTGGCAAAAAAAAAATGCTGTAACATCCCAGCAATATACCTAACTTAAATACGTAATTTCAGTCTCTTATAACTTTTGATTTTTGTGCTAGAATTTTCACATACAAACACACACACACAAACGGACCATTTTACATTAAATAAATCAGGTGACCATTAAACTTGTATTTCCGTTGAAAACTCGACTTCGTAATCTCACGATCGCAATACTTTCCCTCATTATATATTTCATATATAGGTAAGTGAAAGTAAAATTAAAATTCCGAAAAAAAAATCATTTTTAATTATGTAATAAGAGCAAAAATTCTATTTAAAAAAAAAGAAGGTAAGACTATTGTTATGGTATTATTGGTAGATAAAGAAAATAGGTCAGTTGACGTATGCATGATAGTATAAATGTTTGCCACTTCTATAAATTTATTTTTATTGAATACTAATCTCGAATGTTATAAATTCATCTTCAATTTCAGACTGAACTAGTTATAGAAAATTTAAAAAAAATTCGATCACTGAAAAAAATAAAGAAATTTTTTTTATTACTAGCTCAGTGGGAACAACAAACCAATGTAACCTGTTCTGTATGATATAATCTATTTAAGCCTTGTCCTGAAGATGAATGTATAATATTCGAAACTAGTTTTCAACAAATTTGACAAATTTACAGAAGTGACAAATCATTTATCAATCCCTAATAAAATAGGTAAAGTTCGATTCTCTTCAACAAGAATAAGCTATTAACCATTCTACGTTTCGTCATCGGTTCTGACATGAAATACATTAAATGCTAATAAAAAAGAGGTAGCACATCTCACACCAAGAGTCTTATAAACAATAGAATTTTCTTTATTTTTTACTATTAATTATATTAAAAAATATAAACATTAATTAAAAAGAAATAAACATTTTTAGTGGATAATTTATAACAAGCTTAAAATTTTTACTAATTTTTATATATATAATTTTTTGGAGAAGGGGAGTTTAAGAGAAAATTAATTAATGTTCTTGCAACTATAGAGACACTATTTATATCTCATTTATTCTTACGAGTTATATTAACCTGTTAATTTAACCTGTACATTGAAATATTTGTTGACTGTAAATATAATAAAATACGTTTTATATGCAATTATGGATAGCTGTAAACAAATGGAACGGAGTGGCGTTGACGTCAGTGAGTTACTTGGAATTGTCTTCATTCCAAGAACTTCAGTCGCTCCACTCCATCGTTCCGATGTTCCATTTGGAGTGATCGTCAGTGACCGCTTTAAGAGTTTTAGATTTAAAAGACTGAAGCCCTTGTATTTATTATTTTTTTTTTTTTAGGGTTCCGAAAATCTGAAAATCACGAGTCCAAGCGGGCTTATTTAAGCAAGTGTAAGCAGCTGAATCTGCCTTATTTTTTTGTTTAGTCGTCTGAATAGTGGGTGGTACATACTTCACTTCAAGTCTTCAATTTAAGGTCTAGAGTTTGTCTTTATGTGCGGGCTATAAGTCTTCCTTCCGTCGATTTTAAATCATAGTTAATTTACTCTTGAAATGTAATTTACACTTGGTCTTCAAGCAGTAGCGGATCTAGGATTTAATTTTGGAGGATCAACACCAGAGGGGTCTCGAGATAAAGATACCTCAAACGACAGGGGATTCCTCACCCAGGAAATTTTTGAAGGTCCCTGATAAAAACTGCGTTTTTACATCATTTGAAGCAATAAAGTTGAGTCATTAAAAATTTAGTCATTAAATTATTACAGGAACAATAATGTTTTCAGGAAGAAAATTTTAATATTTTTTCTTAACACCATGCTTACATTTAGTAGCCTTAGTTTTTTATCCTTCATTCAGATATATGCCGCCCCCTCAATTTCATTTCTTTATTCTTTGTACTATTAAAAAATTATTCAATTTTAACCAAGGTGCTATGAAGAAAAATTGAATAATGTAGCCGTTACAGAACATAGTTTAATTTCAATAACGTTTTTACCTTTACCGTGCAAGGCATCGACATGTGAGAGAAGCGAGTACGGCAATTTGATGCAAAATTATCGCAAATAGTTAACTTGAATGCTACAACAAGAGAAACAAAATTTAATTATAGTCCTACTTTAATGAAGTTATTTTTGTCATGCGTTATGATTTAAAAAGAGAACATATTGAAATTTTTTTAATTATTTGGATCAAATTATTCATAGAAACAAACGTTGTTATTTCGAAATAGTTACATGTCAAAAATATCTGGAGTGTCCATTCACAAGACTTTCCTTATAGTAAACAGGCTAAGAAACCCAGGATATGTGGTATGAATAGATGCTGAAACGGTTAAAAGGAAAATGTTGGAGGCGCACTTCAGTGGGATAAGGAAAGACAAAAAGAAGCTGGTAGAAGCGCGGGACAGGGGGGAATGGAAAAGAATAACTCGGCCGGCCAAGTACCACGAGCGCCGGGAAATTAATATACAATGTTCAATACGCTATATTTCTGCTAATACTGCTCCGATTTCGATGATTTTTTAGAGAATTTTATTGCTTGTCGATTAATCATATAAAAAAGCGCTTGGATTCTACGTATCTTGAAATGTATTTCAAATTTTGAGGAGGATAATTTTTTTTTTTTTCTTGGTCGATTACAAAGATTCGTTATTGAAAATAATAAACCAAATATTTTGTATAGAATTTTTTTGCCTTGGTGTGCTGATTCCAAAACACTTTATAAATGGCCAAGTTATGGGATTATAAAATAACATATCGGCCGCCATTTTGAAACGAAACGACGTTTGGTTATGTCGATTACGAGAAACATCCTGGGGTTCAAGAAAATCGGTCCAGTAGTCTCGGGAAAAAGCCTCAGACATTGGAAGGACGGATTTTTTTTTTATTCGACGTTTGGATTCTACGTATCTCGAAACGTGAAACCTCAAATTTAGAGTGGATAGGGTTAAAAAATATATATATTGGTCCATTACAATAGTTTATTATTGAAAATCATAAACCAAAATGGACCAATGTCTGGAATACCCTAGTGTCTTCACCTGAGCTGGAGATGTTAAAGGAAAAGCTTCAACATTCCATCGGCTGAAGTAAACCTCGATAACTGGTCCATTTCCTGACACGTGTCTTTAACAGATGTCCTGACTGAGAGAGGGAGAGAAAGAGAGAGGGAGGAAAGCGCGACAAATAGAGAAATAAAAGGCGGCAAAATTGGAATGTCCTTGGAATCAGGTGATAGTGCGCTCTGTTCCCGCGCGAGGCAATCCGACCTTGCCGCCAAATTACCTAACAGATGATGATGGCCGTGGAGTGGGGATTTTACGTCACCGTACCCACCCATCACTCTATCTCTGTCTCTCTGTCGGCCAGTAGTTATCGCTCACTGAGCGTTCGCAATATTCCATCGTTATTTGTTATTTAACTATAATTAAAAACTATATAACTATATTTAACAAAAAAAAAAAAAAAAAAGAAGGTAAATAATAGTGAACCTTGTAAAAGGATAGTAAAAGCAAAGAAAAAAAATCGATCTCCGAACAGGATCACGAACAGAAACACATACCGCTATTGTAAGGAGATTATTAAAATCGGGTCAAATTTTCGATGGACTGTTTTCAACGGTTCTATGCGTTTCAGAGCCATTGGTTATATCTTAAACGGGTATACCGATTTTTTTTGTTTTGCAAGGTTTTGGCCCTCGAATCCTTTATACCAAACCGAGCACCGTCTGAGAAATAGCAGTTTTTCTACAGATTGTAGCGCCCAAAGGGATCTAACGATTTTGATAAAACTTGTCTAAAGTCCTCTCCTAGAAGCTCTTTAGCTATCCATGTACAAAACATATCCCCGAAAAAAACAGCAAAAAAAGTTATGAAGAAAATAATTTATTTGCATTTGACTCGAACAATATACATGCATGAATGTATTTGAAAAAAAAAACTTGTACCACTATAACCCATTCAGGGTCTTGGGTTCAGTAAGGACCGTATTGTTTCTAAGCCAACGGTTGTGCAAGGAGATGATTTGGCCGAGATCACGCTCAACAGCCAAGTTTTCCCCTCCAATTAAGAGTAACCACTTTACAGAAGCTGAGTGATCCCACGCAGCCGATCCACGGCTGTTAACAGAATAAATAATTATCTGCCACAGCCGGTCTCTAATCCGGGACCGGGAGCATGGTTACACAGTGCCTTACAACTGAGCTACTCCGCTCTCCGAATGTATTTGAAAGGTAATTAATTTCTCTTTAGAACAAAAAAAAAATCATCTAAATTGGATGCTAATTATTAGCAAAGATACAGCGTATTCGAGTTTGTACCCACGTATTTATAAGTATTATTAAATATTCTGTGCATGTTGCCATGGAAATCTCTTCACTTTTCGTTAGTTTCTCGAATAATTCGGAAACTATAAGTGTATTTCCCGAAACATTTCAGATGCTCTTTTAAAAGATAACTTATAAATTGGCTACTAAGCTAAACATGCTATATAAAAATTAAAAAAAATAATCGGACTAATATTAGCGAAGTTACAGAAAACAATTTTTGTATTGCACTTTGAATCCATTTTTTTTTTCTAATTCCTTAATATATTACTTTCGTTTATAATAAGTATCGTATCAATTCTGTGATCCATTCTTTATCGACATCTTACGAACTTCGAAAGTAAGTCTCATTCAGAGCTTTAAACGAATTAGGGAGGAATATATAAAATTCAAGTATCTTTATTATTATTACTAAAATAATTAAAGCTTGAGCAGAGCTCCGTCACTAGGTTCGTATTTTAATTTAAGCTTAATTGTAACTAAAATTCAAAATTGAAAATGACGGAGTGGGAGAAAAAAATTGAGACTCCCCAAAGGCACTTTTCTAACTCCATCTCAATTTACATACGAATCGGCAATCCTCTAACTCAATTTGGAAGGGCTGTAGAGGTGCGCAAATCTTAAAATCGCGGGGTGTGGGAGAAAAAAAATTGAGACCCCCAAAAGGCACTTCTATAACTCCATCTCAATTTACATACAAATTTTCAACCTTCTAACACAATTGATAATTAATATATTGATTGTATTAGAAGGTTGGAAATTTGTATGTAAATTGAGATGGAGTTATAGAAGTGCCTTTTGGGGGTCTCAATTTTTTTTCTCCTACATATATATATATATATATATATATATATATATATATATATATATATATATATATATATATATATATATATATCCAAAACCATGTCCCAAGGACTATGAAACGGATTTAAAATATACCCTCATTCACCTACGAAGACCTTTGATACATTGCATAACTCTATTATTTTCGGATAAAATACGACTAAAATTCACACACAATTTAATAATACTCTAGTAAGTGAAATAAAATTATGAGTACAAAATTATACTTATTATAGTGATAGAGTTTCAGTAATAGAACCCACTTAGGGATAGTGACTCAAAGTTTGGAAAAGAGAACCATCAAACAGTCTATATTATAGTCTCTGTAGTTTACTACCTCACGGATTTCAATTTAATCCCCTAGCAAGTTTTATACGAGATGGCATTTTAAAAGATTTCGAAAGAGCAAAGTTACCAGCCTCATTGGCCAATCGGATTTAATATAAGGTCCTTAGGTCGTGTGAAAGTCCGATCTGGCTAGTTGGGGCTAATTCCTTCGGACGTGTGCACTGCTCGGATTCCACTTTCTCAAATCCAACTTGACGTGTCGAAATTCGTTCGACGGTCGTAAAACGTCTCTTACTCAACAGCCCGGCCATAAATTTAATTCCAAACCGAATCAGCAGTGACGTCTCAATCACACGATTGAATTTTGATCATTGTACTCTCCCTAGTATTTGATAGTACAATATTTAGTCTGTGGATGAGGCGAGAGTGCCTAAGAGTGAATGAAAAATTTTCAATCTTTTTTTTTTACTCATTCCTAGATTTTCGAGAAAACTAAGACAAATGAATGTAAGTCAAGCTAATCATTTTTTTTTTAATAGAAAGATTCTTAAAACATTGACTCATGTCTCTCAAATTGCAGTAAATAACTCAACAATCAACGTTTCACTAATTCCTGCATCATCGGGACAGAATTATCCTTTTCTCTCCACACAATTGAAAGCCAGAGACAGCACATCTCACATCAGTTTTTTTTTCTCTTTTTTAAGATCTGGCTAAATAAATTTATTACATTTATTGATAAATTCACACCTTTTTTCAATTTCTAAGGTAATTATCGAATGTGGTGAATGAAGTCTAGTACACACCTAGCGATAATGTATGGGGCATTGTCGCGCTACACGAGTCCCGTATATGTTGTCCCATACTGTCGCAATACAAATGTCGCGTGTCCACACCTACTGGGTCAGTTAGTAACATAGTGGTGCGCCATGCCACAACAAATTCATTTGTGCGTTAATAGTTTAGTTATCGTGAGCGGAGAGCTCCGTCACTAAGATCGTATTTTCACTAATTTACCCAAAGGGGGCCACTGGAGTTGCTTGGTAGATCAAATTAACGCTGTTATGCCACATCATTAAACATTATATAGAATGCCTATGATTATTTTTACCATTTTATTATAAAATGATTAAATTAACTCCAGAATGCCAACAAAATATCTACTATCAAACTGATACTCAAAACAGCAATTATGTAACGTTTCTATCATAATTTATTAGTTTTTATTATTATTTAAATATGTTTGTTTTAATCAGTGGTTCTCTAAGTGATTGCCGCGGTGCTTTAGGGGGACGCGAAATTTAAAAATAATTAAATTAAAGTATTGCATTAAATAATCAATACAGTTACAAATAATAAATATTTTTGAAGTGTAAATTTCTTTTGAGCATTTGTTGGGCACTTTTGGGATGGGGTAAAATAAGCAAACTCGTATCACGTACTGTACCATACCGTACCCTACCTAAATCTAGCCTACAATTTCTCATCTGTTTATTACCTTCCCGATGAGCTAGACACTTAAAATTTGGAACATATCTTAGGAGTGAATGACAATAATAATAACAGAAGTAGGGACAACACGGCGCAGTGCGTGTTGTACTGTATAATAACAATCTCGGACGACGACTTTTGACGTCTTTGTCCGTTCTTATCCTTGTAAGTCTTTGATGGGACGAGCTACGATTGTTATAGGCATACCGTTTTAAACAGGAATAATCCTGCTACATTTCGTTCATTCATAGTATAGATCTAGCATTTTCACTTTTTCAAATATTTTAATACGAATTCGGAAATCACCTCTATGAAACTTTGGATTATTTTTTTTCGCAAACTAAAACGACTAGGTAAATTGTGAGTAAGCCAAAATGAAGCCAGGTTAATCCTCTTTAAAACGATATGCCATAGAAAATTGTAGCTCAATTCTTTGAGGAGCTATGAATTCAAGAACGGCAATACAGAGGGAAAAATCGGATTTTCTAAAAGTTTTTCGTTTGCATCGCTCGCGTGACTTGTGTGTTTTAAAATACGACCACTCTCTCCTCCAAGGAGAGAAGAATAAGGTGAAAAAGAAGTTTACACTTCCAGCGTGTGGTCCTAAGCATATTCATTTTATTTTTTTTTTTTTTTTTTTTTACAATTCATACAGTTATTTATGTTTCTAATTTCTACCTTTCACCCTTCATATCTTTAAAACTGCAAACAAGCCGCTCATCAAATTAATCCTGGGATGCCAACCCTCTTTAGTATCCTAAAAAAACAACGTATTTTTGGCCATTGGTCTGTTTGTTACGATTATCTCTTGAACGGGTGAACTAATTCTATTTTGAACTTCAATTAATTCGATTTTTTAATTATATATTTATATATACTGAGATGTATTTATGACGGAGGCTGAACGCTACAAGAGCCTACAATGACGGAAGAGCGGCAGCGAAGGCCACTGGCTAGCGATGACTGGCTGCCAATTTATCAGGAGCTCTACTCAACTTAGCGCTGTGTAATTTCCTCTGCCAAGGCTAAAGTCGAGGACATTCCTTACATAATATACTCCTCCGTCCATCTCTCGGATAGATTTTTGTATTGCAACCTTGGCGAGAAAGAGGTGGGGCAGTTAAGCTAACATTAAAACATTATTCGATAGGCTTCTTCTAAGAGAATGTCTCCATCCCTGTCAATTCATATTTCTACATTGTTAATAATAATGATATAATATACAGTAACAAACAGCGTTCTTAAACCAACTTTTTTTTCGGATAAAAATCTCGACGAAATCTTAAGGAAATAACTTCACTCAAATCGAATCAATTCGATTTCGCAATATATGCAGACAAATACATGAAAATTTATTGAATTTACAGGTTGTCCCGTAAGTCACGGAAAATATTTAAGGAGCTATAAATATTAAATGTTAATAAAAATATTTAAAGGTTATGAACACAGAAAAACAAGAAATTTACATTTTTTTTTATTTTTAAGTATATCACATTTTTTGTTGAATAGAAAGCGATCACACAAAAACTATTCGAAGTAATTATGTTCCAATTGCACCATCATAAATTAGACAAAATACTCTTTAAATGATATAGTTTGGCTTAACTAAATTTTATTTTTAAATTCATATTTCTTCATAGCCTTCCTTCTTATTCATATATTATGTGCATGTTAATATATGGTACTTTTTAACAGTCGTATTTAAAAATTTGTATAATAAGGATTATCTAGAATTACATGTTTTCTTACCCACTACACACAATATTAACACAAAATTTTAATTTACTCCTTCTATGTTCCGAATTCAGACTCTAGCCCATATTGAAGTGTTCTGTTACATTTGACGCCTACTGTCACATCCTTAAGTTTTGGAAATCCTTTACTTTACATCCTGTATAGAGAAACCTCTGGGTCTCTTTTATCAACTCTTTGAGTTCGATAAAGGACACCAAAAATATATATTTTTTTAATGATCAATGCTAATGAATAATGTTAATGATCAATTTTTACACAAGTTTGTCTCAAGATCAATTAAAACTCAATAGTTTTAGTGTACACATATATTTTTTAGACGTTTCAGAGATGCTTGGTCCCCCTCTTCAGCTTCTAAATAAAATACCAAAAATGTCGGTTGAGTCAATAAGGTACTACTCTAATGAAGCACACCTGAGGGCAACTTTGAAGTTCGAAAACAATACTTTTGAAAACTCTCATTAATGTACGTTCTATAGAGGGGACTCAGGCCAAGAAATTACGTTCAAATGTTTTTTCGTTAGATTTTTAGAAAACTGAAAACAAAAAAACTAACAAAATATACAATAGTTTTTATAAGTAGATGAAACACATATTTACAAATTAAAATTAAATAAAAAATTGTGACACGTGGCATGAAATGTTGTAACAGAAAAGTTGCAATATCCCTTCAAGGCCGCGCAGTGGGGCAAGCGGTAGTTCCGTTGGGAGAAAAAACATAAGTTAAAATTTGGAATTTTGATATATATATATATGTATTTATAGTTTAGAACTTTAGAGGATACGCCATTGACGATACCCATTATCTTCACTTCCTTTGCTGCCGTGGGAGCAGTTCGCAATGTCATCCATCCTATTGCCGCACCCTTATCTTGCACAACTGAACTCCTGTTGAGTTCCTCATGCATCTCATCAGCGTAGATAATAAAACCAGATCCATCTTAGTACAAATGAGACCGGGACACACTGGGTTGAGAAATTAGTTACAAATTCATACTCGTATTATTTAAATTAATGAGAAATGAGACAAAAATTACTGTCTAGTTCAATTTGGAAGATTCCGAAACAAAATCCCTCAAATAACTGTAAATAACTAACGAGTACACTTTTTACCTATTCAGGCATCATCAGAACTGAAAAAAGTTAAGATCACATAAGTGAAGACCATATACGGTACATCTCACATCAACATTAAAAAAAAAAGACTCATCGAAAATAGTGCATCGCTCCAACAGTTCAACGTGAATAGAGGTAATTAGGATGTTTCCATATAAAATGGCACTTTGATGTCCGGGTTCTTAGAGTGGCTATCGAAGAAAAAACATTTTTCTTTTTACTGACCTCCGTTGATTACATAATATTGGGCATTTCAAGTTGAGTTAATATGGGTCATTAATTAGGGATTGATAAATTATTTGCCACTTCTATAAATTTGTTTTATTGAAAACTAGTTTCGAATGTTATACATTCATCCTCAGTTCTATTAACGCACAAAAAATTCAAGAATAAGCAATTCAAAATATAGTTTGGTATTATTATACATATTAAATTAGATGTAATATAAAATATTAAGACAAGAAATTATTTAATTTAAATTTAATTAAGACAAGATATCAAATACATTAAATTAAATCTTAATTAAATTCATAATTCGTAAATGTTTTATAATACTGATTAATATTAATCTAATTTAATATGTATAATAATACAAAACTATATTTTGAATTGCTTATTTGTGAATTTTTTGTGTGCTTTTAGAACTGAGGATGAATGTATAACATTCGAAACTAGTTTTAAATAAAAAAATTTTATAGAAGTGGTAAATAATTTATCAATCCCTAATTAGATTGATCCGTCTATACCATCATGCGGATTTCAACTGATGGGTCATTAAATTATAATTTCTCGTTGTTATTTTTTTAAATATATTAAAATTACCTCCATTACGTCACCGTCCTAAAGCTAAGTTGTAAATTTGAAACTCGTGTCTTGAGTTTGAAAGTCTTGAAAATGAAAATACTAAAAGTCTACCCTATAATTTTTTGTTGTTACCTATATTAGTCGCAAATGGTGAAAAATATTGTTTATAATGCTTTTTAGAGAATTTTATGAAGATTTAAATTGTGTCCGTGAATATATCCATTGCATTACCTCTTTTACATTACTAAGTTTGGTGAAGAACCAGAGGAGGATTCGGAGAAGGATAGGGGTAAAAGGAATGAAAAAACAGTGTTGTCGCAACTCGATTCCCTACTCAACCGCAGGTGCCCCTTCTCACGAAAATATATTGATTATTTTTTTAATATTCCATTACGTTACATAAGAGAAGCATATCTCTTCTGGTTAAATAAGACGGATTGTAATACATTGGCCACTTAAATTTTTTTTAAAAAAATTAGTGTTTAAAGAAGTAAGGCAAGCTCATAATGAAGAATGGAACAAACTTTGTGCAGATATAAATAGTCAATTAGGATATAAAAGATCAGAAATTCATAGAAGCTAATAGTTGTTTATACGAAGGGACCAAAATGACCGTAGATCAGGAACAGGTCCAAAAAGAACTGAAGCTACGGAAAAATAATAAAGCACCAGGCCCAGGTGGATTTAATTTCGAGCTGCTAAAATATGGAGGAAAAAAAGTAGAAACACTTTTAATAAGACTGGATAATAGAATACTAGGTGGTGACCCGATACTAAAAGAAATGAAGCTCGGATACCTCAGCCCAATTTATAAAAAAGGGGACAGAAAGCAATGGAAAAATTACAGAGGAATCTGTGTTGCAAATCCCTTCGTAAAAATCTTTAGCTAAATCAACAGAAACCAATTAGAATATGAGTTTAAAAGTTCAGATGATCAGTGTGGATCTGCACCGGAAAGGTCACATCGACTACATATTTACCTTAAGGCAACTACTGGAGAAGCCAAGCCGTATCTCGGAATATTGAATTAATATATATAGACCTGGAGAAAGCTTATGATAGTGTTTCTCGAAAGTTGTTATTACAAGTCCTACGAAATGCAGGCATTAATACCGACTTGGTTGAAATAATAAGAGAATAAATAAAGGGAACACCTGCCTAGTTAAAATTGGATATTACTTTTCGGAGACGTAACGTAAGGATCCATAGTAAAGGATTACTCCAGGGATGCAGTGCATCTCCCTCCCTGTTCAAGATTTTTCTTGAAATATGCCTTGAAAGCGTGGAGGAAAAAGTGTAAACCTATGAGGATTCGTTTGAAAGAACATGTATTCCTCTATTTGCGGACGACCAAGTCATCATCGCCCAGAAGATACTGGTATGTACAGAAGATGCTGATTACATACTGAGAAAGTTAAAGGGGGAATATCAACAAAAGGGTCTAGTTATAAATGGCAAGAAGACGGAATTTATATCATCCAGTAATGATGACATAGAACTGAATCAAGGAGGGGCTCTGAAAAGAGTTCAACACTTTAAATACCTTGCATCCATAATAGAATTGGATGGTTCATGTGACATGGAAGTAAAAAGAAGGATTGCTGATGGGAAAAAGATAATATCGATGCACAATTCAGTACTATGGAGTAGGAATATCATCCCTAGTACCAAAAGAAATATCTATAAAAGTATAATACTCAGTATTATGACGTATGGAGCAGAAGCCTAGACCATAAAGGGCGATCTTAGGAAGAAACTCCTGAACACGGAAATGGAGTTCCTACTACTACTGGCGACGAGCGACAGGAATATCCAGTGTGGATTAGGTCAAAAACGACGCAATAAGGGAAAATATGGAAGTGATAAAAAACATTCTGGAAGAGATAGAGAAAAAGTGCCTAAAGTGGTATGGACATTTGAAAAGAATCCCTGAAGGAAGACTGCCAAGAGAAGTACACTCGAGGTAAATAGGCAGAACAAGAAGGCGAGGTAGACCAAGAAAAACCTGGGCTAATGAAGTGAAGGAATCCTTGATGGGAAATGGCCTACGAGAGGAATTGGCCTTGGATAGAATAGTCTGGAAGGAGGCCATACAACGTCGATGTTAAGGAAACCCACTGCTTTTGTGGAAAATCCTAAAAAGAAAAAAGAAAAAAATTAAGTTACCGTTTTTTTTTTCAAGTTAATTAAATGATTCGTAATTGAAATATTGTCGTCATGGACATAATTTTCTCAAGTTAATTACTTGATTCTTTATCATGGAGGGCCCCTTATCCTAAAATGGAATGGGCTGCCAAAATTAAAGGAAACTAAAATTTGACAAATCAGCCACACGTAGGTGTTGTAAAGTATTATTGTGACATGATTGTGTGTTCACTCAGAAAGGAGTTACGAAAAATTATTTTCAAGAATTTCTAACTTGCTCAGATTTCAAAAGTTCCACTTTATTGGAAAATGACTCAATAGTAGGTTAGGGATAGAGTGATGATATTGGAACATCTGTTATATTTCAACAGCTTATTAGTTCAGAAATATGAATGTCAACTCAGATTACAATTAATATATTACGTTAGTCTTTTTTAGACAGTTCATGTGAGATGTAATTCATACAGCTCTTCCTGTAATTCTACAAATATTTGAGGAACTCGAGGCTTTGTTTCGTAATCTTTTAATAAACACACACATAATGATAAAAAATAAAATATTCTATTATAGTTTCATTTAGTTAATAGTAGAGATACATTTATTTTTAGTAACCTAATCGTTTTTACAATATGCTTTTTGTACTTACTTTATCAACAAAATGTAGTATAAAATTTCAATTAAACCGGAAAGTGGCCTTCTCTAGATTAATAGTGAGATAATTGTGTTCAGTTTAAACAAGACGATTTATAAATATTTACTGTTTTCGTCCGATACCATCTGCAACAAGTACTATCGATTAATCGTTCTTAGTCGATTCCGCAAGGATACGCTATGTGAAGAGGGAGTACTCCCCAGACAATCCCTGACCCTTCATATTGCAGATAGTTCACACGCCCTGTGGTATTTATATTGATCCTCTTGTTATTGAAATTGCTATGTCGTGCTCTTGCAGAATCCTGTGTAACCCGCAATGTCTTCTCAATCCCATAATTATCGGTATGTGTTGAAAAGCTTTTATTATGGGTTTGTCGTATTTTTCATGACGATTGATTGGAGTGTTATTCTTTGTTTTATTTAACGCCTATAAACTCTAAATATAACTACCATGGCGTCATTCACATGAGTATACATACATCAGATCGGTGTAACATGAGTTACAGCTAAGTTGTTATGCGGCAAGTTATAATTGAAGCGCCTGCTGGAGTCTAGATTGTTTTTAATAAATCCTGTAAAAACATAGTTATGGAACTTTAAAAAAATAAATTAACGCTAGAGATGAAAGTTGACGAACACCACACGATGTATTTTTTTTTTTTTTTTATGGTGCTACTATTGTTTTCAAGTTTTTTTTCTTAGATCCGACCGAACCCTTAGATATGTTATTAAAGCTCTCCCAAAAAAATGTGACAGATGGAGGACGAACTGACGCGGCACTAAGTTGAAACTAACTTCTTTTTTGCCTAAACTTCTGATTTTGTGTACAAAATATATACATATATTACAAGATTACGATATCATCTTGTAATATATGTTTTTATTTGTAAATAAAATCCGAGTGTAAGGAAAAAAACAACGTTAGTTTCAAGCTCACGGTCTGACATCTTTTTGTGAGTGGGCTGTAAAAAGACATTGAAATTAAAATTGATTTATCGATTTTGGAATTATTAATTAATTTCAGCTTTTACTTATCTTCCAATTCGTAATAACCACATATACAGCCATTGTTAGTAGTTACTAGCCATCATTGTTTACTTCAATAATTTCTGACGGCAAAATTTACTAATCCTTTGGCACTAGTTTTAACATCCTTCATAACTTTTTAAACCGCTACCTCTAAGAGGGCAGCACTAGTACATTATCTTTCCTTCGTCATGTGCGTTTAATTTTTTTCTTTCATTCGTTCACCTACTGTCTTTGAATCATGTATGTTTTTATCATGTTTTTTCATTTGTTATTTCTCCTTTTATCTTGTTTTGTCTCTCATCTACTAATCCCTCTTTCCTTTTTATCTTTATGTTTCCATTCTTATCCCGTTCCTTTTCATTCGATGCTAATTTATGGTTATTATTAAATCTGTATTTAATAATTATTTCACTTTATATTTCTTTTATTTTTTTTTTGTATAATTTTTATATTTTTTAATATAGAAGAGCAAAAGTTCAACAAAAGACAGAAAATAATTGTTAGGATGTAAATGAAAGATTCCACAAAAGAAACTTTGCCTCTAAAATACCGGTAAACAACTAATCAGTCGACGTCTTGTCAATTCAGGCATGTTTTATGTATGTAAACAATGTCTGTGTAGATGTCTTGCAGTGAGGAACTGTCTCGTGTCTGATGTGTCTTTTTAGATTGTTGATGTGAGATGCACTCCATTTTGTCTGCATTTATTTGATGTTATTATTTCTCTCCTGACGTCGACTGGTTAGTTGTTTGCCTGTATTTTAGAGACTATAGCCTCTCTGTGTCGAATCTTCCATTTATTTTCATTATATATTTTGATTTATCATTTTCAATAATAGACCTTTGTAATCGATCAAGAAAAAACAAATTTTAACCCACCTTCAAAATTTGAGGTTATACGTTTCAAGATACGTTGGATCAAAATATCGAATAAAAAAATCCGTCCTCCGCCGTCCGCCGTTCGCCCTCCGCGGCTTTTCTCCGAGACTGCTATACTGATTTTTTTGAGATTCGGCAGCAAAGTCACACTTCATCCCAAAAGATCCTCGGAACTCGACACTCTGTATTTTTGTCTCGGGTAGCGACCGATTAGAAATTTTAAAAACCATTAACGCGGCCATTTATAAAGACAGATTTTTATTTGATTTTTGTTATGATCAATCGAAAGGTGCTAAAATTTCCTTCATAATAAAAAAAAAAAAATCGTTTAAATCGTATCAGTATTAGCTGAGATATAGCGTATTGAACTTCGTAGACTAATTCCCCGGCGCTACAGGTCCGCGTGGCACTAATCCTCCTGACTTATCATTTGTTGGCTCCTGGCTTTCTCGCATCTCACTGCTTTATCTTTCATTGGATTATTTCTCCACTTCCTTCAGCTTTTTGGTCTTTCCTTTTTCTTTTTTCATTGAAGTGCACCTCCAACATTTTCCTGTGTACCATTTCACCCTCTGATTACATGTCCTAACCATTTCATCCTATTGGATTTGACACAGTTTCTTCTTAGCACTCTCAGGTCGGTATTCTCACGGCGATCATCTTGGGACAAGCTTCAAATTCCTGCTCCATAGACTCCTACTGCTTAATTTCTTTGCTGAACTTGGTAGATATCTTTTATCAAGTATCCTGAACATGTTCCTTTTCCGAAACATTCTAAATGCTTGCAATTATCTCAACTATAAACTAAAGAGATATATAAAGTCCTATGAATGGACCAGATATTTTTGAAATATTACTGTTTGGAAATAATAAACCATTGTGTAATAATTTGAAGCGTTTTTATATATTCTGTTTTATTTTTTCATAATACCCACATGTAATCCTAATATACATTTATTCATTTCGATCATACTCATGTCTTGTTTTTTATAGCCCTGATGAAGGCCTACAACTTAAGCCGAAACTTCGGCAAACTTTAAAACAGTATATCACCTTAATGTGTTTTTCGTTTCTAACCATAACAAACTAATAAATGCTGTAATGAGTTTTGAAGAGAAAAAAAAAGTAAGAAATGAGGAAGACAGTGGAACCACATGTTTTTATATTGTATTTTTTTTATTTTTATAAAACGTAATTGAATTCTCAGTAAAGTTGCACATGAAATATTAGAGTAAATTAGAAGAATTAAAGATAGAAAACACCCCCCAACAAAAAAAAAAGACAAAATTTATAATTTGTAAATTATCGGAAGATTCCAATAACGAAGCCACAAGTCTCTGAAATGGTAGTAAATCACTAATTAGTCAACGTTTCGTCAATTTAGGCATCATTGGGACAGAAAAAGATGAGATCAGATAAATGCAGAACAGAGACAGCACATCTCTTATAGACAGTCTAAAAAATAAAAAAGACTCAGCAAACAGAGTTTGTAAATCACTCCGAGACAGTTCAACTCATATTCCTATAATAAATTAAAATGATCCAACTCCTTATAGCGTGCATCGTTGTAATTTGTTTTTCAAACATTCCACCACTTTGGATTAAATGATTTGATACATTTATAATAAAAATAATTGATTTTAATTTTAAAAAACAAGCATTAAAATCTCTTATAGAAGCCTGAAGAACACTTCACCACTGCAGAAGGAGTTCTTTATTCATAGAGGCGACCGGTGTTGCCAGTTGAAGAGGGCGGCAACACGGCAGGAGTACATCGAACTTCCCTGTTCCGTTCCTCTGCCAACTACCTTCTCTTTGCGCATTCTTCTACTTGCATTCCAGACGATAATCGGTTAGAAATGCAGCTTCGATTTCGATGTATATTGAAGATGATAAAACTAAAATAATGTGGATTGATTAGTCTGTTTCAAAGCACCAAAGAGCCTCTCATTTAGTTGTAAAAACAGGAACTATTTCGGTATTATAGATATCGGAGGGAACGCACAGAGAAATTTAAGTATTTTAAGTCCAGAATAATCAGATACAACTAAATTCAAGGGCAAATAAAGACGGGAAATGCTTGCTATTTATCAAATGAAAAAAATACTTACTGCTCGTCCGCTTTCCAGAAATTTAAAAGCCAAAATTCCCAAAAATATTGTGAATCTTTTTGTTTGTTTGCGAGTGCGAAACATGACGCAAGGCCTTAATATCTTCAAATATAAAGAATTACGTAGAGTGTTTGACCTTCTGGTGGGTGAGTTCAATGGAGTTGTCCTTCACTACCCACAATTATGGAGTATGCACTCTAGGTACGTCGATAAATTTGAGTATCGAAAACCAATATTTTTTCAACCAAAACAAATATAAAATAAATTCTGCAAGGACAGCGAGATAGACAAACAAATAACCATAAACAAATAACCATAAAGGTGTGGTTTGTTAGGGTTACTGTCTATAGTGGCTGTGTTCTAGGGATGGGATGTTGAAAGAAAAATGTCGATATTGTTATTGGTTAATAACAATGTGCCGATATTATTAATATCGGCACAGAAATATTTATATTATAAAAACAATATCTTAATTATCCTGTCCCAGAAATATCGATATTACAAAACCGTTATCTTAATTATGTCGGTACAGAAATATTGATGTTATTCAAACAATTTCATCATTTTATTGTATCAGAAATATCGATATTATTCAAACAATATCTTAATTGTATTGTATCAGTAATATGGATATTATACAAACAATATCTTAATTATGTTGTACCAGAAATATCGATATTATAAAAACAATATCTTAATTATGTTATACCAGAAATATCGATATTTTAAAAACTATATCTTAATTGTATCGGTACAAAAATATCGATATTACAAAAACAATATCTTAATCATATCGGTACAAAAATATCGATATCATTCAAACAACATCTTAAATATGTATATGGTCCCAGAAGTACTGATATTATAGAATCAATATCTTAATGATTGTATCAATATCTTAATATTTCGGCACAGAAATATCGATGTGTGTGTGCCCTTTTAAATGTTCCTTTAAAATATTAAAAATATCGCCCTCCACTCTCCCCCTCCCCCGCGATATATAGAAATATCAATATTTTCGATATATCGATCTATTATTTCGATATATTCAAAACTATCTAAACAATACATTTTTTCGATATTCACATCCTTAGTATACTATTATTGAGCCATAGATACTTTGTTGTGCGGCATGGTATATCTGATGCGCCTTCCGAAAAATTGTATGATATAAATTTGTTTTAAATTTAAGTGTAAACGAAAATATAAAAAATGCCATAACTATGCCGTGATAAAACATTTCAAAACTACTTTTGCTCTCTTGTGGCTCACCCAGCCTCTATAAAGTAAGTACCTGACCTTTACTTTATCATATCTTTTAGTATTACCTTTTGTCATCAAATAATCCTTCCTTAAAAAATACCGAACCAAAGACCATTCATATGTTGTGGTAGTGCATTTTTTTTTTTTTTTTAATAAATTGGAGACTTAATCAAGTTTTATCTTCCGCGCAATATTTTTTACATCTTTTATTTTTCAGTTCTAAAGTTCAAGCATTTCTTCGACAACATATATAAAACTTGTTGATAGTAATTTAAAACATTAATTTTCTATAATCATTTAATCCTTTGTAGATCTTATAATTATTTTACCTAGACAATGTGAAATATTTTATTTCTAAGCCATGTTGCCCTCACTTATGATTCATAAATTCACAAACACATACATACTTTTCAAACTTTAATATATGTAAGATATAGATCCATTTTTTCCTTCTTAGTTCAACTGTTCAACATTAAGCCTTGTCTTTAATATCACTGGATCGTATAACACTTATCTGATTTTTTTAAATGTATTTTTTTTACAATATTATTTATTATATATATATATATATATATATATATATATATATATATATATATATATATATATATATATATATATATATTCCAGTTAACATTTAAATTTTTTAAGTTAATTTAATTTAACATGCACTAATATATATATTTTTGTGCCATTTATATGTGACAATTACATTTTGAATTCCATAGTTCCCTGTTATATTCTGCTAGAAAAAATGGTTGCCCCTTGAACATGTATTAATTCACTTCATACGATTTTATTTTAATTTATATATCTATATATATATATATATATATATATATATATATATATATATATATATATATATATATATATATATATATGTGTGTGTGTGTGTGTGTGTGTGTGTGTGTGTGTGTGAGAGAAAAAAAAAAAGGAGAGCTAAAAAACACTATAGAGCGCAGATTAAAATTTTCTTTTTGCAACATCAACATCCTTGAACGATAAAATTCCCCAGCATCTGTGGAGAATGGCTTCGAGTCTTGATGAAAAAAGTCGGTACGTCATTCTTATAACCTTCGGTCCGTGGAAGAAAGGAATAAAAACATTGCTGAATCAACACTTGTAGATTGTATTATGCGATTTTTCGCTGTTCACTGGGTCAGAGAGAGTATAGTGTATATACTGTATATATATATATATATATATAAACACATTCGCAAAAACTAGCGGTTTTTCGATTATAATTTCAAAAAATTATGATATTAGCATGTAAAAAATTTCTTTTTAGGAATTTGTGAAGAAAAATCTTCCAATAGTACATTCCAATTTTAATTAACATATGTAACTGACTACGTTTCGTGGCAATTGCCCCATCTTATTTATTTATCCCGCTACAAAGAGCCACTGTTTTAACAATCTCCGAGTTAAAACATATCCGTTGAAGCGAGTTGGGCCCGAAAGCCTATTAGGTATCGCGCGAGGAAGGGTGGTTTGGATGAAAGGGAAGGAGGAGGATAAAATTTATACATATCCAGAGAGTCCAGCCCCTCCTAGAATCCCCTTTGGCTACGCCACTGGTCTCATCGTTTTCCATTGTCACAATTGAAAGATTTTTCTTCACAAATTCCTGAAGAAATACTTTAACTTCCTGGGACAATTCCAAATAAGAATTTTTTTTTCATTTTTTAGTTTTTTTTGCAAATGATGAGCCAACCATTGATTGGGTTTATAGGAGTTATTCTGAGTTTGAATGAAAGCTAAATAGATTTGCTGTAATTTCCCTTCTAAGAATTTTTCTCGTAAGATAATTATTTTCTCTAATGTTCGGAACAAAATAAAAAAAAATTGAAATGCTATATCTCGGGAACTGTTAGACCTACAGATCTATGGCTGCGCTCAAATTGTGGCAAATTCAGTTTATTGTATTTTTTAAGAAGATACTTGCGATTTTATCGCTAGCACACATAATTTGAAATTACAATAAATGTACGAATATATAAATGTTCGAAAATTTCGCTGTTTTTTGTGAATATATCAAAACACACCTACAAATTTAGTTAGATAACTCCATATTCGGATTCAGCACGTCAATAAACATAGTGAACTTATTGTTGGTAAAACTGTTGGATTTTTGCAACGAGAGGCTGTTTTTTTTTATCCGGAGTGATGATATATTGTCAAACTTTCATCTCTGAATTCCTTATTGTATAGTGGATGCAATTCTGCAAAATTATGAATTGAATCAGTTAATCTTTTAGTTTTGTTTGTTTCATTTTATTTTATTTCCTGCTCCGAATCATTCCTTGTTTTCTATGACTAGATAAAACGATTTCATCAAAACAACGCGTAAGCGAAAATAGTTAAGAAACTGACCTTTGCTCTTGATAATTATTTGTTGCGTATTCAATAATAGTTTAGATAATAATTAAATACATCAGAACAACTATTACCTACGCTTGATACAACTATATATTATTATATTTCGCATTTAACATATTCTAATTGAAGAATAATTTATAACAGTTTTATTAAATAATTTAAATTGATTTATCAGTTCATCTGGATTATTAACATGTTAAATTTTATATATTTATATATATTCTTATATATATAGATATATATATATATATATATAGATATATATATATATATATATAATATATATATATATATATATATATATATATATATATATATATATATATATATATATATATATATATATATTATATAGGACGTAGGAGTAGATGATCCTACCCAGTGTACCTAAATTGCGAATCGCGTTGTGGTTTTCTAGAACGTAAAATAACCTCCCGGAGGTTCGGTCCATGGACGGTCTGCTTCGGGGAAAGAAATATGTGTCCTCGTGCGCCTGCTGACTCCGAACAGTCATAATCCGTGGATTTGAACCTGTTTGTCACTGTCCTTGAACCCTAGTGAGTCGGTAGGAATGAAACTGCCGAATTGGCCCCAAAGCGACGCATTATGGAGCTAGTGATAGCCTGCCGTTGCACCATGGAAACCCGTGTATACATTATTATTAATTATTTTATTTTATATATCACATATATATATATCACAATAGTTCGGAGGACTTATACGCTTGCGTAAGCTAAATTTTATAGATGAAAATTGGACAACATTAATACTAGACCATTGTTACACTAGTCTCAAACTTTCCTCCAACTTTGGGCCGAATCGGATGAGCCGTTTTTGAAATATGGGCGTGTCAAGGAAAATACGTATGCGCATGCGTAAGAGAAAGTAGTGGTGGAATTCGATAAAATTTATATGGTACAATCTAGGCACCAATCCGCACAATTCCTAAACATTTCATTAATATTGGATGAACGGTAGTAGCAGTTATGCACGTCGTACGGATTTTTCAGTTTCAGATGTGAGGAAGCAATAATAATTAACAAGAGTAATTCAATTTTCAAAATCAAAGTGTACACACAGAAGCAGTCGGACGCAGCTGCATTTTTTAAAAATATTTTATTAGAAGTCTTGTTTTTAGAAAAGAATAAATTTCAGACCTGCGGTTGGCTACAAAAAAAAAATTGTTTGTAGATTTTGTATGTGTTATTTATTCGGGAAATTATTATTGGCTTAAAATAATCAAAAAACGGTGGATTTTTTCACCCATTATATTGTCTGGTATAGCTGATGTTGATTACAAAAGAAAATCGCACCTTGGAAAAAATATCTGAATGGCTATAATAATAATAATGTCAACGATTTTTTTTTCTTAAAAATCAAACATTATTCTACCGTTGGATTTGGTGTAAAAATTAAAATATTTCCGATTAAATAGGTAAAATATTTTAGGTAACTATTCTATTTATCAATTGTTAAAACAAAATGATTTTTCCAATACCTTGAAAAAATAGGTTTTTTCGCTTTAATCACTGTGCGCCGTCCACGGCTTTCCTCTGATAATACGGGGCCGATTTTCTTGAGATTTGGCACGATAATCACAGATCACCCCGGGATGATCCTCAAACTCGACATTACCATTTAGTTTCAAAATGGCGGCCGATTGAAGTTTTTATACTCCCAAAGGTCGGCCATTTATGAAGATAGAGAAAAATTATAAAGCTCTTTGGAATCATTACATTTTTTTATATAATATTGATATAATTATTTGTAATTATAAACCAACGTTGAGTTATTACGTTCGGACTGCTTTGGGTTGCTGGGAGCAATGCTGCGAAGATCCTTGGTAGTGGTGTGAAAGGCTGGAAAGGTTAAGGTCAAAGAAAAGCAGGAGGTGGCTAAATTGCTTAGCACAATTTAAAGGTTGCCTCTAATGCGTTATAGCAGCCCTCGAGCATTTTAAAGCCTTCCTCTGTAAATCATTATTATATAAATAAATTATGATTATTATATAAATCGGCTCCTAACCTCGGAATATAAGGTATTTTACAACTGCAGTAAGTATATACAATAAATAAATATTTGTATATTATAAAATAAGGAATGGAGTAAGGTATTGGATCCGGATTCGAGTACAGGAGTGGCAGAAAGTTTATTTTGACGTTATTCAATTCTTGGAGGAGGAGTGAAGACTACATAATGTAGTTTAGCAATTATTATAAATTTCATATTTGTCTTAAACTCCTAAAATAAGCTGAATACAATCTACTCACTTCCCAGATCCTTCGACAACCTACTTTTCTTCACAAAACTCATTTTCCTGTAATGTGTTAACTCTATAATTATCCTTTTTCTTTAACCATGTAAACTTGCCAACAATACCTCATCGTATAGACCCGCTAAGCATACTCTCGATCCTTTCAAAAATTTTTGAAAAAATCCTTCATAAACGTATCCTATCCATGCTCGAATCTCCAAAAATTTCTTTACACCAGTTTCGATTCCGCTCCAGACATTTCACTGTTCATGTGTTGTTGACTATATATCCTTTGCAAACAGTATTGCACGATGGCTTGCTTTTCAAGCTCAAAATCCATTTACCCCAACGCTTATACCTAATCCTCCGGTCCTACCTCTCTAATTGTCCATTCAGAGTTCGCTATGGCAAGGAATTTCCCTATCGAAGCCCGTGTTCCACAAGACAGCGTCTTATGTCGTGTCGTTTGTATCTTATTCACTGCTGACTTTCCTTCAAATCCGGATACCTTTTTGGTAACATTTGCCGATGATACCGCTGTTCTATCATCCCATTCGTACCCTGAAATGGCAATCTTTAACCTACAAAGGCACCTAACTCTGATCGAACAGTGTTGCAGCAGTTAATTGGAGTATCATAGTCAATGAATCAAAATGTAAGCATGTGCCTTTCACCCTCCGACGCAGATCCTTTTCAACTCCATACCACTTCCCTTTTCAGAAAGAGACCGGTATCTTAGAAGTAGTAATTTATTGGATCGCCTGCTCGCTGCATACTGAAATCGCAGATCGCCGCGAGAGATTGCGCTCTGTTTGCCTCATCCTTAACATGGAACCGACATACTAGACTTAAAAGAAAAATATCTTAATCGCCGATTTGACCATTTATACAAACTGCTGAACAGAAAACCTCATCTTTTAATAGACAACAAACTATTAATTTACAAGACCATTCTGAAACCTGTTTGGACCTACGGACTTGAACTGTGGGGGACAGCTAAAGCTTCGAACATTAAACGTATCTAATCCTTTCAGTCTAAAGTCCTCCGAACTATTGTTGACTACTGTCAATGCTACATGTTGTGTTTCAAACAGGACCTTTTTTTATTAAATATTTTTTTCACAATAATTAGTTTATATAATTCTTTCCTATCTTTTACCTCCAATGTTCGTTGTCACCAGCATCTAATAATATTATAATAATATTTAATAGCCTTAAATAATTAGTAATTTATAACTCAAATATTAGAGAATGCTTGATGTAGGGTACGACTCTCTCCTACGCAACGTGTTCCACTATCACGAAAAAAATCCCTCTTTATTATAGCACGTTAGAAATAAATTACTGCGCTAACATTGTTTACGTGCTCAGATAAAAGTTTCTTTAATCTCTTCTAATCCTCTCAAATCACATCGGGGTTGCATAATACGGTGAAATGTCTTAATCTTCACATTGTCATCGTTATCGCAATTTCTTAAGCGTCAAGGAAAAGACTAAGTTTGAATCAAACATGTTTGCCTTTCAAACATGAAATAAAAAACTGCTAAAGGAAAATAACAGATTATCTCGGTTAAAATTTGAAGATCTCATAATTGAAATGCGTAAAAGTCAGAAAGGCCATATAAATTGATAAGCGTTATCAGTGCAAGGTTTCTGCACATTCTTCCTCGTCGACAATAAAACTCCCGCCACGCGAAATGGGTTCCATTCCGATGGAGGCAGTGAAATAGTCAAGATCTTTTCACTTAAATGTGATTCGTGGCCTTAGCTATTACGTAACTATGGCGGATGTAATTAGAAAAAAATAATTTTTATAAATTTAATGTAGAAATAACTAGTCCATGTTCATACAGTTATGACATTTTTTTTTTCGAACTATATATTTATCATTAAATAAAATGATATTATGTGATCTTCTTTTTCAGTTATATTTTGATATCTTTTAGTATTTTACTTGGTTCAATTTGAGTTAGACAAAGACTAAATACTTACACTATAAGCCCATTTCCTCAATGAAAGCTACCGCGACTGTTGCATCAATGGCGGCAATTGTTGCAGCTACAGCCATATTGTAAACTGTCATGGCAGCATTTACGGTCGTGGCAGTACTGTCATACTATCAAGTTTGACGTGATACTTTGGCAGTACATGTCGCGGCAGTGACAACTACTGTCACGTTAAATGCCATATGTATACGCCTTGAATGTAAACTGTCGCGCATTATCTACTCATCAACCTAACCTTACCTATTATCAAATGTGTTTCTGAACTTGAAATTGATTGTATCCAACGTTTTGACATTATTAAATTCTTGGAGTAGGAATAAAAAATATATAATTTAGTTTTTATGGTTTCCTACAAATTGCTATTGTTCAATCAGCTGTTATACATCCGCCATTTTTCCAACTGCCACGAGGTTTACTGTCAGAATTTAGAGAAGGGCATTGCCACACTATCTCACTGTCATGACAGTACTACCACGACAGAAAACAGCCACCTTGAAAACGAGGCCTTTCTTACTAAATCTAGATGTATTTACAGGAATTTACGGAAGAGGATTAAAAAAAATGTATATACTTTTCAATCAGACATTATCAATCTGTCACCCTAGTTACTAGAGCCTAGTACGTCAGTTACAAAACATTACTTACAGACTTACCCATGCCTATGGTACAAGAACACTTTCCGGTTTCTAATAAAAGATATCATGACAGTCTTCGCGGACTTGATAAAGTTACAAGCATGGTCATGCTAAAAATAACGGAAACATGCGAAGATGGCTAAAAATGGAAAGGCTAAGAAATCTCCTGGAATAAAATCTTTAAAGTTAGGGGTTTTCATTTTGATTTTTTTTTATTTTTAAAAATGTATCAAGCGCTCTGAAAAAATGGTAGTCAATTGGAGACAAGTCGGGTGAATATGGTGGATATGGTAGAACTTCAATTTTCAAATCATGTAATTTTTTTTAATTTACTGAGATAACAGATTAAATACTCGATTGGTTTCTGAATGTCTACCATTTTTTTAGAGCTCTTGACGCCTTTAAAAAAAATATATATTTCACAATGAAAATGAGGCAACATTTAAATTTCTTGAATTTGTTGATCAAAAGCCAAAAAGTTTCTTCGAACGAAGCATAAATAAACCTTGTTGAGGGTTGGTAGAAGTGTATTGAAGTTAACATTATTTATTTTGAATTAAATTAAAATAGATAAAGTTTTGTTTTTCTTTAATTTTCTTCACCAGAAACTTTCTTTTTTTACACCAGGAACTGACATGTTACAACCAAATATTTTCGACCAACATCGCAATACCCATACCTAATGTAAACATATTTCTTCTTTTTTAACTTCACTCTTAATTCGCACCTGTCTCAAATAAGAGTGATAATCAGCAAATAAGATGATGAAAAAAGATAGACATTGCATGAGGATGGATAAGTACTCAGCAGCACCTCTTCTCGGTCTTGAATCCGTCCCTTAATTCGGGAGAAGAGATCTCTCATCCAGCTCCTTTTTAGTCGTCCCCGAATCGTCATGTCAGCCGTAGCTTTACCGTCTTATCAGTCTGTTGTTAAGTCCGTGAAGTTTATTAAGAAAACGGAAATAAAGTGTTGGTACCAACGTATGTGTTGGTCGATAGTTGGTTGTTATATAAGTAAGTAGATATTTTCGTTGGTTGTACCAAAGTCTTGTTGTTTACGTACATAGGAGTTTCTGTTGTTAGTCTTAAAATTTTGAATTGAATTTTTTTTTTATCTCACGCCAGATTAGGTGGAATAATTTTCCATTCCCCTCCGGGTAGCCCAATAAAGCTTTCTTCGGCGTTACGTTAGAAATTTGGAATTTTCTAAAACCACGGTAAAGTATGATGTGGTCTGAGTCCATAGATAATTCATCTGTGCAAAGTGGGTATTTTGGGGTGGGTTTAATTCCAATTCTGTTTAGGTGGGATTGAAAATAATCGTACCCTGTGAGGAGTCTGAAATTGGCTCCAAAATCTTTCCTCGGCAAGTTCATAGGCAGAACCCTTTTTCGAGGAGTCCTTTCCACCTTTTCCCTTCATTCTTTCCTGGATGGAAATGACTCATGATTAATATAAAAGGGAATATAATTATTAAAAATGTCAAAATGAAATCTAAAGTCATTAAAATAAAAAAAAAATTAAAAAAAATCTGATTTCGTTATTTTCTTTTACACCTCCACCTAAGGATCTAGCAAACAAAAGCTGAATTACACTGCGTTTTAAAATTATGAGACTTTCATTGATCAGGGACTAGCTGAAGAAATATTTGTCCTTTGAATGCTGCGATGTGTGTAAAGCTTACACGTCACTCTTATATAAAATGTGTAGTTACTCGTAGATGACTCCGTCGGTGACGCGGTATTTGTGAAGTGACTGAGCACACTTGACTGTCGCCGATTAGGCGAAACTTACAAAAAATAAATTTGGATTGCATTAAGGCAGAATATCAGGTGGAGTGATGAGAGTTCTGTTATCGTGAGTGTGAATATATAAAACGAAAGTAAATCCTCTCATCATCAAACCCGATTTTTATTTTTTTTATTTCGCAACATTTCTTCGCAATTTAAGAAAAAACTCAAAACGTATGTGTTGAATTATCATTGTAAGATTCCAAAAACAAAGCTTTATGTCTTTATGGTATTTAATAGCAGTAAATACCTCAAAATCTTATGAATGTAGATCTGAGACAGTATATATAAAATCAGCAGTCGAAAAAAGAATTACCAAATAGAGACAGTGCATCACTCTATGAAAATTCAGCACATAATCTAAAAAGTTAACTGAAACTATTTGAATTAGTCTCTTCAGTATCAATGCTTAAGGTAGACTTTCGCTAGTACTGCCCGCGGTTGCGGCTGACAGAGCTTGCCAATCGTAGCCGCTAATTGTTACTGCTTTTATATTTCGCGGAAACTGCCCACTGCAGCGGCCCACTCTTGCATAGCCTTTAACGTTATAACCTCTCCTATATTTATAATCAAACGATATCGTTATAACTATATAGTATATCCTTAAAACCTTTAAAATTATATGTTAATTAGATACATACAAACTATAGATAAATTAATTCGTTTATTTTCAAGTATTTACAGATATGCAATATATATGTACAACATATATATTGTAAAGTTATTTACAACTAGATATTTGTAAAATATTTTAGACAATGAACAAAGTTCGTCTGTCGAGATTTCTTTATTGTTTATCAATAGAATAATAATAATAATAATGTGTGAATATAAAAGTAAAATAATATGTTTTTCCACAAATTATTTTTTACTATCGCATTCCTGTAGTCCTTATGTTTGTGGTCATTGAGTACCTGAAACAGGTTAACGAACTCTACTAGACGTTCGTCGCCATAATCGCTGAATCCCTTTTTATTAAACAGCATTGTTTTAAATGGCAAGCGGGAACCGTCGCGTCTGAGGCAGTATGACTCCTTCTGGAACGGCCAGGGACGCAGCAGTATAGGAATGACGTCATACCTAGACTGCCGGGCAGTGCCAGCGAAATATGTCCCAACCTAAATATGTACCTATTCAATCAAAGTAGTTGTAAACTGCCCGCAAACTTTGCCGGCCGCAAGCGCGGGCAGTATCAGCGAAAGTTTACCTTTATCAGGCAGTGGTGTGTGACCCACGCATCATAATCAAAGCCGGAGAAAATAAAGGAAACTAGGAGCTTACATGTTTTTGGAATCACTTAATCTTGAGAGTAGAGGCTCCCCCTGTCAGACACCATACTGAACTCGGGACGATTCGGGACCACATGTAATTTAAATGACGATATCTCAATGCAACTCATAGACAAGACGACCTCCAAGGTCGTTAATATCGCAAGCGGTATATCGCATCAATAAATCGGGCTACCGAATTCGGTCGGTAGACCGCTTAATTAACACGGCAGGACTCGGGAGTTTTTTTTTTTATATTTGGTTTCTGAATATCTGTTTTTTCTGAAACATGAATTCTCACGAAGACTTGGGGTGCTCGCTTTGGATGAATATGAACCGGAGAAAAACCAGTAAGTTTATAAAATACTTAATTACTTATATTATTATATTTTCAGGAAAATAAATCCTTTAAAACTTCATTTCTTTACTTTGTTATTTATTAAATTACATTAGGCAAAATTTCGGCCCATTTTGCCTAGTTTTAAGCCTGTCATCTATAAAGAAACATTATCGCACATTCATTTTATCTCTTTCACAAACATCCAAAAATCCATACAAATATTATTTAATATAATCATATCACAAAACTATACAACTCATATATGATATAACATACTTATTAAATAAAAAATATATAATAGAATAATTTAGAAATGGTCAAATTAGTAATTAGAATGACACAATTACCTTAATTATCTTCATTTAGTGGTAATTAATCATATTCCATTCACTCGTTATTTAAAAACTATTTTTCATTAAAAATAATTAATTTTCGCATAAGAACTTCTTGTCATTCGATGTGGTCCATAAAATTAACTACACATTATTTATCAATATATTCATTACTATTCATTCAATATACAGTTCATTACTATTAATAAGTTTTGACCAAATATTTTTAAAATTATAGCTATATATAATTACATATCTTAATCTTAATGCATTGTTCCTAGTGCTGGTTTTGCTCACTTGGATTTCTCTAATCCATACTGCATAATCAAAATATTGCTTAAATTTACTGTTTGAATTATCTTATTAATTTTCTATTTTTTTATTTTTATTTATAAATCATTATTTATTTAAAAATTTGATTTATATGGAATATCAGCGTATTGCTGAACAAACCCCTTCATGTAAGTTTTAAATTTACTACATATTTTATATTTCTAGTTACATAAATTGATTCTTGATATTTTCTAATTTTATTATTTTCAGTAATATTCAGTACTTAAATTTCATTGATGTTAAATTGATGATTATTAATTATACTATGTCACGCTAATGCTAAATAACAATAAATAATTTTAAAACGCAGTTCGTATAATGACTTTTTAACAAAATAAATATAATTGTTTAAAATATGACGTATTCAGTGTATCTCCATTTTAGTTTTAAATAATCTTGTAATAATTATAACCTGTATAAGAAACATATTTAAAAAAAAATTAAAAATTTCGTTTTTTGCTTCTAAAAAAAATTATTACTTTAAATTGTTTAAACATTTTAAAATTGGTTTTGTAATTTCAAGATGCATATAATATTAAAGCTCATAAGAAGAATGATACTATTCCATTAGCAGTATCCATTAGCGAGTTGAGCTCACGAGACGCTATCGAGAATGAAAAGCTCAATTAGGCAGGTATCCTAATGATAGCGATGGATTTTTGGGTGTATTGGAAAATATATTTATTCCAAGACAGGCATTGATCGAAACTGACATGGAAATTAAAACAGCTGATTGCATAATAGAGTCAGCTATGACTCATTGACCTAGGGCCGGTTATCAGCGATTGATAAGAACCTGCCTTAGCCAACTTTTGTCGAGACCTCATCTTTCTGGCGTCTGCCGCCGGCTCCTGCGAAACTGTGTCCTCTTAGATGAGATAGGGCATGGGTGTGTATCGATGAGGCTCCATGTATCGATATATCGCTTTTTATTAAGTACGACTACGTTATTTAAAAGATATATATATAATTATTGAATTTTATGATTTTTGGTTACCTACAGTCACATCCAAAATACTTAAAAATATTTTTGATTCTTTCTCCAATAAAACGACAACTTACTCTACGATCACTTTGAAACGCCGTAAAAAAGAAAAACTTCTTGCTAGAAAAACGTTAGTTGCTACTGGACCCAAGAATCTTATTTCTGTTGTTAAATAAATTTGGTAGTACAATAAATAATTGTTAAAAATTTTGAAGTGCAAGTTGACAAGTTGAAATCTTTCAACAACTTGGTCTTTCATAACATGGTGCGTGGCTTGATTTTATTTTACGTTATTTTATATGTTGGATGTATGATTTGCTCTCCATGTCTTCAGAGTTTGTAGTTGACAATCATTATGAATATTTCTACTCCATTATTACAGAAAAAAGCTTGATTGCAAAAAAACATTTTGTAATGAAAATTGCTGATACTTGACGTACTTTAATTTCTGAAACTAAATTCCTAAAACTTGACCTACTCTAAAGAATCGGAGTGCTGAATGAATGCTGACTTAAACTCTTCATTATCCATACCATTATTTTCTATAGCTTCCATCCATCTTCCTTTTGGCAGTTGAATTTTGGTATAATGGCACAAAAAACTTCTCAAATTGCTCAAGTGCTTTTGTTTGAGAGTGGAGATGGTTGTTTAATGTGTGATTTTGAAATCAATGAATGAGTTAACGGTTGTAGCAAACGACGTTAGAAATTTAGCCCAAAATGTGCACTAGAAGTAATTAAAAAATAAAAAGTTATATTGATAAATTATGTTTTAGGTTCTTTCTGTTTACTTAAAATAAAATTGTGTAATTTATGTTTTATCATTTAAAACATTGTAAAAAAAAAGTTACATTATAGAATATTAACATAAGTTTCTTGCAAATTGGATAATTCTTCGTGATTGGCATTATCCAATTAATTTAAAGTTGATCCTTCGTGATTGATACAAATTTGCAATTAACCATATTATCATGGAAATATGATTATTAATTTGAAATTTAAACTAGTATTTAAAACTAATTAAATATAAATATAAAAATTTGCATGCTATAATGAATGCCTGTTTCATAAGGTTATTATAAGGTTAATAAAATTATAAATTTACATCATGTTTTTTTTGTTTTTAAATCAGAAACGATAAAACAATACTATTATTTTAAAATCATATAATAAATTTCACAACTATCCGGTTGCATCATGAATGATGCATGAAATGTAAATTTTTCGAGATAACTTGAAGCATGAATGAATGCAATCAAAATATGGGATATGGTTTCTATGAAAATTTCTCAATGAAAAAACTTTTAAATTCACTCTTTATAAAATAACTGAACAGAGAAGGAAATTACTTTCAGTTTTTAATACCCAGCCTAAAAAATAAATATCTGGTTTGTCCACACAGTAGACTTTCCTTCCTGCTTTGGAAGCAAAGTTCACTATAAAAATTGTTTGCTTTATCTTCGCTAATACTAGTCCGGGGATATTCTTTACTTCTCCAGAAAATTATAACTAAAGAATACGCTGTCTAAAACGTACTTTAAACAAATTGTGTGTTAAAATTAAACCAAAAATTTTGGGCTACAAACTTAATCAAATCTTTAAACTTTGCTTCTATCTACTAATCCAAGAAACGAAGCAAAAAAAAACAACAGCTTATAAACGTAAAAGTTCGGGTAATTCTGATTGTTTGATACGTTATTAGGATTTGCATTATAAATCTTAATTTTCGACCTCGACAGATGATGGGAAGTTTATTTAATAAGTTTATTTAAATAATTGAAAAACTAACGAAAATTGTAGGGGTTCTCCTACAATTTTCGTTAGTTTTTCATTCAATGCTTAATATATTGGAAACTATCTACCGCATTGCAAACCTAACATTTACTGCTTATTTATGATTTAATTATTAACAGTTGATTATCAATTCAGTTAGTGAAGTATGATTAATATTAGGTATTTTTATCATTCCAGAGCAGCATAAAAAGTATTTTTACATGATTTTGACATTATGATACAATCGTCGAAAATGTTACACATCTTGAGAAACGTTTGATATTTCAGGAACTATTGGTCATACAGATGTCTATAAGTGCTAAAAATAAAGCTAGTTAAATTCACTCTAAAGTAGTTTGTATTGATTGTCTATGTAGGAATAACAGTTTCCCTGATATTAGCCAAAAATTGTTTTTCGAAAAAATGTTGTTTATAATGTAATGTTTGTAAAATTTATATCTCGGGTATTATTAAACGTAAAGATCTCTATTAGGACTAAAATATTAGCAAATGCATTCTTCTTTAAAAAAGGTATGCATAATCTTTTGCGTGAGATAGATAATTTCCAAGATATTGAGTATTGACTGAAAAATTAACGAAAATTTTAGTGTTTTTCTTAAATAAAATAAATTTCCGGTCGTCTTCCGAGGTCACTAATTTATATTTATGTTTATTAATACTAAAAAAACATAGAAAAATATCAAAACAACCCGACCTTTTGCGTTTTGAAATCCTTTGTTTTCTGGATTATACTGTTATACTGTATAAGGAAACAAATATATTTCTGAGACAATTGCAGGTGTCTGGCACCTGTGGCACACCCTTTGCGCACGCCTGATGTATCCATCTGTCAAATATGCTGTTTTTTGTTTGCTAATGTTAGTCCGATTTCGATGATTATTTTATTTGTTTGTTTTTTAGGCAATTTAATTAACTTTCGAATGATCATATATAATCAACTTTTTTTCAACAACATAGACAAACCAATGGCGAAATATTTTTTTTTTAATTTGTCATGGTAGAAAGACTGATCTAATGCCTTCAAACGTCTTAAATCTTTATTGATAGATTGACGTTTCGGGCAATTCTTCCATTATCAAAATTCATTCGTTTTGGAAAAATTTTCGTTTTCAAAATTCTTTTTTTTTTTTACTCGTGGTGCTCTGAAACGCATAGATCCGTTATTAAATATTAAACCTACCCATCGAAATTTTGACCCGATTACAATACTTTCCTTTCCTATTTAGCTTTAATTTAGGATAGCGATGGATTTTCGGGTATTTTAGGAAAAATACGGTTGTTCCAACTGACAAACTTGGTCCAAATTGACTCCTAGGTTATTTACTGAGGTGTGTATGTGATTTTTATAATTTCAGAGTTGATAACCTCAGAATAAACGTATGTATAGCGCGTGATAAGAATTGAAACACGTCGCAGTCGTGTATCACTAATAGTTGATGCTTTACTACTTGTAATGGTTGAAGGTATTCACATAATTTTGTCACAATAACTGGTCAGTCATTCGAAACCACTAATGAGCTGCTAACCACAAAAGGTTACAAAAGATACACACCTGACGACCGCATGTCATGGACTGAAGCAGTGTCAGGTGATTAATGAAACTGTGCCTGTTTGATTAGTATAAAGGTCAATGGCGTATGCAGAAGGAGAGATCAGGGAGATATATCCCCTTCTCTCCCTGAAATGTACGAACAAATATAATTTTCATGCTCACCAACATAATATTTGTATTTTGAGTAATATTTTAACAATAGATTTTGATCCAATTTCGTGCTTATCCTTATAATTTACGCCAAATTTGGCTATTATTAACATTTAGATGATTATTTGCCTTCTTCTTATTTAATCCCCTCCCACCCAAAAATAATTCTGCGTACGCCCCTGATAAAGGCTGCCTGATTATCAACTACCTAAATATAAATAGTTAATTGAAGGAGTGGCTATCAATTATTGGAAGATGGCTTGAGTTTGTCAAATCGCAGCAAATAACTTACCAGTCAACGTTTTGCCAGTTCTGGGATCATCAGGACAAACAAAACATATATACAGGGCTTTCCCGCCTCGGTAGTGCAAAAGCAATACAAGATCATATTGACAGTGGTGTACGCTGGGATGGAGGATCAGAGAGTTATATCTCCCAGCTCACCGAAATTTAAAAAAAAAATATATATATGATTTTCATAAGTTTTGTATTTTTTATAGTAATTTTTTTGTGGGGGCTTTATTTTTTTTATATTCACACCTATCGTCAAGACAACCAGTGAATGTGCTGACAAACATGTTATCGTGGCATGAAAGGCATGAGAAAGCTGTACCCAGCGGCACCTCTTTCTGTCGTGATTATCGTGCATGATTAGGCTAGGAGATCCCCCATCCACCTCCTCTTCAACCTTCTGGGAGTATTGTCAGGCATGTTGGTTATCGCCATGTCTTGTATGAGTGTGTTAGGATGTCCGTGTAAGTTATCGTAAAATCGTTGGTAGTGGGTCCGTATGTGTTCGTTAACTGTTGGCATATTGAGGTCTGTATGTAAGGTAATGTTGCTGATGTACCAAGGGGCTTTGGTGATAGTCGATCAAATTTTTATTATTATTCTTAAGTGATTACTTGTCTTCTTAATATTAAATCCCCTCCCCCGAATAGACATAGTACAGCATTCCAAATTTGGGGGAAAAAATGCCACATAATAGATGTCTAATAAGGAATTGCAAAATTGTGTCCTTGGAAAATTATTTCAAATAACCCCTGCACTATCTGCTGTTTATAAGTTTTCAAAAAGATTATGCGGTTATGTTCTGCTGTGCATAAGTGTGCATAGATCTCTAAAAGGCATTATTTAGATATCTGCAATTTCCATATAAACGAAGTTGTCATTTTAATATACACGATATAAGAAAGAGTATACATTACACATATGAGTATAAATATACATGAATATTTGTTTCACTGTACAATGCAAATACAATAATGCCACTTGGATAATAATAGCCGTGGTTGCCAAAACTCCAAATCTAAATCTGTCTCAATATGACAGCTGTTATCTCGTTGGAAAATCTGCACAGTAATTGTCCTTGTTACTTTATCAGAATTTTTTTTCTTCCTCTTCGTTAACGGACCTTTTTACAATAGATCTGTTAACATTAACAAATATATTATCTTTTATTTTGTTTATTCGAAGAGATATCGGATGGTTTAAGGTCGCTTCGAATGTTTTTTTTTCCTTTTACAAATTTCATTCCTAATCTGGTAGCCTCCAGACGCTGCTGTGCAAATATTTTGTGTTTTCGGGGGCCGCTAAAATTATCTCGAAAGACCTCGCTACGAGTGTTGCCGTAACATCGTCAAGTTTTTGTAAACAGTTTTTGCCTGATATCGAAGGTCGATTTATCGACTTTTCTCGAATCGTTTTAATTGGTTTTAGATTCAAGTAATTCGTTCTTTAGATAATATAATAGATATTATCTAAGGTGAGGAAGTAGCCTGTTGTTTTCTAGTGATCACGAGCTTTACTGCCGTGATAAAGTTTCGTGAAGATGTAATAAAACAACAAATAGAGTGGATAATCATAAAAACCTTTTCATTATTACGGATTTTCCCCAGAGCTAACTGATGTACAACTGCCATATAGCTCATCTGAGAATTATAGCTTATTCAAAACTTACGGGTAAATACCCAATCACCTTCATTGTAAATTTGCAAAAATATAGTTTTAGTCCAAAAGCTGTGACGAAATTTGGTGATTTATTTGAAGAAAATTTTTAGTCATAAATCCATATAAGGTCCATCCTTAATATTCAATTTGCACTTGTCTGCTTACTAAAATCGGGTGAGTTTCAAAATGGCGGCTAAAAAAACAATTCAAAATTTAAGGATTTTTTGAGGTTTTATCGTAAATTCTTAAATGGTGCATTATATCGAAAAAATTATACCGTATTAAATTAAAGAGCCTCTAATTTTGGCGCTGATGAGTTGCACATCGTAATAATTTGGGTAACTGGTAAGGTCGAAAACTACGGTCAAAATCGTATATTTTTCGATAGAATGCACCCTTTACAAATTACAGGTGAAACACTCAAGGTGATGCTTCGCAGATTCAAATTTTTCAGACAAAAACTTTTAGGACTATTACCAAAGCCCATTAGTACATCAGCAGCATTACCTTAAATGCATACGTCAATATTCCAACAGTTAACGAATACAAACGGACCCACTACAAACGATTTTATGACAGCTTACACGGATATCATAACACACTCATACAAGACATGGCGACAACCAACATGGCTGATAACACTCGCAGAAGGCTGAAGAGGAGTTGGATGAGAGATCTCCTTGCCTTACTACATACAGTAATCACGACAGGAAGAGATGCCGCTGGGTATTACTATCATGCCTTTCATGTCACAATAACAAATTTTTAGCCAGCAAATTCACTATTTGTCAACATCAACAGGTGCAAAGATAAAAAATAAAGCTTATAATTAGATAAAACTTTTATAATTAGAATATATTTTTAAGGCTTCTAGCGCTGGTTAAGCCCAGAGTGACGACTAGTCAATAGTGCTTACGTCATCACTAGTCGATTTTTAGACTATTTGCAATTTTTCTTTCGATATATCGTGTGCCGGAATTAATATAGATAGTGTTTCGATAACCTAAATTACGAATTTTTGGTGCTTAAACCTTTTTCAAAAAACGACGTCGATAAGTACTTCGATTTGCTGCTTTCAATACTGTATCAACGTCCCAAAGCTCACATCGATCATCGTACATTTCACCTTAAAGACTGGTTTTCAATTTTCTCTGAGGCGGTCTTCCAGCTCTCGGAGCGACAAGCGGGCTCACTCATGCCTTACTATATCTCCACAAAATTACTGACATCCATCTCTCGGAGGAGGCCGCGACTGTTACGTCGGACAGGAAGTGAGGCTGCACAAGGACTTTCTACCGCCGACGTAACCCGTGAAAGCAGGGGCAATGCGTCTACCGCTCTCTTTTCCTTCGTCGGGTGCGTCTTGTTCGTTCGTGTATGTCTGGAATAGAAGATATCGTTGGGTCTATCCAAAACCAGCGAATCGGTAAAAAAACACAACTGTTCAGGAGGGGAAAAAACAAACAATTTCTTACCTTCACTGAATCAGAGCATCGATCTTCCAACGGTCAATCCGAATTAATTTTTTCTAATTTTTGGAGAAATTATTGGAATAATATAAAACGACGTCAGGATTTTTTCATAGCCTTAGAATATTAGATTCGTTACCTGTCGAAAGATAAAAGTGTTTTATTTACGTATTTCTCTAGTTTAAATACATTATATACAAAATACACTATATTGGGGCATGGGCATACCGTCTGCCAGGAAGATGGTCTACGTGCATGAACTATAAAAATAAAACTACATTTTAGATAATAGTCCGGGAGCCGTGGAGAAAAACATGACTCATTCCATGCAAAGGTTTGGACATATTAAATGAACATGTCCACAGAGCTATCATAAAAAATGCACGTCTGCCAATTAATACAATTACACTTACACTCAGCCGCTGGAATACAAAATGGCGAGCCAAAAAACTCGAAATTTTAGAACTATTTTTGGCTTTTCATTTATAACTTCTAAACGGTCCATTCTATCGAAACAGTTATCGTTCATTAAATTAAAGATCGTCAAATTTTAGCGTCTAATGAATACCACAGCTTAATAATTTGGGTAACTCGTATAGACGAAAATTACGGTGACATACTGCACAGTACTCTGTCGCTGTTTTTGAAAAATCGTCGTTTTTGACCATGGTTTTCGACCACACCAGTGACTCAAATTATTGTGATGTAGTACTCATTAGACGCAGACTTTGATTTAACATACCATAACTTTCTCGATAGAATGCAACGTTTAGAAATGATAAGCTAAAAACCATGAAGATTTCGAATTTTTTGGGCGCCGATTTATTTTCCAGCGGCTATATGTTGGCAGACGTGCATTTTTCATTTCAGGACGTTCATTTTATATGTCCGAAACTTGCATTCTGTTGAGAAAGTTTTGGTTTATTAAATCAAAACCTGCATCTAATGAGTACCATACCACAACATAATAATTTGAGTCACTGGTGTTGTTAAAAACAGAGATAGAATGCTATACAGCCTGGGACCGTAGTTTTCGACCACACCAGTTATCCAAATTATTAAGCAGTTGTACTCATTGATCTTTAATTTAATGTACGATAACTGTTTCGATAGAATGAACCTTTTAGAAATTATAGATGAAAAGCCAAAAATAGTTATAAAATTTCGAGTGTTTTGTTCACCATTTTGTATTCCAGCGACTGAGTGAAAGTGTATAATTGTATAAGTTGGCAGAGGTGCATTTTTCATGTCAGGACTGTGGACATGTTCATTTAATATGTCCAAATCTTTTGAGTCACCTTTTTTGCCACGGGCTCCCGGATAATGAGTAACATAAGTTACATAACATTTCTCATATATACATATATAACTTATTTTTAAAATTTTGTGATGTTTTCTAGTAAACAACTAATTCTGTGCTGTAAAAGCATTCAATACGTCATTTCCGATAATTTACCACGACCACTTTTAGTGTCGTGATAATTTACACACGGACATTTTTAGTTTTAGTCTGGAGAATTTTAGGTGGAATATATGTTTTTAATCAACTACTAAAAATATTCAATCATTTGCTTTTAGTATGTACTATCGTTAAACCTCCTAGTATACAGTAATCGATAATTACTAGTGGTGCTTGATCGAACAACCTGTTATTACAACTAACAAGCTATTATTACAATTTGTTATAGTTATTAATAATACTTAAACTATAATAAACAGTTATTTTAATCTTTGATTTCCTCCTATACTCAGAAGTATGGAAAATGTGTAGGTAGTTCATGGATCTGAAAAATTAATAATTCGTAGATTTTTCAAGCGCAGGGAAGTAATGATCCGGTTATTAATGATAATTTAACCGAAATATGAAAAAGATATTCCACGTTATAATAGAAATGTGTGTATATATATATATATATATATATATATATATATATATATATATATATATATATATTTATACACACGTATATATTTAAACTTTCGCAGTGTTATTGTCTGTGGATTTATGGTGGGTCCTCACCCAAAAAAAGTTTTAATATAACATTTTCTGTACTTGGCTCGAAGTCATTTCTCAGAATTTTGTAAATATTATAACATTATTTTTTATTACAAATTTTGGCGTCTCCCCTGGCAATAGTCCGGGTCTCAAAGTTGGAAATCGATGCTACGAACACTATTCCTAGGAAAAAAAGTGAAGGTGAGTCTTGGTTTTAACTTTAACTTTTTTAATTATAATAGAGGTGGAATCTCGTAGATCTAATACCTATTGCCCTTAAGTGTGGCAGCTTGTATTATTTTTCAAATAAAAAAAACAAATTATAAAAGATAAGATTTTTATTTTGAAAACCTATATTTGTTTATTTGCTCTTAATTACTCTTCAACATGATTTTCGCTTGATCCAAATATCTTTAAAAACCAAGGACCTACACAGTTTATAAATTAATGAATATCTGTTTTCAACTCTCTGAATATAGTACAAACATAGGTATACAAAAAAACAAATTTTGTCAGCAACCCTCATTGAATGAATTGATATGGATTCCTTCCATCTTCCATTTATATTATAAGAATAATTTTTGTCTCTTTTTTGAGTTTTATAAACAATACTCAGGTTCAATATAATATCGTTAATTATTATATGGATCAATTAACATAGTTTCATTACCGTTACTGTGTTGAGAACACAACCATTCCAGGCTAGCCTTTATATAAACATTACTTTCCCTTTGAGTGAGAGTGCAAGTGTGAAAGTGGACCACAGTAGGTCAGAGCCCTTATGCAACAGTCGCATAACACTGTCTCACTTCTCACAGAGAGCTATCTCAGTAGAACTCATTTTCATTTATCCAGTATACATATACATATATATATATATATATATATATATATATATATATATATATATTAGATGAAATGAGGTTGTTAATCAATTACTGTTAGGTGTTAGGATGCCCTCATCCCGAATATTACATTACTTCCAAATCGGTAATTTTATTCGGAAAAGTTTGAAACCCGTTCAGATTAAAGTATAGAGATTCTCTTTCTTCAGTTTACGCTGGACTACATATTCGGAAAAGTAATTCATAACGATATAGTTTTAGCCTTGAGTGGTGGAGTACCAGTGCTTGGATATTCTGATGTTTGATCCTGGAAGTTGACGGAAGTTTCTGGCCGCGCGAATTTTCAGTCGAAAAAATAGAACGCATTGTTTCAAATATAGATGTACGAACTTGGGACTAACTATCTTATATATATATATCTATATATAAGGATGCTATTATATATATGTTATATATAAGGATGATATTATATATATATATGTTATATATATATATATATATATATGATAAACTATAACTAAAAATCAATTGAAAATCTGGTGCGATGCACGGATCATACAAATTTCCCTAATAGCCCTTTTATAATAGTCCATCATGCTTGAAATATTCTCAGCGGCTTGCACTTCTTCACGCCTTTCTCACAAAAGAACATTAAAATAGTTTTTTAAACTATTCCAGTGTGGCAATATTGCGTACTATATACTTTTGGTTTGTCGAGTCGGAAATATATTTTAAAAGTTCCATTTAGTTCCTATTAAATAATATAAAAGCAGAATTATTTGAGTTCAAAAATTTCGACTTTTATTGCATTAAATTATTACAGAGCGATTTGTAAAGAATAGGATAAGGGCGTGATGGAAGGAGGTTTGGTTGCATCCGTCTGCTTCGGAAACTCTCTGCTTTCCATGGAGGGCCTAGTAATGTAGGTCTTATATGATACACTGTATCTTTGCTAATACTGGTCCGATTTCGATGATTTTTTTTTTTTTTTTTCCAGACAATTGGATTTTCTTTCATATGATTCTGTACATAATTGACCATTAAATGCATACTTTTTGATGCATACATATACATACAAACACATACAATACACATACAAACAAGCACACAGACCACTTGCGAGACTTGGTTATTTGGACTCAGGGGACCTAAAAGTTGTATTTCTCTTGAAAACTGGAATAGAAAATTTTTCATGACCTCAATACTTTTCCTTATTGTATGTTTCATATACAATAAGGAAAAGTAAGTGAAAGTAAAATTACTACTCCGAAAAAAATCATTTTTAATTATTTAATAAGAGCAAAAATACAAATATTTCATATAAAGGTAAGGGAAAGTAAAAAGTTGTAAAATGTTATATTTTCACTGCGAGGCGACTGTACCACTACCGAATGAGGCAGAGGAACAGGAATGAACGTGTACCCACTTACGATAGTTCAGTTGACATCCGCATGATGGTATAGAAGGATCAATCCCTAATACAATAGTTTAGTCGCAGTTCTGAAGTCGGCTTGTTCCGTTTTTATAATTTCACTTGTTCAAATAAAGTTATTGATTGATCAATTATTCGCAACAATTCGTCAAAACTACTTCCTACAAGAAGTAGTTTTTTCTTATCATTCAGTAATACTTTCAATAATCTTTGAATTTTTATATAATGTATCCAAAACGTATCATGTTTGTGTCGTGATAATAATGTAAATCAGTATAAGGTGCTTCTAACCTATCCTGTTCTACATGACATCAAAAACTGTAACCAAAAAATTAATAAAATTATGTATATTTTATTCAGATTTTGAACGATGTGAATAAATTGAGATGACAAATATGCCTAGACACGTGGAGCCTATTTCAAAAGACAGCAAAAAATTTATCTATGAGATAGTCTCTAGATAGTCCATAGATGGACTGTTATTGTTGTTTTCGTATATGTTATCTTAGATTGCTGTTTTTGTAAATAGTTTTTTTTATTATACACAGTAGTTCCGCCTTTAGTTTTTTTAAAATTGTTTTCGAATCTATTTTTTTTTTTGTATTTAATTGGTGTTATTATTGAGTTTAATCTAGAACTAACCAGGAATAAAGGGAATAACGTAAAGGCTCTGTTATAATTTATTTTATCAAGCTAATTTTTTGTTTTAAACTTTTATTCTCTGGAGGAATCTCAGGATGTTTTCCGTGGTAAAATTTTGAAAAAAATAAATAGAAAAAAAAATAGAGAAATTCGTTTCTTGACCAACGATTGTGTAAGGAAAAGATGTGGTCAGTATTCACGTTCAAATGCCAGGTTTATCCTCCTACCCAACAAAGGACCAAGTAACCACTGGTTGGGGGCAGGTCGCGAACTCCGGCAGATCTGGGTTGATAATCTTTAGCCACCCTCTCTCCTCCTTTTTCAGTTTCCCAAACATTATAACAATTTTACAAAGCTTATTTATTTATAAGCATTCAAGCTTATTTATTATCGGTGATTCTCAGAAAAAGGGCAGTTTTCAGTGATGAATTTTCAAAAAAGTAGAGTTCTCAGAAAATAAAAAAATAAAAATGTGGGCACGTTCTTTGACCGACGATAAAGGGAATAAACCATATTTTTAGATCAAAATCACTTTTTGTAATAATTATAAATAATAAAGCTGAACAAACAAAATTAAAGAAAATACTTAACAAAAACTTTTAAAAAAATAAATAAAAAATGTTTTAAGGTTATTTGGTAAAGTTTGAAATCAGTTACCACTTTAGTTGTCAGTTTCATGAACCAGTTGTATATACTTTCAGGGAACATAGAGCAATTGAGCCACGTTACGGACAATTCAGACTTTAAAATTACTATTTAAAATGCATAATGAAAAAAAGTTACTACACTCATGTTCAGTCCAAAGTATAAAATAAAATGGTAATAGAAGGAAAATTTAAATTGATGTTAGAATAAGTGAAACATTGTAGCATGAGATGGGCATTAATAAAATGTCCTACCTGGGGACCATAAAAGAATGTTTATTCCAAGGCAGAAGGGCTATCACGACATAATGACTCCCTATAATTTCCCGTTCGTCCCATGGAAGGATGTGAAGAGAGATATTTTGATTCAACCTAGGGATGGACTTATTTCTTGTATACGAAGTTCAACAAAACTTTCTTGTAATAAATGCATTAATCTTCATTATTATCCCTCCAGTAACCTATTATCTGGAACAGAAGCCTTTAAATAATAGAAGTCACCCAAAATGGTGGCCGATCTGAACACCTGAAAATTCTTTTCTTTTTTTTAAATCCTAAGATTCCTGGGCATACCGTTCTCCAGCTATCTGTCTGATCCATCAAAATTGCCCTTTTTCTGGAAATCACTCTTTACTGAAACAATGTTTGTCTTTTTATCTTATTTAATAAAGGGTTGTTGCAGTTTGATAAGGTCGTTATAACTATCAATAATAAAAATATCTGATGTGGAAACCCCATGACTTCCTTATAGGCCTATTAAACAATAAATCGTTGGCTCCAAAAGTGACTTCGAATTCGGTTACTGGATTCCGAAGATAGCAGTATCTCAAAAACTCGCAACGTATCGGAATCGCAACGTCCATCTATTGGTACATACAGACACAAAATTAACTTATATCTTATTCGGATGGGTGTGCATCAGGAGGTTCTCCCAGACATTGAATCGATCCACGGCAGATAGTTTTATGAACTTTTGTAACAGTTTAGTATACTTGGAGACCTTACGAAATAAGCTTGAATTTTCGAAACCATTTTCTCTCGGCTTGTGTAATTGTTGGATTAGGAATCGGGGAAGGCGATGGGCTAATGAAAGACCTTTTACATAAACCGATAGGATTTATGGCGAAGGGAGATTTTGAAATAGAGAGAAAGCTGCGAGTCCTCGTGCTAACCCGATCGTCGAGGAAGTGCACTAGATGCGTCCACAGCTCTGATGATAATAGTCGGGGAACCGAGGCCAAAAAACCGTGTCGGATTTAAAGAAGTGTCGGGTTTAAAGTTGTTAACAATACGATCTGTGATAATGTAATGTAATTATATAAAATTTATATTGTTATAATTTATACTTTTATATTATTTAATGAAAAATAAATGTTTCAATGGAAACTAAATGGAAACTTATAAGATTTATTTTGAGCTTCACTTAAGAAAAATATATAGTCTACAGAATTGTCGTACTGCAATTGTTAAAAGAAACTACTTTATTGTACTTTTGTGAGAGAAGAGATTAAATGGTCCATTTTGCTAAGAATATTTCAAGTTGTGCTTAACTGACCTCTTTAAAATTATTTTTAAAAATGGATTATTATTATTGGGTGGCAACGGAAAATTGTGTGATGCGTGCACCGCACCTGATTTTTAATGCTGTAATAATATTCTTATGCAAGTTAGGTGACCAAAAGGTATCAATTTTGTTTTTATCTGAATAGATAATTGAAATCATCATTATTTATGTTGAAAATATTATATTGTACTTTAGAACATTCAATGAAATATTTTTATTATTATTGAGTTGATTTTTATATCAAAATTAAATTTATCGTTAAGTAAAAAGAATTTTTTAATTTTTCTTTAATATCCATAAACTCTTAAAGAGCTTGCACAGTTTTTTACGAAAAAATGCAGCAATTTGATTCGCGATTAAATGATAGTAAACTGAAGATCAACTTTTGTTTTAACAAAAATTTATATAAATATTAATGATTAAGAAAATGACCGACTTGATGTTTTAAAGTGAATTAGGAACAGCGATGAACCTAAATAGGCTAACTTCGATTCAAACGCTCCTCTTTTAAAATTCCAATGGCACTCTTCATCCAAACCAACGATATCTGTGTTTATACATTTTAAATATAAAAATTGTTTTGGAATAGAAATGAAACCATTTAATATATTTCCTAAAGGGGAAGCCATTGAACGGCGGTAGAGATGTATTAGTAGCCTAGTTGTGTTTTTATATAACTCACTTTCTCTTGCAATTTCATGGCTTTAAGGCACAACAACTCTGTAATTATCTAATAAAAATCCCATTCCTGCCTTGAATGGCTATCAGGATTAAAAGTAAATCGTTCATAGCGAAAATCGTTTGTCCTTAATTTGATGGAATTTTAAAAATTAGTCGTTATGTGATTACAAAATATTCATAAATTCGAAAATCCTTTCCCTTTTCACAATATTAACGAAGTCAGGTATAATAGATGTGTTATCTGTGCAATACCTGACTTTTCCATTTGACTTGTTGTTACACGTGTTTTACTGAAACGTCTTAGTACGAGTGCAAAAAAGGTGACTTATTTCATAAGGTTTGGGCCTTTTAAATGAACAGCTCCACAGGTCTGACGAAAAATGCAAGTTTGCCTACTTACAGACGCTGGAATTCAAATGATTGGCCCAAAACAAATCGGAATTTCAGGACTATTTTTGTTTTTTTATTTATAATTCCATAATCAAATTGTGTGTCTAGTGAGTACCACAACATAATAATTTTTTAACTGGTGTGTTCGAAAACCACGGTAAAAAAACGATGAGTTTGTCGAGACAGATATAGGACTATATAGTCTTATATAATGACTCTACAACTTGAAAATGAGTACTCTAAGAGAAAAACTTTCATAAAGTTGTAGAATATCTAATTCCACGTCCATTGAGCGCACAAAATTTAAAATTACGTCAAGTAAACCTCTTGAATTTGGTAATCTTCCGATCCATGGTAATTGGTATTTTTGCCCAGTAGCGATATTTTGATTTATAAAAATGGAGTAATATTAATTTTCTGGTATATTATATGCATTGCTTCTCTTGTAAAAAATTCAAGTTTTCGCCCTTTTCCTTCTTGTGCGTTTTTTTTGCCATCTGAAAAAACTCTAAGAAAAAGTTGTTTGTTTTTCAGTTTTTCCTCACTAACTCTCTTCCAGTGTATTTAAAGTAAAAATTTGTCATTACCAATTTTAAAGAATGTTAAAATTCCTGCAAGCTTGTATATAACATTTTTGATTATTCGGAATAGCTACTGTGAAAATCTGAAAAAATTCAAAACTTTGGCTGTCACTGGTTTCGCATTACATATGATTTATTTCAACTACACATAAAACAACGGAAATCCCAAATGCTAAAAAAACTTCACCCACTGACATTGGGAGGGGCGAGCTTTAAAAAGATTTCGAAAAAACTCGAAAATTTTGAGACTTTATTTGGTTTTTCGACTATACTTTCTAAACGTTGCATTCTGTCGAAAAAGTTATGGTATATTACATTAAAGAACATCAAATTCTCCGTTTAATGAGTACAACAGCATGGGTAGCTGGCGTGGTCAAAAACTTGATTGTACTTTTGTATTATACTACAGTAAACGACGATTTTGTCAAAAACTGAGATAGAGTCTAAATACGCGTCTGCGACCGTAGTTTTCAACAACACAACTTACCAAAACTATTGTGTTTTGGTCCTGATGAGATGTTGAATTCGATGTTCTTTAATTATATATACAATAACCTTTGCGACAGTATGCACACTTCAGAAAGTACATGTAAAAAAAAACAAAAAAAAAGTCCTAAAATATTCATTCTTTTTGGCGACCATTTTGAAACCCGACCTCTCTTGATGCCGCAAAGTTTTTTAGCTTCCGGGGTGTCTGTGGTTTTATGTGTTCTTGAAATAAATCATATCTAATGCGAAACCACTGACATATACAACTTTTGAATTTGTTGAACATTTTGGTCGATTTTCACTGCTCCGTATCTCAGTGCGGACTATTCCGTATATTCGAAAATATAATATTAATAATAGTACAAACTTGCAGGAAATGATAACATTCTTTAAAATTGTTTATGACGAATTCTTACCTTAAATGACCTGGGAGCGAATGACTGAGGAAAAACGAAAAATTACTTTTTCTTACCGTTTTTTTATGATGGCGGTAAATGCATTAGAAGAAGTGGGAGTAATACACTATAGTTTTATTTTATTTTTTTTAAATAATGCACCATTTAGGGATTATAGGTGAAAAACCCAAAATAGTCCTGAAATTTCGAGTTATTTTGGCGGCCCAAACCTTAGCATAAGGTGACTTGTACCTACTGGGGCAATCGAACTATCTAGTATTTTATGGTATATTAGACTAATTACGAAGAACGAAAAATACAAAGAACGAATGGTTTAATATCTTCAATTAGTGAGCATATAAGATTTTGCCAGAAAAATAAATCTCGGTGCTGAATTACTAACCAGTAATAAGTAATAAAATCCTAAAATGATGACTATTTAGGTTTTTCAAACTGAATTCGATTGTAATCATTTTTAAATTTATTCAAAATTTGACGTAAAAAATATTATAAATTTATATCATTCTAGAATTATCTAACCTCTAGGAACTGTTTAAACGTTTTCTTATCTCGGTAGCAAACTTTAAAGTGTGTCAAGGATAATTTTTTAATTGTGGATCCAATTTTTTTTTTTTTTTTTTTTTTTTATAGAAATCATGTAATTTAAATTTAGATAGCTTAAACACCGTAACGCAAACACGATCATAAATAACATTACGAACTTAATTATTAAAAAATATTATTTAAAACTTGGTATTTCCATCTTGTTATTGTTCTGTTTAAATTATATTTAATTTATAAAAGCACTGAATTAATTCTCGATAAATTGAATTATTAGGGTATCATTGGAAGATATCCTAAACAAAGCTTGAAGTCTCTTATAATAGTAAATTACAGAACAGCCGTATATGTTAGCAACTAATTAATCAGCAAACCGAGAGCTCTTCTCATATCAACAGTCTAAAAAAGAGTGACTAGATGAAGACAATACATCACTCTGTGACAATTAATCACTGAATGTGCTCTCTGTGGTCTGCATTTATTTGATCTTTTTTTTCTTCTGGTGATGCCTGAATTGGGGAAACGTTGACTGCCTAGTTATTTGCTGGTATTCGAGAGATTTGCGGCTTTGTTTTGAAATATTCCTTTAATAACCTGATTATGATTGTTTTTGTAATACATTTTTTTTGTTGAATTTTTACTCTCATCATTTATAACTTAACAATTCCTTATGTTTTTCGAAAAATCAATAAATAACTAATCATTCAACGTTTCGCCAATTCGGGCATCATCAGGAGAAAAAAAGATAAGATCACATAAATAAAGATCGGAGACCGGACCCCTCCCAAAATCATTCTTGAAAAATAAATACAAACTGAATTTACTTTCTCCGGTTTGTATCTTTGCGATATTATCTTTTCCTGTATGTCGTTATGGGAATAGCTCAGCGGGTCATCATGCTTCTTCTGTTCATGGCATGCTTTACATGTACGAGGGGAGATTTGGCCTCAGATGCCTGTACAAAATATGTACAATATCAGGCACCCTGTGAGCAATATCCGAAAAAACGTCTTTTTTATAGACTGTAGAGCCAAGACGGCTCTAACGATTTTGATGAAACTTGCCTAATATATGAAAAAAGCTTATGAAGAAAAGAAAATTTTATTTTTGCATAATTCAAAAAGTATATATTTTATGCAAAATTATATATACAATCACTTGAGAGGTAAATAAATTCTCAAAAAAAAATCATCTATTGCATGTCGGAACCATATTAGCAGAGATGTGGCGTATTGGACTTAGTAAGCACTTGAAAGCATGCTCCCATGTTAAACCATTTAATTATTTGAATAACTTGAAAACTATATATTTCTCGGAACATTCCAGAAGCTCATTTAAAAAACAATGAAATTGTCTACAGAGATAAACTCGTAAAAAAAAAAAGCGAAGATACAGCAAATAATTTTTATTGTTTTTGGACTTTGAACCCAAAGAGGTAAAGAAAATCGTGTGAATGGACACACCATATATTTTGTTTTGTATTTTCTTAATTAAAAATAGATTCTGTAAACATAAAATGGTCCATACTTTATTTCAATGAGCTGTACATTATAAATTAATTATTTAAAATTTGGATTTGATTTATTTTATCTCAGTTTGAGCGGATGATATGAAAGAGTACGTAGAATTATATAATACGTGGTTACCCTTCTCCCCTTCCTTCGCGGCAGTGTTGGAGCAGACCCCAGTGAACTCCCGGGACTAATAATAATCAGCGAGCGATTACTCCTAGATAGCTCGCTAATATCCACAATCCACTACCCACTGGCGTCACTAATACTCTGATAGGGATTATGTCACAGCTTGCCCTTGATCTACCACTTTCAAGGTTCCCAAGTCCGTATGCAATACTCCTAAAACATGGTCGTCCGCATTGGACCCACTTCGATCTAGAAGATAATAAAATAAAGTTTCTATATTTTTTGATTATTTATAGGCACATACTAAGGATATCGAAAGTACGTAATATTTTATTATAAAAAAGGGAGACACTGGAATTGACTTTGTTTGCATCTTGTTAGGCTAATACCTTTTTTGAAAATATACTTGAAATAATTTCACACTTGCGCTTCTATCTAAAAATTTTAATAAATTTAAATTGAATCAAATTTGATATATGTGCCTACAACTTTGAAGTAAAATCTGAAGGCGTCTTTACACATTTGCCAAGCCTAGGCAAATCAAATATAAAATGTGTCTGTGTTTGAGTCCGATTCGGTTCTTGTGGAAAGCGCCACATCAGCGCTAGTGTTGCATCCACATATTTGTGTTTTATATAAATTTCATATTTATGTGTTTTTATTTTAAATTTTTAATTGTTTCTTTATAAAATAAAACTATTTTAAACCGAAATTAACACCCTACATCCGATATCCAGAATAATAGCGTGTGGATTGGTTAGTTTGCTAGGCTTCTGTAAACCCCCTTTAAATGTTTGCCGTTTCGCTTGGCTTTGATTTGCCTAGGCTTGGCAAATGAATGAAGACACCATTAAAAAATTTGTAATTGCAGGGTTTAAGATAAAACTGTTACCAATGAGCCTCAGGGTAGAGGCGCACAATTAGAAATAAATAGGTTTTTATTTAGGATTTATAAAGCAAAAATTTCTTCCTGAATCTTTTGTTTTATTAAAACAACTTACATTATTTTATCAAAGTTTCGGAGAATTGTCTCATCCTCAGGATATCTGTTGTCTAGAAAATCGGTCCAGTAGTCTCGGAGAAAAGCCAGATTTTTTTTATTTATTCGATATTTGTATCCTTTGCATCTTGAAACGTAAAATGTCAAATTTTGAGGAGGGGTTGTTTTTTCCCTAAATCGATTAGAAGTAATCATTATTGAAAATAATAAACCAAACAATAGTAATAAAAAAACTTGTATTTCCTTTTTTTCCCTACCATTCAAACGGAATTTGAAGTGAATTTACTTCTCCTTAGTTGATCATGTCTTTTTAGTGAGTCAGTGTTAATTCTATTTAATTTACTAAGTGATTAAATCATGGTAAAGAACCCTTATTAGGAGGTGATTTTCGAGAAGCTCATGACATATATGTTGATTAAAATTTTCCTATATCTATTGTTATATTTTTTGACAATTGACACAACAAACATTGAAACTATTCAAGATTATTATAAAGTAGACAACATTTGTTTACATTTTATATCTATAAAATCTTTCTCTACGATCAACCTTTAAGGAGCTGGAGCGTGCTGAAAATGAGGCCAAAACCCCAAAAAGGGGCAAAAATGCAATTAATGGCTCTCCGATTTCCATAAGAACTACCTATGTTACACTACTGTTGAACTTACATGATATTCAACTTCATGAAATACACATAAATATACTTAAAATGGACATCCATATTTGGTGTTTCGGAACAAGTATCATAATTCATTATGGGGATATAACAGAGAGAACCAGCAAAGTTATCTTCTTTATCTCTTCCTTTAGTATGGAAAACCCTGACACCGCTCTTGTAACTATATGATTTCGGTACATGTCAACCATCAAGACCTATTCGTTGTCGAACGTCATAAAAAAAACAACAACTAATAAAAAAAAATGATAATGGCCTGTTGGTCATTCACTGTAACGATGAAAACTTCTACTTCAGGAAACCAGGTAGTATAAACGTTCTGCCTGTAACCTACTCTCCAATGCACGCTGTTAACAACCAAACTATTAAAAAGTATATCATGACCTCAAACAACATGTATTTGGTTGCATCTCAGCCTCTTATAGCTTAACCTTACTGCGAAGACGATATCGTCGATATAACCCTTCAGGTGGAACTTGGTTCCGGCCTCTCTGGTTGTCAGTCTGATGCCCCAGACCAAGAACCCTTGGACGAGGAAAAAAATTGAACCAGCCACTAAAGGTATGCTTTGACAAGAAACTTAATGAAGAACCTTGTGGGCGTAGCATAGGTCAGAAGGTTATGGCCAAAGGGGGAAAGCCTTCCTCTCCCCCCCTCCGGATAACTTCCAGCTTCCTTGTAAAATATGAATTTTAAATACTTTTTTTTTTTTATTATTATATTGATTTGTTTTACATTCATTCCATAGCGTGCACTAATTCCTAAAGATTGTTTTACATGCGCACTAAAGGTTCTATCTTAAATTTACCTATAACATTATTTTTCCAAATCTGATTCCAGACTACGATTATCGATAAATAACGCACTATTTTTCCCTTCTCTTATCTATATAGATGTTTCTTAGCAGCAACCGAGTATGATGATGGCCGAGCCTTGCAATTTCAAATGACTGTTTTGATTGACATTCTAACGTTTTACATACAAAACCAGTAAATGTAGGTAATTACTGGTGTATTTTCATCATTTGTCTTCATTATTTTTTGCAGGTAAAATATACTTTTCATGCATTTTATTCATTTTAATGTGTATTACATGAAGTTTAATTGCTTTTATGGTAACGTAAAATGGATAGTTTCTATGGAAATCTGACGTAAACAGCAATAAATCGCATTTTCCCTTTTTAAAGCACTCTAGAAGCTTGCTTTAATTTCGTATAGAGTGATTCTTTCTCTCGAAAAAAACTAATAGTGCGAAAATGTTGGCGTTTTTTGCCAAAATAAAAAAAAAGTTCCGGACAAATGATCAGCCAAGTAAAACTCAGCTACTCAAAAACTGGGATGTACCAAAACTGGTATGTACCAAAACTGGGATGTTCCAAAACTGGGATGTACCAAAACTGGGATGTACCAAAACTCGGATGTACCAAAACTGGGATGTACCAAAACTGAGATGTACCAAAACTGGGATGTACCAAAACTGGGATGTACCAAAATTTCCGACTATAAAAAAACGCTCCCTTATTTTTTCTAAACTGCCTGGACTATATTGTATTGCATGATAAAAATGAAAATATGATTTGCTCATAAATAATATTCAGTAAAGATTCACATTAAAGGAAGAGAGGTGGGTAATGTAATGGTAGATGGTCCGATAAAGAAAACTACAGAATTGGAAAAGGATGTTCGAGCAAAGGTGGTACCAGAGCCACTCGTACCATGGTTCGATGGTTTGATTAAAAAACGTAGTTGTTTATTTTTTTAATTATAATTAATAACTCGGAAAAAAAGGAAACAGAAGTAGATCTTTAGAGTGAATCATAGGCTCTATTCCATTTTTTTTTTACGTTCAGAGAGATAGTAAATTTATTCAGTGAGTCAATAATCTCCACCCTTTATCATCAGATTTTTAGTGAGCAAAAATTAATTAATATTTATTTTACTGAATTAGTGAATCATGAATATGAGCTACCGCTTACCAGTTATTCTGATTTGATCGTTTAAAAGAGCAATATTGCCTCTCTCTAACCACCAAACTTTCCTAGGGGTTACAAATGTTACTTATGTTGATTTAAATTAACATAATTGTCCACAATTAACCCTGAACTAAAATTTATTACAGAAAAGAAACATTTAATAAAAATAAAGTGATCATCAACGTTGTGAAACATATCTATATTTGATAAGGGTATTATCATTTCATTTCCTTAATAAATGCAGAAGAACAAACTCAGAAGAATATAGAAATAATTATTGTTTACAAAACAAGAACTATAAAAAAATTTGCCATGAAAATAAAAAAGAATATCATACGAACATAATAGAAAAGTTTAAAACAGTGACACAAAAGATTTTTGGAATATTGTAAATCAATTTAGGAACAAATATTTTATAGTTGAAGAAAGTATAACTAGTGAAACATGGATTGAACATTTTCGTAGTATGTATATTCAATTTACACGGGTCAGGGTAGATTACACTGCAAAAACGTTAGAAAATAACTGCTTGGACGAACCATTTAAACTAGAAGAATTGAAGACAGTGCTCAATAGAGCTAAGAATGAGAAGGCACCGGGTGTGGATCGTATTCTATATGAATTTTATTAGTATGCCACTAATATTTCTTAGAAATTTTATTGGAAGCATTTAATGAAATTTTTGAAACTGGTAATATCAAATGTCAAAATGTTTTAAGCAATCTATAATATTCCCAATACACAAGAATGGAGATAAAAGTAATACGAACAATTACGCAGGAATATCTTTTATTAACACAGTAGGTAAATTGTTTACTGGATTGGTATGAATCATAAATAATAGCGGTAAGTTATTCTGATTTGATCGCTTAAAAGAGCAGTATTGCCTCTCTCTAACCACGAAACTTTCCTAGGTCTTAAAAATGTTACTTATGTTGGTTTAAATAAACCTAATTGTAAATAATTAACCCTTGACTTAAATAAGAGAAATTTTACAGCCAAATCGAGATTTGGATATCTTATTTATTATAGAATAGAAACATTTAATAAAAATAAAGTGATCATCAACAGACGTTGTGAAACATATGTGTATTTGAGAATCCATCCATTAAGACAATACGGAATGCGATATTGTCCACGTGCGCTATCCCCTCAATGCCGACAATCTCCAGGACGGGCTTGGGCGAACACTTGCGTCTTTGACTCCGCGACCTCTTTTATCTTGAAGGACCTTTGTCACTTAGATAATTGATGTAACCACACGCAATATAGAAAACGCATTTACTGCACTGATAAGTCCAACTATCTGCATCTCATATGATTAGTTCAGATAATTTCTTAATTAATCTACTCAATCGTCATTTATTCAAAGACAAAAGTTATTATTTTGATTAATTTTTGCATTGTTTGCTTTTGTTTTGAAAGCTACAATTCTTGCAGTGTAAAAAACTCTTTGGCGTGAGATGAGATATGCTTGTGGGTTTTCAGTCTGAAAAGTTTGAGGTTTGGTTGAAAAAGTTCGGTTTTCAACATAAAAGTTTATTTTACCTAATACATCCCTCTCCTGGAAATCCCATTCGTCCAAGACACCGTAAGGTTAAATCCATTTTCTTCCACAATCTACCCGTGCGCTCCTCTTATCTTCACTTTTTCCCCTTCCCCCAACTTTGACTATGGCTGAGTCGTATTCGGCTACCTTTTGATAGTACTCGAGGACAGATCGAAGGGTTTCATGAACTGCTTTCTGTCTTCACTTCGAGCTAAAGTGGCTCTTCCTCTCCATCCGTCGACAATATTCCCAATCAACTCCTTCCTACATCCACAGCCTCTATCAATTAAAATCCTCAGTCCACTCACAGGAAACAAGATCGCGCCTTTCTGATCTCTATAACCCTTCTCCCAAAACTAAAACATTCATACGTTCCTTTTCTGCCTGTCCACGCTGCTTTCTCGAATTCCCTCCCTTCTGGTAATTATGAAATTTTAAGTGAAGGAAAATATTTTGATTAGAAGTGAGTAGTTATTTTTAATGATGTTTTACCTCTGGGAATTGTTTCATTATTTTTATTTTATCTTTTTTATTTCGTTTTTTGTTCACTACAAAAGTATTTTTTCATGAGAATAATCTTTTTTGCTTATATATTTATATTGACGTCTGTGTAAATACTAATTGATTTTTATTAAAATAATCTTTTGGCTAGACATTTTCTTTTTTACTTGTACACACACGCTTATTATTCTTATAGGACCTAGTCCCAGAATAAAATTCTTTTTCTATCTATCTACATTGAATGAAACAGCTTATTACGTGATTACTTAAAGTATTTATTGAACATATGATTTTATTGCAAATGATAATTCTGATGATGATTGTAGTTGTTAAAAAGTTGACTGATTACTTCCAGATCAAGATACCCTTACTGGTTCCTTGGCTGATTGAATATTCAGTTGACATCCGCATGATGGTATAGAAGGATCAATCTAATTAGGGATTGATAAATTGTTTGCCACTTTTTAATTAAATACATAATTCATAAATGTTTTATAATACTAATTTATAAAATTTCCTTTCTAAGAGGACTTTTTTTATACGTCATAAGAATAATACTTTAATATTTAATTATATATTATATTATATACTTTAATATTTAATTATATATTAATAATACATCCTAAAGGTTTTATTTCTCCATCTGATAATTTAATGAGAATATGATGAAGTCATAAACTAGATATAGCGATAGCTTTCATAAACTAGACCCTACCCTGACGACATATTGTTCCATACAAACGCAACTAATTATTGAAGTTATTGTACACTGTTAATTCCCCGTTTTGCAAGAGGAAGCAATTTGGGTGGGTCTAGGCAAACCCAAGCTATGTCATTTGGGATCGGTAGCATTGTTCGGTTCCTTATTCCTTCATTGCAAGGTCTCCTTTAGTCAGTTGGAAATTCTATCTATGATGAGGAAGCCTGATATGTATATACATATTATAATAATGAAGCTTTATATAAATGGGTAAGTAGCACAGACCAAATATGCAAATATTTTCACACCGGTAAACCTCAAAATTAAAAAAAAAATCTTAATTAAAAAATATTCAACCAGCATTAAATCGAATTGAAAAAGACTTCTAATTCTTCTTATAAAGAATTCTATTGACCACTAGAAATTGCATAGTATTCTAAATATCAGGGAATGCTTTGGTCTATGACAGGGGTGGCAAACCCCTTGCATGCCATGCGCCAAATAACTCGAACTCTTTTTATATCTTCTTACGTTCATGGTAAGGGGTTGGAAAATTGAGATAAACATTGTACCTGCTTCGCTTATGGGAGAAAAAGAAATGACTTAATCGTGCAAGTAAATTAATTAATTTACGCCATTTTGTTAAAGCACCAATCTACAATAGTCAGATATGATCTCTTCACGTCCGAGAGAGTGATCGCTTCGTGATGGTACTAAAGCTGCCAGAGTCTCGTTCTCTGCTTAAAACTGCATTTTGAGGCACTTATATATTGCACTTACCTGTTTACTTTTCAACCAGTACATAAATCTTAGGAGTGTTAAAAAATAAAACAGTTCTAACAATCCTGACAAAAAAAAAATACAGGATTTACATACTCATTTTTAGTTGCAACATTGTTTTCTATGTTTTGTGCTGTCAGACCTTTCCGCGGATCACTGCTTGCAAGATAAATTAATTTCTTCGGCATTCCCTGTTATCTCAAAATGCTATACAAATTCTGGTTGTCCATAGAGTCATAAGCCTTTTTAACTTGGATGGAAAGCTATTGAAATACACAATAATAGTGTTATGAGGAGTGAACAACAAAGATTGTGTACTCTTTGTAATTTAAATGCAATTGAGGATTTATACCACTACGTGGTTGTTTGTTCGATTTTACAAGAATATAGGGCCAAGTATTTTAAGAAAAAATTACTAAGTCGTCATGAACTAATAGACTTATTAAATGATAGGGATTGGAACAGTTTGTACCAGTACCACATATCAGCTTATGGCTACAGAATGTTATTGATTCGGCAGTACAACACATAATATTCTTCTCCTATATATAAATAAAAATCACAAAATAAATAAATAACCATGTGTATTAAAGATAAATTATTAATAGATTGATTAAAAATAAATTAATTATAAATTGGTTGTTCTTTGTTATTAGATTGATATGTAATGTATTTAATTAAGAAATTATTAATAAAAGGATGTATGTGAGCTGTTTCTTATTGTATAACAATTTATATATAGGCAACTCTTGACAGACAGGGTATTATATCTTGACAGGGTATTATACCATGTCAACAAAGGCTTGTTAGAGAATTTGTTTGTTTGTCTGGATGTAAATTTATTTTCAATAAACCTTTTTATCTATCTATCTATCTATCTATTGAAATACACCTCTTTTTATTATTATTTTTATTTTAAGGTTTCCCGGTATGAAAATATTTGGTCTATTCAACTGACACATTTATGCAACCTTAAATTAAATTCACAAACCCATTTTTTGTTTAGTATTAATGAATTGTATTCTGGAAAAAAAAATGTAATTGAACGTTAGTATGATTTTTTATTAATGTGTTCGTTAATTTAATTCTAGTTCATGTTACCAGCTGTGCGAAAATCATGCAAATGAAATTGATGAAATTGCGCATTGTATTTGAAAAAAAAAGTAATTGAAGATTAAAATTTTTTCTAATAATATGAGATTAGTATTGAATAATGTGAAATTATAATGAAACAAATGAAAGTAAAAAGATAGTCAACAATCATTATTACATTATTATATATGTAAGTAAGCAGTAATTCGTTGTATTAAAAAATCACATTTACATTCTCGATACTCTCTTGTTTTGCTAACAATACCGCTCTGCAAAAAATATTTCCTTGCCGAAAATAATTATTATTAATGTTTATGATAATGAAATATAAATATAGAGGAAGTATTTCGATCTTGAAAAATTTCCAATTCGAGTTTTCAACAGATATACATGTTTTAAGATCCCTTGAGTCCAAATAACCAAATCCCACAAATTGGTCTGTGTGTCTGTGAACAGCTTACCTCAAAGTTGTACAAATCTAAAATTACTTTTTAATGATAGATATATGCCTGGGATATTAAAGCAACTTTTAAGATAAAATTTACTTACCGGAAGTGCCACTTTACAATATCGTTTTTTTGTTTGTTTTTTTTACGATTTTCTTGAAAACGGCTCTAACGATTTTGATGAAACCTGCCGAAAATCTTCTCTTTGAAACCCCTTAAATTTTCATAAAATAAATACATGATCGAAAAATGCAGAGTAAAAAGTTTGACGAACAGAAAATTTTATTTATGCTTAACTGAAAAAGAAAGCATTTTATAGTAAATTATGTATGTAGAATTTTCGTTTCAATTTTCAAATTTTGTCACCGTTTTCTCATCTTTAGGATAAATCCCCATATTTCAGAAAAACAAAGAAATCAGATAACTTTTTTAAATCATGCTCAACATATAACAATTAATTTATATATTAGTTTGCCTTCTATATGATCCACATCCTTTTACACAATTTACAATATTTACTCTCTTTGTTTTTTATTTTTATTATTTTATGACACAAAACATCGTTGTCATCAGTACTATTCGAAAAACTTAATCAGTATTTGTGAGAAAAAAAGATCGCTAAAAATATTAACAAGCTATGAAAAAATAAATGAATAATATAAAAGTGTCAAATATTTTAATGAGATTTATTATAATTGTTTTAAATTTAGATTTATTTAGTTCTGGTGTTTTGAAAAATTAATATTTTGAGAAATTATAAGATAGGTTCATATTTGTCTAATAACGAATTCATTGAGAGAGCAAGAAAAGAAAGAAACCTGGAATAAAAAGAATGATTGTTGTTAAATTTATATTCTTATCTTATATTATTATAAACGCATGAACCGAACTAACAGAGGACTGATAAAAACAAGAATGGGACTGATGAATTACTGATATTGGTTAAAAAAACAAAGGTTTAGTTTTATTTTTCTAACATAAAAACATATAAGAAAATATCTCTAAGTTTAAACATTTTACTATTATATTTTCTATTAAACAGTAAATACTAAAATGTTTCAAAATTAGTTAAATTTTATCTACTACTAATGCATAACACAACATATCGTAGCCTAATTAATCTTTGATACCTCGTTAAGTCCAAGATCTCAATCTCCATTCATCAAATTATGAATATTCATTTATTTATCAAGTAGTAATTATCCTGTTAATAAGCACCGGACATTGACGGAGAGAGCATTGGCAGACAGAGAACTGACAAATTAAAGGTTTTTATCATTTTTTAATGATATAAAAAATAATAAATATCAAACTACTGTTCTATATACTAAATAAAATATCTAAAGTAAATAAATTAATTTTGAATCTTAATGTTGTTTCGGTGGTAAACTAGCAAGGGTAGTGGACTTAAGCAGTAAAATTCACCCGCAGACCCTCTCTCCTGACGGTGATCAACACCAAGAGGATCCAAATTGACCGGGTACTGTCAGCTATTGTTTTGCTCATAGTCTTCCAACAATAAAGTTTTTCGACTGCGTTGTTGTTCGTTGTGAACTAGACCAACATAGTACGACAGGAGACTGAGGCACTTTGCTGTGGGCACACTAATTTGCTCGCATAATCCGGGATATTTGAATATTTTCCGGCATTTGACTATATTTTTTTAGAAACTCCACCCGATTCTAAATGCTAAAATATATAATTGATAGAAATATGTTCTGCTAATTTATAGGAAACCCGTCGTTCAGATGAAGTCATTATAGCGATAGGGTTAAATGAGAGGCTAACGTTTTCACGTTTATTTATTTATATTTTTTTAATATATTTAGGTAATATAAATGTTTTGATCATTAACTTACAGTAAACTCGCTAGAACATCAATATTGTAAGTTTTGCGGAAAATAACCATATCTAATATAGTAGTGGTACATGAGTAAGGATGGTAAACAGATATCGATGTTTTAATATTTTTTTGGTCATCACTACTCGTAACACAGAATAATTAAAATACTATTATTCCTAAATTATTCAAAATGGTCTGTAAAATCTTTTCCTTCTTTTGTTTTGTCTATTATTCTTCCTGTTAAAATATGCTAATTATAAGCAATCATATTTATAACAACGTCTTCCTTGATAACGATTTGCTATTTATTTTTTTTATGTCCTATTCCATTCTCTCTCCTTCTTAAGGTTTTTGTAAGAAGGACGTTGTAATGAGTGTATAAAAAAAAATATATTAAACAAATAATTTTCTAGCCTTGAGCTTTGAATGCGAATAAGCATGTGAATTACGAAGTGTATGCAATCTGGATCCTTGGAGTTCCATAAAAACATGAGTATTTCATCCTTGAAAGAATCCCACGCTTTTCTGTTTTAGTTAGATTGTTTCTTGGCACTAGGAATCAGACAGAAGCTGGCGAACATCATTTCAATAAGATAATTCTATAATACAATTAGCCTTGAGGGTCTTTAGGGAACTTGAGGTATCAGAGGAAAACCTCTTTGTGAAAATAATCTTTGGAAAAATAAAGAAGCTTTTATTTATGAAGTTTTTTCACATTTTCATTTCAGCTCTGAATATCTGTTCATGGCATTGCTTTGCCTGCAAAAAGTCATATTATGAAAATAATTAATTAAAAAAAATGTATTAAAAAGATTTAAAATTACATTTTCTTTTCATCAAATAAAAAAATAGTCACCTTCAGCAGTTTTCTATTTAAAGAGTTTTGTGACCATTAAATTAAAAAAGTATTCAGCTAAAATAAAATCTTAAAATGACAATGGCAGATCAGTGATTTTGCCAGCAATTCGTCCATATTGGATGATTGCCTTAAATGTATGAATTGATTCTAAGAAATTTATTTTATAGTTTAAAAAAAAAAATCATAAAATTAGTAATTATTTACTTATGTACAATAAATTATTATAAAATAATTTTCCAACGTTTTCACGCTCCATGCTTGTATTAAATAGAAAATTAATGTTCACTTCTGCTAATTTATTTTTTATTTCAGTTTTTAATTAAAAATGTTAATTTATAATAATAATAAATTTATTAGTAATTAATTTTATTAGTTTTAATCAGAAAAAAAGGACTGCATCGGCCGGGAATCGAACCCGGGCCGCCCGCGTGGCAGGCGAGCATTCTACCACTGAACCACCGATGCTTCTCTGACTCATAAGCAGAAAATTATTATACTTAAATAAACTTTAAGCCAAGATCAATTGTACTACAATTATTTACTGTTTCTTATTTATTTTACTTGATAATTATAATTTATCATTGTATATAAATAGTTTATTAATCAATTTTAAAATGAATTTTAAACCAATACTGATTATATGCATTTTTAATTTTAATAATTCGACTGTATGTGAAACCTTGTCCCATTTTTAAAAATACAAGTTTTGCATATCTACATCAAAATATATGGTTCTGGATCAAAAGAAGTGTGTCACTTTTAAATATATAATATATATGATTATAATCAGCTTTATCGGAGTTGTCACTTGTCCATGGCCAGTTGGAATAATCTATAAGTTTACAAAGCTTCAAAGGAGTTAAACTACTTATTTTTGTCTACTGAAAATTTATTTCAGAAGTACTTACAAGGTTTTGTAGTTATAATATCGATTTCATTCAATTTATTGATATGATTTTCATTTAAAAGAATAAACCTATTTCAGTCATAAATTGCTATTGGCATCATAAAGGCATTGCAATATACTTGATGTACATGTAGATATTATTGTATATGGTTGATTAATTATTAAGAAAAATAAAGTATGCAACAACTCGTGTTTTTTTCAGAGTTTAATAATATTTAATAAACATTTAATCAGGATTAGAATATAGGTCTTTAAAATCACAGCTACATAACTTTTCATCGATATAAGGTATTTACATATATGTATTGACATTTCATTATCAATTAAAAGAATTTATATTTGGTATCCAAAGACAATTTTTAGACATTTAAAAAACTTTTGAAGATTATAATAATACTGACAATTCTTCTCTAAATTGATTTTTTATAGATACTAAAAATTATTTACATTTGTAATTGTCATTTCCAAAAGTTGTTTTTCAGAAAAAAGTTTTATTTTTTAATATTTTTTATTTTTCAAACTAAGATTGTTAATTTTTTTTTTATTCGACATGATTGTAGCAGTATACTCTAGCATTAAAACAAGGCCTTTTATATATTTAAATCTCAATTTTGAAAAAATGATTTAGTTCCAATTAAGATTAATGTGGAAATGTTTATTTTAATAATTAAAAAAAAAAATTATTGTTGTACTGAATAAATTTAAAGTTAATAAATGCTAAAGTATTTGAAAATATGGATCATTTCAAAATTTCGGTCACATTTATGTCACTGGCGAATAATAGGGTCAAATCACAACTGGAAGCAGTTCCTTTTTTTTCGCATGACCTATCCTTTTGAAGTCATACTTATCATTCATTGTTCAGTAAAAATTATACTAACAGCACCCAGGAAAAAAATTTAAATGCTGATTTCTTACTCCCTAGTGCTATCTCAACCCAGAGATACCCAAATAGTAAATTATATATTATGAACTATTTTTTAGGGGCTATGAATCAAGGGCTACTGAGAAAGGATACGATTGCTACATTCGATATTCATATAAAGAAAAAAAATTAATTAATGGGTCATCTAACCGACCTATTGTTAAAGTGCCAGTGGTGCTGATCCTCACTCCCTAGAATTTTTTTTTAATTTATGCCAAACTGGAGGAAAAGGGAAATTCTGTTGTACTTCGAGCCTAGGGAAAGCATGGCTTCAAAATGGTCGCACCCACCTTTTTTTTTGTTACAGATCTCTCTCCAGTTTGGTTTAGAGAGTAATCATGTTTTCAAATCCTTGAAGTTTTTTTGTGTTTTCTTCGCCCTCAAACCCTAGTGGATTAAATTGCAATTATCACCTTGAAGTAAAGTACTACTTCCGGTGATCATGTAGTGTCCAAAAAGGAAGGTTCACAACTAGATTTTACAATAATCCCAACTACAAAATTTTAACTTTCTACGTCTAACCGTTTTTGAGTTATGAACGTACGTACAAACGTCACGCCGAAACAAGACCAATTGGATTCACGAATGGTCAAAATGGATATTTCCGTTGAAATCGGAAAACCGAACATTTTCGCGATTACAATATTTGCTTTACTGCGTACAAGGAAGTAAAAAAGAGAAAAATTGAAAGAAACGTTTTCTTTGAGAATTTACGATTGGCACCGGAGGTAGAAGGTGATATTACGAGTTCCATTTTGATTTACAATATATGATTGATATTTTATTCTTTGTACCTGCCCTACATTCCATTGTAAAATGGATCACTTTACATTAATTGTATATAGATATGCTAGTTATAAAAATCTTGTTTCATATTAAATGATTACAACATATTCCTTACTTTTTTTTTTAGTATTTACATTCTAATCTAATTGGTATAAATATCATCAAGGAGTGCTTTCAAATATAATTGTACATAACTTATGTAATGCATAACTTATATCTATTTCATAATGATACAAATAGATTATTTATGTTGTATTTCAGGCATTTTCTCTGTAATTAACATTAAAAAATTCTGGTAGGTTACTCAAGGATATCCATTTTTTTTTTTCTTTTTTTATGATTCATTTCCATTCTAAGTAACAAGGTATTTGCAGACTAGTGAATTGTAACCAGATCTTTTACAAGGTTATTTGGATAAGGCTAGTCATAGAAACATCTGGGTCATATCTTATGTTTGTGTTTATGTTCCCTGGGTATTGGCAAATGTTAGTATTGGATTACTGATAGAGTTTGTTTGATTTTGACATGAGTCTTTGTGTATCTTTGGTTTTCTATTTTTTGCATTAGATTTTCATTCAATAATACCTGTTTTGCAATGACATTTATTAGCGTTTCATATTTAACATTATATTTAATAACAATGATTTATCATGTTTTATTTGTAAAACATAATCAAGATATTTTTACAATAATCTCCATTATCCAGGCACAACTACCTAGATAAATATACCAGCTTGATCACTAACCAATGCATGGTTTCGTGTAGTAAAAACATTGTAAAACGTACAATAAAAATGCCAAAATGTGCAACGAAAAATAAAATTCAGCTATTTACTTCGTTTAAGCATAAAAAAAACCTTCATATTTTGTTTTATTTCATAAATTACTATTTTTTAAAAATAAATTAAGTAGGTTGGATCATTGTTATGTTAAATGTGAAAACCTCACAAACTCTTATTAGAGTATTTTTTGCTACTTTTCGCCTGATCATACGTGATTCACGTACGTGCTCTATGACAACGCATTTTCTGCCTTTTTTATTGCCAACTGATAAATTTTTTAATAACGTATCGCATGGTCAAGTGAGACAATCGCATGTTTCTGCCGATGTATCGATAACTCAACCCTTCTCGAAAAAGATGAACCATACTTCTTTGCCGGTAGAACTTAACTCTATGGGTTTACGATCCATTTTGGTGTATTGTCTTTAAATTCCGATAATTTTCCCCATTTTGGGTTTATGTTAGAATAATATATAATTAATTAGATGAAAATCATGAGCAGATAACTAACAAACTAGTTAATATCACAACTGTTACAGCATGAATAATTTTTTTGATCGACCAATTTCCGATGTTTGTTTTTAATTAGGTTGTACGGATTTTTAATTGACTTCACTCGTTAAAATTTATGCGGGATATTTTTTATTATATTACAATATTACACTAATTAATTTATTTTCAATAAATTATTGAACATATTTTTTTCCGAATGCATAATTATTTTCCCTATACTATAGAATGAGTTCAGCACTGTAGAACATAAACGGAAATGAATGGATTGGTAAAGACTGGCTTTCTACGAATCTAAAAAGAGCAAAACAAACTTCATTTTTCAGCTCCAGAATATCTCAGAATATTAAATTATGTTTAATAAACAGTAACGCATTACTTCGTAAACCTCGTTCGGCGTCAATGTGGAAATGACTTCAAAAGTAAAATTTTAAAATTCCAGAAACTAATTAACTGCTTATTGTATTTGATAAGCTGTAGAATAAAGGTACTAAGCTATTTAGATGAAAAATAAATATTCTTGCAAAGCAACAAATATAAATAGGTGGGTATTTTTCATAGTTACGAAAATATTGATTTTCACCCTAATTTTTTTTTTATTCTTTTATTTTTGCAAATAAAATTATAGAAATTGCAAGATTTCAAGTTTATGAATTATGTTTAATGTGTTATAAACGGTAACGTATTACTTCGTAAGCCTGTACTACTTAATTTTGGTTTAATGTTTTTATTTTCAAGCAATTTACAAATATATTTTTTAATTACGGCTAAATGTGCAACTTAATGCATTAAAACATAAAACGTGCAATTTATCCAAAATTGTTTAAAATGTGCAGTTTGGTGCAAAATGGAACTTACATATGTTAATCCGGATACCTTAATTCGTGTAAATAACTTATCCCCGATCAATTTTAAGCAACCGGATATATAGGATGCGGTTTTTGATACGAGAAATAAAATTTCGTTTTTTTAATTTATCAGTCTATTCAGTGGCGTACAGGAGGAGACTGGGGTATAGATTCCTCCCCCGAGTAGTAATTTTTAGGAATTAGGTAAAATTTGTAGTTATTTTTAACAATAATTTTTGATCCAATTTTCTTTATTTTTCTTAAAACTTACTCCCAATTTGGAGATTATAGACATTTAGGTGATAGCTTGCCTTTTTCTTGTTAAATCTCTCCTTCCGAAAAAAAAAAATAAATCCCCAAAAACAATTCTGTCAAAATCTATTTATTCAAATCTATTTATTTATTTTTGTAATTGGTCAGTGAAAATCTGTTTTAATATTGCTCTTCTTAAACTGGCTGATAATATTGAATTCTATTAGAATTGATTATAATGGCCCAGGACTTGGCAGCCGATCTTATTTTTAAATCGTCCAATATAAAATGACAAATTCATATAAATTATTTCTATACATATTACAAATAATTAGACTGTTAAAATCCTTCAATTTCCCGACTAAAAATTCTTTGAAAGGAAGATAATCTGACCGATCATTCATTCATAATATTGAGTTATTTGATATCATATTTGTATAATTAATACGAGACTAATTTTTAGTTTTCTCAAAAAATATTTAAGTTGTTTTTTGGTAAACCATCTGTAAGATAAATCAAGTGAAATTGGACAGCTCAGTGGGGCCAATGTGGAAATAACTTCAAAAGTAAAATTTTAAAATTCCAGAAATACTAATTGCTTTTTGTAATTGATAAGCTTTAGAATAAAGGTATTAAGCCATTTAGAAGAAAAATAAATATTCTTACAAAGCAACAAATATAAATAGTTGAATATTTTTCATAATTACGAAAATAGCAATTTTCACCCTAAATCTCTTTCTTTTTTTTTTCCTCTATTTTTGCAGATAAAATTATAGAAATTACAATATTTCAAGTTTATGAATACCTTAATCAGAATAACCCATCAAAAAATGATATTAACTAATATTTAAAATGTATAAAATTAAGGAACAAAAATGCTTACGATTTTTTTCATATCAACTTCAGCTACAGGAAAAGCTCCGTTTTACTCCGGTCTATAATTTCTGTTTTCTGATAGGTTTAATATTCCTGAAGTTAATCTATAAATATCTTGAACATTTTGATTAATAGATTCTTTGTTTTGTAAATAGTGGGACAAAATGTTAATAGTCCATTTATTTCTCTAACAGAGCGTTTAAGATCTCTTTCAATAATTTTATCTCTGGTAGATAAACACCGATATAGCTGTACTGCAAAAATTGAAAGACACAACTTTATAGGTTTGGACTAATATCTTAACGATTCGTTATACCTCACCTTAGCGAACTTTCGTGACTGATTTCAGATAAATCAGTATTTAGGTTTCATGCTCCGTAAAGAGCAGCTTCACCAGCTGAGGGTGGGGATTTAATGAGACAATTACGCACTTACCTCATATCACCTTAGCTATATGTTCAACTGTCTTGGAATGATGCACTGTCTCTATTGGGTTAGTCTTTTTTAAATTCTCGATGTGAGATGTGCCGTCGCTGGTTTGCATTTATCGACGAAACATTGTGTAATTAGTTAGTAATTATTTTTTATTTCATTAATAGTTAAAACTTTGATGCGATTAATTATTATATTACGATGTACTAAATCAATTAGTTATAAATGTTTGATATCTGACAATGAGTTAAAATAATTAAAAGCTTTCTATGTTTATTTATTTATAAATAGCGAGGTTTAGATGTAGCAATCTTTTATTTAATGAGAGACATTATCAGGCCTTTTTGCCTTTATGATTACGAAATTCTTCCACGTGTTATGTTAATTATAGACGGGTGACCTCGCATCGTAAACCTTGGGAGAGATGCTAGGCGAACCATGGCAAGGCCAGTTGCATTAATATCTTGTGGCGAAATAAAAAGAAAAAAAATATGGATCCCAGTTCGGTGGCAAGGTCGTGGGAGAGAGGCACCTCTCACCGCAACCTTCGCCGAAATGCCCTCTTCTGGAGTACCTTCGTCTTCCCCGACGTAGAACAGGGCGGAGAAAGGGATACGCAATACATTATTACTGTATATGCATACACATTGGGTTCCTAAAAATAAAAAGATTTATTATTTAATTAAAATTTATTTTATTTTATTACGTAATTGTCATTACCTTATCAGATTGGCAGAGAATCAGTCAGTGTGACTTTAAAAAACAAAACATTAAGTTAAGTTTTAATTCAAATCGACGTTCGGCCCAAACATACGGTCCATTCTCAGGGCTAAAATAGATCAGAGAGATTTAAGAAAAATGTATTTAAAAAAAGCAAAATTGACAAAACAAAGTCAATATTAAAAATATAAAAAACTTTAAAATGTTATTATGAAAGTTAAAATAATAAAATAAAAGGAAACACACCTCAAGATCCAGCTTTCGGTAGAAGTTTTCGGCAACTAAGGATCTGAGGCCCACTCATTGATTCCTATATTGAATAGTGTTGAAAAACTGAAAGTCGTAGAAGCTACGATTTTCGGGTTTAACAATTATTTTTAATATGGTAACCAAATAAGAACTTCAGTTTTTCAAGTTATTATAATGCAAAACATTTCTGTCAATAGAAAAAAAAATAATAAAATAAAAAAGATAATATTTTGAACTGAAATATCTGACAGCAAATCAGAGAGATTTAAGAAAAAATGATTTAAAAAAAAGAAAAATTGACAAAACAAAAGTCAATATTAAAAATATAAAAAACAGTAATCACAAATAAAAATAATATAAGCAAATATAAAAATTGTTCTCTGTATCACTAGCAGTGGCGTAGCCAGAGGAGAGATCCAGAGGGTCCGGACTCCTCCCACAACCGAAATTTCAAAATACTTACTTATTTTTATCTGTAAACAAAAATTGTATAAACCTATTTGAATTTTATTTTATAAATAATATACCTAAGCATAGAAAATATTACATAGAGAGAGGGTCTGGCTAGGATTTTTTTTACGGCTTAGTTATAATGGTCCCAAAAACCCATATATTTTTCTCCATCTTAATTTAAGTTTTTTTTTCTAACTTTAGCTTTGGAGTCCGTTTATTATCTTTCAAATGTGCATCTAAAATGTTCCGGGAGTTGTATATTTTTCCAGGTATTCAAATAATTTAAAAAAAAAAAAAAAAAAAAAACGGGTTTCCGTGGGAACATGCGAATAATACTTTAAAAACATGGCTACAATGTCCTTATACGCTTTATCGTTTCGAATACTGGTCCAATCTAGATTTTTTGTTTTGTAGAGAATTTATCATAAAAAACTCTCAAATGATCACGATCAAGCTTCATAAAAATCGTTACAGCCGTTATGGAGCTACGTTCTAAAGAAAATCACGTTTTCGGCTATTGGGCACAGCTTGACCGATTTGGCAGACAGGCATCGAAGACCAAAGTTTATCCAACCATTCAAAAGATAATTGTGACATGGGTTAATTATTTCCAAATAACTAAATGCAAAGTTAAAATAATAAAATAAAAGGAAACATACACCTCAAGATCCAGCTTTCGGTAGAAGAAATGTTTTCGGCAACTAAGGATCTGAAGCCCACTCATTGATTCCTATATTGAATAGTGTTGAAAAACTGAAAGTCGTAGAAGCTACGATTTTCGGGTTTAACAATTATTTTTAATACGATAACCAAATAAGAACTTCAGTTTTTCAAGATATTATAATGCAAAACATTTCTGTCAATAGAATAAAAAAAAAGATAATATGTTGAACTGAAATATCTGGTACAGCAAACTTGCTCGTAGTTTCAGAATCAACCTAATACTTGTTAGTTTACATTGCCTAATTATTATTAAACATCGGGTTTTAAATGTATTTATTTTTTATATCTTTTGTTGTTAGTAGTTCTCACGGTTGATTTGATGTTAAATGAATCTTATGGAATTATAATTCCCTGGAAGACAAAGTAAATATGTTTATTATACCTAACGCTTCTGTAAAGAGGGGGTCGTGTGTCATATATTTGCATACAAGAGCCTCGCTCAGAGTAAGGAAGCATTTCCTTGCATTATCTCGCTTATTAATGCGCAGGTGTTCCGAACAGGAAGCGGAGAGCTAACATCTTAGTTTAGAATTATTAATTCTACTTTCGGACTTTGGACTCAGCTACAAGAAGATGTTTATCTTCGAAGGTTTTTCTTTATGTTCTCACTCACTAATTAACACCAACACTATGGTTAGATGATAAGGTACGAGCTACTGCCAATGCTGTGCACTTCCACGTTTTTTAATAAAGATTATTTATTAATTTAAAAGATAAAAAAAAAATATTATTTAAATATAGGGATAACATTAGGACATCATTTCTATATAATTTCTTTAAAAACTCTGATCAGAAACATTTTTTATTTTAGACCTAAGCGAAATGGAAGCTACAGCCTTTAGCTACAGCCTGACAATATTCAGATTCTTTAAATATCTTCAACAGGGAAGAGAGCTAGGGAATTTTATCTGTCTTAATTTTACCCCGCCATCCGGAATTATATTAGGACAAATAAATTTTCTCATTTGAATACCATCGAATCGGTTGTTTCTTCTGACAGCGTCAGAAGAATTATTCTTTCAGAATTATTCTTTCCTGATATTAATTATTTTAGTGAAAAATTTAGACGGTTTTACAAGATAGCTAGCACCTTGTTAAACCATCTAAATTGTTCACTAAAATAATTAATATCTGGAAAGAATAATTTGTTATTACCAATGAGACTGGTAACTGGCTGGCTTCGGCTAAACACAGGGTGTTCACTATATGACGATCCATTTTACGGGAAAACGGTTGGTATGACAGAAAAATGCTAAAGGAAAAAATTGTAGAGCTTAACGCTTTATTCCAGACTATGCCCATTACTTGACAGTATGATCAAGCCGATAGGGGCAGTCCCTAGTGGGCTCTAGTGGTTTTAAAGACAAACTACTAGTTATAAAATTCTTTGTGCATAGAATGAGTTTAATTTAAATTTCAGTATAAAATCTACACATTAGAATATTTTTCAAAATATAGGAAATCATTGTCAATGACTTTAGCCTATCTTTCTACCAGAAGTTGAATTTGGCTGTCCTTGGTTTTCAAGGCGTAAAACTCCTCACATCCTGATTTGGCATTCCTGTTGTTTTTGAAGTTGCCTTTCAAAAAAAAGTGCCATTGACGGTAAAAGGCCATAGTCAAATAGTGCAATGCTAACACCTTCCATTTCTGAAAATATTTCTTTGATTAAGAGTGAACTATGGGCAGGAGCATTGTCTTGCTGAAATATCACTTTAATATGATTGACCAAAGCAGGGGACTCCTCTTTTAATACTCTATATGATCTTTCGGGTCGTTCACAGTAAAGCTTGACATCAGTATCCCTACCATCTGGAACCAGATCAAAGTGCAAAACATCCTCATAATTCCACCAAAAACACAGCATTACCTTGAAGGTCGTTGTTCCCAGAATTGGACCGCCTCAACCAAAACGCTACTGTTTTACGATGCACCACATTTTCACCTTCCCCAGGACAAATTTCCTCAGCAGCTGCTTTCGCACTTAATCCTTTTTTCCAGTAGAGCCTCAGAAGACCACGAATGACAATTTTTTCTTCCAGCATTATCTGTGATATTTATAAAATGGATTAAAGACATAGAGAGTTGTTATGCGTAATTAAATAAAGGATTAGTCTAATGTCAAAGTAAACAACGATATATGCATTGTTTACATCAATGTTGAATAAGGATTCAAATGGAGATTTTAATTTAAGCAATGACCTAATGCACAAAGACTTTTATCACAGCCTATTAAAATAGACAACTAAACGAAAGGGAATAACAATAAGCCCGCATAAATATTTAGGTAAATTTTGAAATCCTGTTGGTCCTAAAGTTACACGAGCTATTTTTTTTTCTAAAAAAATGCAAATTAATTAATTTAAAAAAATTAAAGATACCAAAATGCGGTTTTCACCATTCGTTTTAACTTCTATTACTCTTTAGAATGATATGCATAAAAAGGTCATCTGCGAACCTCGCAATTTGGTCGCGCCCCAGGGCGAATATGGTGTCGAAGTTTCAAACGGACATACTCCAAAGGAAAACCAACCAGTTTTTTCCCCGTAAAATGCATTTGAGCCGTCTTAAAATTGCATCAGTATGTTACCCCAGTTCTTTGAATAAGTTTATATTTTTTGAGTCCAGCCTTCAAAACGTTTGAATATAGGAATGGATCAAATGAAGTCATTGTGATAGCATTCATAATAGTTTAACTACTTATGTGACTCTCTAATAATAACAGAAGTCTAGGCAATGGAGGTTTTTGTTAAAGAACAAACGTTTTGTTAATTCATAAATAACAGCCACTTTATTAACTTACCAAGAAGGTAACAAAGAGGCTAAAGGTGGTTGGCCTGTCTCTAGCGGGCTCTTGTGGTTTTACAGACAAACTAAAATTGGAAACTAAACGAATAGCGGTAACAATACGCCCGAATAAATATTTATATTTTCAAATCCCGATTGTCTTAATTTTACCCCTGCGTAGGGTACATATTGTATATGATAATGAATTTTGTTTTAACCATCACCACCAATTAACCACCACCACCTGTATGGTGGTTAATTGAGTCCATATTCATTATTTATTTATTATGATTATTGTTTATGTATTTATTTTTTCTTAATTTTTATTTATAAAAAAAAGAAGCGTTATTTCAAGTAATAGTTGAGAGTCACTGGAAAAGAGAAGTAAGGAATAGATTACAGAATGATTGAAGGTTTACAGCAAACAAAAGGGGGGGGGGGTGGAAAGAATAGATGTAATGTAGTAATGTAGCGATGAGAACAATGTATTTATAGTTAAAATAAAAGAAGAAAAATTGTTATATATATTATGTCTAGTAGCATTGGATTGATGAGTATGGTATGTGTGTAGCAACCAAAGGTATTTGGGCAGCATTGCTATTAATAAAGCATTTCTCTCTCTTATTATAATAAGGGTACTCACAATCTATCATTTAGCATGCTAAAGTGTCCTGTTCGTCGATTTTCAACAATAGCATCCTAAATATCACAATAGAAAACAAATCAAATAACAGGCTCAGTTAAACTTGGTAGCGGGAATGTTAAATCTATCAGATCATGGGATATCTATGGAGAGCTCTAGTTACATATCGAAATTAGTCCCTAACTTATTCATCCAACTGAAACCTGTCTACGACTTATAATTAGGGATTGATAAATTAGATTAGATTGATCCTTCTAAATCATCATGCGGATGTCAACTGACATTCGTTTGGTGTTTTGTTTGAAAACTGGTGTTATATTCCTCCTCAAAGTTGTTGATGGGTCAGTCTGACCCAACGTTCCCACTAATGTGATTTTTTTTTGCCTCCTGATATAAATATATTTTAATTTATTAGAACCGCAAGACATTGAAATGATACACGAGCTTTTAGAAAGGAAAGATTGCTTATGCAGTGAAAACTAAGTTGGAGATTCATCGTTTACAATAAAAAGTTTACACACTTCAGATTCTGAAAAAGAATGATGAAACTGATCTATTTTATCATGAAAATCAATTAGCTATTCTACTATTAACTATCCACCATTAGTTATAATACACTCTTTTTTTTGTAATGTTGTTGAGAAACATCCTAGTGGCACAAAAAATGGCCAATTTCGAGCCGCCAAAGAGAGATAAATTCAAATAAAAAAAAATTAAAAAAAAGAGGTCGCTGCATTGATTGCAAGGACAATAACTGAAAGCATAATTGCAAGAAATACTTCTATTATGGTTGTTTGATCAATGCAGACATATTTTGTCAATATTGTAGTGATTAAATTAATGATATTTTTTCTTGCAGTCATTCACTTTCCTGGTCATTAAAAATCGTTTTTAAAATATAACATTGCGTAATATTATGTGATTTATATAAGAACTGGGACTTATTTACATATTTTATTTAACAAAAATAATTATTTATAATAATTTAAGATTATAATCTTGTGATTAAACAGTGTTTAGAACAGTCCCAAATTAATAACGGGTCAATTGGAGCCAGCGTTGCGACTAATGTCAGATTCTTTCACGTTCCCACTGCCAAGTTAATAGTCCTGGTTTAGTGCTAAATACAGTGTTACTCTGCTAAATGGCCGCAACATCGTTTTGTGAACTCACAGTTGTCTCCATAAGGTTTCTAAGTGTCAAGTGGTTATTTGTTTTCTTGCTTTAGTTTTTGTTTTTCCATTTAATTATTTTTCAATTTCGAATGAATGAAATGTTCGTCGACTGACAGCAAACGTAAAATATTTATAAAAAAAAAAGGTTAGTAAAATAAAATAATGTTGCACCATCTTATCGCATACGGTGCCACCGTATCTATTTAGCAATTGTATCTTGCTAAATTATGTTGTATTTATATTGGTATCTTGCTAAACTTGCAGTGCAAGGTACTTCCTTACAATGGGCTGCTCGTGAATTTAGCATGTAAATCATTTAGCATTCTAAATAAGATTGTGGTTACCCCTGATGTTTGAGAACTTAGATGGATTTGCATTGAATGGATTTAATATTTAAAAACTTTTAAGTAGAAGCTTATAAATGATTCATAGGGTTTGTTTGCAAAGGTTATAGGGGTTAACCTAACTGTACCCAGAAGCTTCTAGATAAATGAAAAATCGAAATGAATTTTTATTGCTGTATCACAGAATTCATGTTTTTTGATAAAATTATAAATAATTTAATCAAAAATATTTTAAAAACGATTTGAAGTGAGGCATTATTTATGATTCTAATGAAAACACAAAAATCACAACTCAAAGGAAGTTTGTATTGAGGGCCGGAACGTAGAATTTTTTTTTCAGGGGGGCAAGGTTAATTTGTCTGCCCCTTCTTTCGCTCCTCTCCTTTTTCCAATAAAAATAAGCAGTTTTATAACTGTATTTTAGGTAATATATTTCGAATTAAATGTCATCATATCAAAATATTCAGTCATTTTATAGACTGAATTAAGGTCAAAACAATCAAGAAGTAGAAACAAATCTTATTTACTTAACCAAAAAATAAAATTTCGCTCAAAATTTGCCGCCTTACAAATTTTGCCGTCCTGGGCATGTGGCTCCTTTGCCCCCCCCCCCCACCCTCTCCTAGATCCGGCCCTGTTTGTATTGATCAAGTCCAGGACTCTCTAAACTTATATTTTTTAAAACACTGACTCGATTTATGTTCCAAGGGCTAAGATATCACCCTACTTTCATCAAGACAATCATGGGTTTTAGTTGTAGAATTTATATATATATATATATATATATATATATATATATATATATATATATATATATATATATAAATCGGTGTGTTATTTCCTATATTGGAAATGTATCAGAAACATCGAGTGTTGTATGACAGATTTTTAAGATAGCATCGGCTGCGTGCTGGGGCAGTGGGTGCAATATTTTATTGCAGTCTTCCCACGGTACATTGCCGAGCAAACTGGTTCAACTCGGTGAAAGGCTGCGAAAAACCTTGTTCGAGTTGACTATTTTCTCAGCCGACTTATTAGCACATTCCTCTTCCAAGTTACAATTTGCAAAGTTTAAGTTGCGTATTATATCAGTGCGTCTACTTATTTATTATTCTGTTTACGAGCAATTAAAAACGCCGATGGCTTCTTGCACATTGCATTAGTAACAGAACACTTTCACGCACCTTCCAGTACAAGGTCTTAAGGAATCAGTTGCTGCCCTGTGAGCTATGCGGTTTATAGAGATTGTATTTCACAACCGAATGCTCTATAGCTATTTTATGATTTACAACCTCAACTTATTGATTTAAGTAGTCACGCAATCACCTTCCTTGATCATTAAAATTAATAAACGACTATCAATACGCCTTAGAGACAATGTGTAATAAAATGAGAGATTATTATTCACACGCTAGAATATTTTTCTTAAACATCTCCGTGACAATGGAAATAAGTGAAAGTAAAAATAATATTGATTGAAAAAAAACAACTGATAAATGCTGTGTTACTCCCTCAACTACTCAAAGAAGAGGAAATATAAAAAAAAAAAATAATAATAATAATAATAATAAATACCTTTTTAGACTGTTGATATAAGTTGGATAGTCACTGGTCTGCTTTTATTAGATCTTAGCTTTTGCGGTTATGTTGATCACCTTGATTTTAAAAAAATTCTCTTGTTTTAGTGCCCAATTTCAAACTGCCTAAGGCTATATGGGTTTTTTACAAACTTCGAATTTAAATTACTGTTAAATCTTTATTTTTGAAGCTATATTTTTTCCTCCGTTTTCAAAAATGTTCCATTCACGATGTTTTAATATTATACAAGGCGATGTTTCGATGACGCCCAAGTCTTATCGGGTCCGAAACATAATTTTTTGAATTATTGTTGTTTTGAAAAAAATAATCATATTTAAAGGAACATGACCAAAGATCGCAATTTTAAAAAATCTATTAAACAATTTAAAAAAATAACTTGGACTTATTGCCTTTCGATGACGAAATAATTTTTTTTTCGATTATGGATTTCTAAAACTTAAGAATTAAATGAAATGTCGAAAATCTTTTTTTTTTATTCTTTTCCATGATCCTGCAACCTTAAGAACTTGAAAAAGTGATTTGCTTATAACTTTAATTTATTAATTATTTTTACAAATAAATTTTAGTACATGTTGCTCGCAATCTTCAATTTGCGTGGTTTTCAATTTAATGCGATACATAAGTGTGAGTATTACCTCTTACTTGTGGTATTCCACAAGGAGCGGTTTTGTCACCAATTTTTTTTTCAATCTACACCTCTAAAATTGTTGGTGCGTGGTACCGAAAAGCTACTACCGTAGTCACTTTTGCTGATGATATAAACTGCTCAAAAATGAATAAGGATATTGCCAATTTTGTGGTATTTGCTTTGCCTAGCATTTTTGTATTATTTTTATTATAAATTGCACTAATATTTATTAGAAATTATTATGTCCTTTAGTGCAGGAAAATTTAATTAAGGGATTTTGAAAAATAACAAAATAAAATGTTTTAGCTCCATAATTTTTTTTTTTATCAAAATAGTTTTTGGAAACAATTAATACCTTGTATAATGTCCTCTGTTAATAAAACAGTTAAGCAATAAGATTCAGCTATACCATCGAGCAGTATTCATATTTAGCAGTGCCCCTTTAGGTTTAGACATGAGAAAGAATATATTAATATGAACGTTAAATCGATGTTTTATTAGCAAAATAACGTTTTCACTCTAATTAAAAGATTTTTGCCATTTGTCAAGATTTTTAAAAGATTTTTGCTCATATTGCTTTATAATAATAAAGTATCATGTTGCCATTACAATGGCACGTAAGCAAGATGGCATAAGATTCGTGCGGCCGGCCTTATATCGTGCGTTATCTGGAAAACGGTAGGAAAATGGTTCCGCAGGAACGTATATGATCTTGATGCCCGCGTCGAAATCTTTATAACGCGACCCATGACATCCCGATCCTCTGACTCATCAACTTTTATTTAAGTCATAGTAAGAATTTAACAATCAAAATTAGGATTCGTCACTTCTCTGTGAAATCCCCTCTCTTTTGACACCTCATTCGTCAAAACCTGATTTTTTTTTTTTTTTTTTTTTTTTTTTGTATTCCTCTTTATCTTGGAGACCCTATTGCAGTAAGTATAAATGTTTTAGTTTGAAGCTATATAAACGTTGGTTATTTGGATTTTTATATTGTAAATTTCGAGTTTGAAAGATTCGAACTGTTTATATGATGATAATTTCATTTTACATTTCTACCAGACTTCCTTGTTCGAACATTACCTCACTTTAAGGCGGAGATGGGCGGACTTTTAAAGCACTGCCCTTGGCATTACTGTCAGTGATGATTAGTTGAGTTGTCTTTTTACAACTCTAATGGGAAAAGGCCCTTCAAGGATGAGGGAAAAAAATATATGCAACATCTGTCAAGGACGGTTAATGCATGGGTATTTTATTAATGTCAATTTCAATTTTATCGGTACCCGTATATGAGCAGGACCGAAATCAGAATTTTTTCAGAGGGGGAGGACAAGTTCAATTTTGCTGTCCCTTCTTTTACAAAATTGTGATTCATCGTTTAAAAAAAAAATGCTGTAATTTTAAAAAACTGTATCTCTGATACTTTTAAACTGTATACTTTATGTACCGTAGGAATACGGTAGGTAGTTTCAAAGATATTAATATGGAATGAAAAATTAACGAAAATTTTACGGTTTTTCTTGAATAAAATAAACTTTCGATCGTCATACAAGATCCTAAATTTAGAATTTTGTTGTCAATACAAACCCAGACATCGATAAATCTGAACTAGCCGGTCTTTTTCGTTTATTTGCTCTTTTTATTGCTTCGTTTCTCGGGCTATAAGGACTATTGTGCACATTAATAATAATAATAAAGACGATTAGTCGTTTTTACTGTTGGTGTGAGATGTGCTGAAATTGCCTGTATTTATGTGATATTGTTTTTTTTTCTGTACTAATCAGGTCTGAATTGGTGAAACTTTGACTGGCTTGTTGCATTAGTGCTTTTACTGCTGAGAGACTTAAAGTTTTATTTTTGGAATCTTCCCATTATATCTTAAAAATTATTTTTTTATTCATTTAATTTTTTATTTTATTTTCATTCCTTAACGAATCAAATACTATCTATGAAGTAATTTAAACTATAATTTATGATCACTTGGATATTAATTAACAATTGTTACTTTGGTACTAATTCGTTCGAGGATATCCTGGAGTAATCTTGGAGAATACTTAAATTGGCAGAAACCTTTTCAAAAATCTCTTCACCAAAAGGTTTTTGTAAACTGATAATTTTGAGTTGTTTTCTTCTATTCTCATATTTGAAATTATAAACTTCATGGTCGATTCTTTTTGTGCGATACCTGGAACTTCGAATTTCGAATTCATGTGTATCTAACCCACACATATTTTTCGGAAGGGCTTTGAGTGAATACCCGAACAAACAGGTTTGATTTTTGTGAATTTATTTATTTATTTTTTTATTTGTTGTTCGAAATTAATAAAATAAGTAAATAATGGCAAAACATAAATTAATTAATGATACTATACTCCGCCGATCCCGAACCACCTAATTGGGAGGCAAAAAAGAAGATTATGAAGATTATAGGTCCGTCAACGGAAAAGCTATAATCAATTCCGAGCAAGGTTTGGCAATTAAAAAGAGTGGTATACCAAAATGCATAATCTTGCTTAAATATACCCAATAAAAAATTCTTAATTTAAAATTTATTGAGAAAAGGTCATTTATAGAAAAGTGGGGGAACTGTGATAACTGAAAAAAATGTAATAACATCGCAATTTTCATATAAAAACTTATATTAAACCTATCAACCTGTTCCTTATTTAGTATAGTTTCTGAGGTTGAAAAATTATTTTAATCATAGCAGATATAACTTATACATAACCACAAATCTACAAGAATGTATTTTCGTGCGGTTTCCCGATCCTCGGGTACATTGTGCTCATATGGTAGGGTAATTGTGGGCGGGTATAATTCTGGTTAAATGAGAAGATGTTATTCTTTTAAATTTATTTTTAGGTATTACACAGGGACAAAGTGCAGGAAAAAGTATAGGGCAAGCGGCTTAAGGTGGTCCTACACCATCGGTTTTTCCAAAGATCCGAATCGTCGGTTAGAACGATGGAAAATGGTGGGAGTGAAACTGTCGGTTTGGCACGAAGAGCGATACTCCCCTACATCATCGGTTTTTTCATCTATTCGAACCTTCCACCTACTCTTTATAATTGCTTTGATTCATTTATTTAATTGATTTATTTTTAATTTATGTAGAATAATCGAAAACAATTAAATCAAAATCTAATTATTGCTCATTTAAATTCACGCCAACCAATAATAAAATAAAATTAAGTAAATAATAATTAATGATGAAAAAATAATTAATAATTATTGTTTGGAGTTGATTTATAAAAATCATCTTCGATGGGATGATTTATAAAAAAAAAAAAATACATTTATTTTAAGCTTATATCTGAAATGTTGGTGACATTATTGATTCAATTTTGATTAAGTCTATAATGTACGAAACGGCAGAAAAAAACAGACGTGTCAGAACGATTTGGCCATACGCGGGCAGTTTTAACGCCATCCTTCCAAAACTTCGTTGTTGTTTTTCTGTTCTTGAAAGGTCTCTTGGACGGCCCGCGAAACCGACGGTTTCCACCCCTACACGATCGGGTTTTTTTTTTTCGTCGGTTTTGAACGACCGTCGTTCAAAACCGATGAAAAAATCGATCTTTAGGCTTGTCATAGATAAAATTCTAGGGAATGAACGCTCCATTTTTGGGAACATCACTCGAGGTTGAATAAGCCAAACCATCTTTTATTAGAAATTTTCGTCAGTTCCTTTATATTTTACCATTTTGTGAAGTTTCAAACCTTGATCGTTTGGTGTACTTGCTGAGACTTTCTCATCATGCAGACAGTTTCATTGGAATTATATTGGATGTAGGTGTTTTCTTATAGGAGCCGTTTGACATCACTATACTATTAGTTGGTATAATATTAATCCTTTTATTGCCGTTCGAACATATCGTTTTACTTTATATTTATTTATGTTAATTTATTTAGAGATCTAGAACTCTCACAATGCTACTATTAAGCCATCACTTTCACTATATATATCATATGTAATATCATATAATAACGTCATAAGTCGTGAGATCTTTTCCAAAATGTTACAAACAACGATATATCGTCGTTGGCACTAAAAGGGTTAATTATTAGTTAGTACTTTAATATTAATCATTACTATGCTATTATTTGTTAGGTACTGAGGCGTGGATTTCATATTTTCATACTTTTTATTTCTATTTATCACGCTGATACTTTATTATTCATATTTGTCTACTTATTTTTTTAATATATTTGTATGTTTTATTCCATATTATATTGGTTTTATCTTGTTTTTTTTCTATTTAGCCCTGATGAAGGCCTATAAAGGAGGCCGAAAAGTAGGCACACAAGTTCGACAACATACTCGACTTATATCATAATAACATCAAGATAATAATTTAAATGTAGTCTTTTAGTTCAACTTTTGAATTATTTTTTCAAAATCAATAATCAGATTCTCACGAAAACCAACATGACTCAGGAAAGACCCACTCTTACCCTACTATACCAATAGGAAGAACGTGCGATTCGCACTCGGCTCACATTCGGATCAACTCGCCTTTGTGTGACCTTCACATATTTTGTAATATATATTAATGATCGTTATATATAATAGTGATGCGCACAGTTACAGTTGAAAGAATATTTTATTTGTCTTAAAGAATGAAATTAAGTCAGGGAATTTGAACTAATGATAAGTTAGGAGAAAAAAATCGATTCTATATGAACTACTTTTCATATAAGAAACTTGATACAGCAATAGGTACAATATTTTATATTATATACTGATTTTGTTTTAGGTTTATTTTCTAACTTCTCTTATAGGTAAAGCCGATTTATCATTAATTACAATTAAGGTAGAAAATTAAAATAAATCAAACGCTAAAGGAAGTTTGCAATATATTATATTCCATCCATGTTGACACCTTGATGACCATATCATTCGATATTATGTAATTAAAAGTGGTATTAATGCACGTCACATGTCGTATTAAGTGTCCTTCTCCATGTTCAATATATGGTGGTGGGCACCATCTAGAGAATATGGACAAACTAAGAAGAACTAGTCAGCTCAATCTAGAGATCCTTTTCTATTTAATAACGGTTGCCTAATAATTATTTGAGAATTTAAGGCGCGGGAGAAAGCATGAAGGGTGCGCGCGCGCGTGTGTGTATATATATATATATATATATATATATATATATATTCTTTGTTTGCACCTGAGTAATAGGAGTTTTAATATTTCCACTGAATTATATATGATCAGGTTTCTCCTTAAAAAAGGTACTAGCCCATTTCATCATGCTTAGGCCAAATAATTGTCAAATAAAAACGCAGCAAATTATTGCACTATGGTTATTAGTTCCAAACTGTTATATAAACCAAAAAAAAAAAATTATTTAGATTTTTTGTATGTTTTTTTTAAATGCTGTGATATATTGATTTCAAGAAACTTTATATTTTCTCTCTATCATAGTAAATGGCCGAGATATAGACGTAGGAACAAATTTGAAACTTAATGGCGGATGTGAATGTCGAGTTTCGAGGATCATCATTGGGTGGTCCGTGACTTTAGCGCCAAATCTCAATGAAAGCAGCTAAGTAGTCGCGGAGAAAAAAAACAGATGGATTTTTTTTTAATTCAGTTTTTGGATTCTACGTATCTTGAAAGGTAAAGCCTCAAATTATGAGGAGGGCGGTTAATTTTTTACTTTCCCTTACCTATATACGAAGTATATAGTAAGGGGAAGTATTTGAAAATTTTCGAATTCGAGTTTTCAACGGAAATACATGTTTTAAGGTCCCCTGAGTCCAAATGACCAAGTCTCGCAAAATGGTCTGTGTGTATGTGATCAGTCTAGCTCAAAAACGGAAAGCTGTAAGATACTGAAATTACATATTTAAGGTTAGCACATGCATGTGATGTTACAGCAACATTTTCGTCAAAATCGACTAACCGGAAGTGTCACTTTATATAATCGATTTTACACATTTTTACCATTTTCTCGAAAACGGCTCTAACGATTTTGATTAAACTTGCCTAAATTATTCTTCATAAACACCTTTAACTTTTCATATATATGGTACATCACCGAGGAATTGCAGGGAAAAAAGTTATGATGAAAAGAATATTTTATTTACGCATAACTTCAAAAGCGTGCAATTTATGGTAAATCATCTATGGACTTGCAGGAAAAAGAGTTATGATGAAAAGAATATTTTATTTGCGCATAGGTTAAAAAGTATGCATTTTACGGTAATTTATCTATATACTTTTATGAAAGGTAATTAAATTGTCTAAAAATAATAAAAGAATCATCAAAATCGGACCAGTATTAGCAAAGATACAGCGCATCGGATTAACGGGAATTAGCTACTATATCATGGATTTTACACTTTTTTACATTTTTCTCAAAAACGGCTCTAACGATTTTGATGAAACTTGCCAAAATTATTCTTCATAACGGCCTTTAACTTTTCATTTATGTAGTAAATCACCGAGAAAATGGAGGAAAAAAAGTTATGAAGAAAAGAATATTTTATTTTCGCATGGCTTAAAAAGTATGCAATTTATAGTAAATTATGTACAGAATTATATGAAAGTTTATTAAAGTAACTAAAAAAAAAAAAAATCATCAAAATCGGACGAGTATTAGCAAAGATACAGTGTATTTTATGAGGAGCACAAGACCCTAGATGGATAACCGAGCTCATCCGAAAGGAGATGGATGCGACCGAACCTCCTCCCACCAATCAGCCAATCTGTTGTAAACAATACGCTCTGTAATAAAGTAATTTAAGAATACAAAAACAGAAATTAGCTTAATAATTTCTACTTTCACATTATTTAATGGAAAGAAAATGTTTCCATAGAAACTAAACCAGCAACTTTTAAAATATATTTGCAACTTGACAAAGTTAAAATATTTAGGTAGTGTACAATATTGTTGTACTAAAATTGTTTTAAAAACTATTTTGTTGTACTTAAGTGGGAGAAGAATTGAATGCTGCTGAGTTTATTTCAAGTATTGTTTATGCGAACCCTTTAGAATTATATTAAAAAGATAATTATTATAGGGCGGTAAGGGAAAGTTGTGTGATGCGCGCACCGCACCAGATTTTTTTTGTTCTTGGTCGCTTACAAATGTCAATTATTTAAAAAAATAAGACATAAGTAGAGAGATAGATTATTTATTGTATAAAACAATACATGCTTGTTACATTATCTTGGCATTGGCCTGTAGAGTGATACATTAAATAATATTTATGATAATAAAACATTACAAAAATTTATACATATAAAGAAAGAAAAAAGAGATAAGTATACACTTCAGTCATCAAAAATATAGTTAATACAAGATACATATATATAAGTTAAGTATTCACACACATACAATGGAATAAAAAAAAAAAAATTTTTTTTTAATAATATTAAATAATAAATGATATCTATATGTTAGAGTTTATCACTTTATCTGCATATCATCACTTGAAGTCAAATATCACAACAAGGTGAGGCCTCATCATTACATATCGAGCCGGCTAAACTGTACAAGATTGGAAGTTATTGAAGACTGATGTGAGGAACAGAAATACATGCTTGATTTTATTTATACTATTATATTTAAGATGTTTTCTAGTGAAGAAAGTTCATCGTTTTCAGATATATACTCCTTTAAGAATTGTTCTCTGTATGAATCACAAGAGGAACAGTGCAAAAGAAAATGCTTCAGAGTGTCTTCGATAGGTTTCTGACAAAGTTTGCATGGTTCATAGAGCTTGAAGATCAGGCGCTTATTTTGCAGAGGAATCTGCAAGTATGCAGTGCCTGCGACTCTCAACTGGCTTATGGCTCTATGTTTTTGGATATTTAAACTATGTAACAGATATTCTTCTGGTTGAGGATATGTGAAGTTGCAAATGCTTCTATAAATGGGTTCTATTGTGGGTTGAGGTCATTGCCCGGTTTATATCAGTAGAGAACACATTATTTTCCACTCTTTCAATAATTGTGCTTTTGTTTGCTATTAATTTTTTTTCGTTTGACAAATCTGCAAAAAAAACCAGTGCATTGTTCATGGATGCTATTCTCTTAACTTGTGATACCCAATTTGATCTGAGGTCTTGTTTTCTGTTATCCAAAGTTAAAAGTCTGTTAAAGCATTGCCGTGGTAATCTATCCCCAGGTAATGAAAGGATTTTTATGCAGAAATTAAGAAGTTTCTTAAAGACTATTACAGAAAGTGGGAGACGACCTGTTTCTAGGCGTACTAAATAGTTGGGCTTAGTTTTAGGCCTGAAATATACAGATTTCAAAAACTTGGTTTGTACGGTTTCGACAACTTCCAAATAATTTAAGCTCCAGGTCTCAGCTGCGTAGAGGAGAGTTGAAGAGACAATGGCGTCGAAGAGGGCTAGTTTTGTTTGCCAGGTGTCACTTTTGCCCCGTCGTAGGATATCTTTCACTTTTGCACTTGCTACTGTTGACCGTTGAACAAAGTGTTCTGCCGTTTGGGAAAACTTTGTTGATGATAGAAAAGGAACTCCAAGGTAGATGTATGATTTGGTATATTCTAACTTCACGTTATTCCAGTATAGTGGTTTCAGTTTTTTACTTCTTGGTGACTTTTGGAACGCTATGATTTTTGACTTTTCCGGGTTCAGAGTTAAAGAATTTTGCATACAGTATAATTCTAATATTTTAAGTTTTTTATGTGGACTGTGCCAGGATTCGCTGAGTAGGACTATATCATCAGCAAATAAGAGCATCGATACTTCGCGTTCGCTGCTAACAGGGACACCAGTTGCTCCTCTGTTCCAAAAAAAGTTGACTATGTCTGATATAAACAAAATAAAAAGAACAGGACTAAGACTTTCCCCCTGTAAAAGCCCTAACGTGACATCTATATCCTTAGAATAGTTACCGTTGATATTAATTTGTACTGTGGCTTTGTCGCACAATTTGTTCACAATTCTAATTATTTTTCCACTAATGCCTATTGAAAACAACTTTTGCCACAGAAGGTTCTGATTTATAGAGTCGAATGGCTTTCTAAAGTCCACGAACACAGCGTAAACGTAACTTCCCTTTGCCTGCAGATTAATATTTATTAATGACATGAGTGTGAATATTTGTTCCACACAGCCTCTACCTTCTCTAAACCCTGCTTGTTCCTCAGGGATTAAATTTTCACGTTCTGCCCAATGCTGGATTCTGTTCGCTAAGTTAAGGGTAAAAAGTTTGGTGATGTTGTATATCAGGGAGATTTCCCTATAATTAATTACCTGGATCCTTTTTATCTTCTTTCTTATAGATCTGCTTTAGCTCTGATCTAGACCATGCGAGTGGGAGGTTTTCCGAATCCATGACTTTGTTATAAAGATTTAACAAATAGTGTTCCCACTGTGGTGTCATGTTTTTAAATACTTCATGTGTCAATTTAACAGGTCCAGGGGATTTGTTTCGTTTGCTGCGATGAATACAGTACTGAAGTTCCTCAGTTGAAAATGGTCGGTCCAGAAATGGATGTGTAACGGAAAAGAATAGAGAGTCAATTGAAGTTTTCTCTACATATAATGAGCTATAATATTGTGTCCAAGTATATATATATCTATTTCGTTTGTGACAAATGTTTCTGGTCTCAGAGATTTGACAGTTTTCCAAAATTCGGAGCTATTTTTAACGTCTTTTAGTTAATTTATGATTGTGGTTCTGTATTTTTCTTTCTTTTGTTTTATTAATTTCCTGTAATTATTTCTAGTGGAAAGATATTATTCCACAATACGCTGAGCGAAATTTCGTTTTAGCAATTCTCGGTATTTCTTCCTTACTTGTGTTTTCAGGTGTTTGCACTCCAAATCATGCCATTTAGTTTTGTATCTTTTGTGCTGAAACCCATACACCATTAAACCTGCATCAACTAAGGATTCAGTCATTGCAGCTGTGAAATTTGCATAGAAATGGTTAGTATTATCTGAATTAAAATATATTCGTTGCGATAAGGTTAGGTTATTTTGAAAGATATTGATCCTATCTGGTTCCCACTTTGTGTACTTTGCTACTTTCTGAGGTTGGTTTTGGCTGCTGTCTTTGATTTTTAGTGTATTGCGATCTACATTATTTAGGAGAATAGTGCAGGCCAGATGATCGGTTGGTTCTGAAAATGCGGATACCTTCATGTCTTGTACTATTGGGAGGCATTTTTCATTAACCCATATCAGGTCTATTGTGCTCTTACCTCTTGTAGAAATATGTCTGAACTTTCCTGGTCTATCGGATAAACATCGGCCGTTACATAAATAGAAACCAAGAGCTTCCATTACTTCCACAATAAGTTTACCGCGTCTATTTATGTTCTCATGTTTTACTATTCTCGTGGCGAAAAGAATGGTGCCTTCAAGTATATTATGATCGATATTATTCAGGCTGCCCACATATACATTAAAATCTCCGCATAAAACTATGTAGTTATCTGAAAAATTAATCGAAATATTAGACATTGTATAATTAAATAAGTCGAGGCATTCGTCTATGTCACAACCGGGAGACAAGTATATGTTAGCCAGGATAAACTTTTTATTGTCTATTGAGAAGTTTATAATGTTAAAATACTGATTTGACTCCAAGTTAATGGCATTTTCAGCGATATTTTTATTTATAAACCTAATAATACCACCACTCGCACTTCCGGTTCGTTTTGTTTTGATGGCATTGCAAAAAAATGAGTTAAAGTCCTTTAACCAGCGTGGGATATGAAAGTCAAAATCCTCAAGCCAGGTTTCTACAACGCATAACGCTAGAGTGGTTTCTTTAACATTTATTTCCTCAGGGTTTATATTAAGTATATTTGAGTACCCACTTATGTTACAAAATATAATTTCAATGTTATTTTGCTTAGATGGGACGAGACGTTTACTTTTTGGAGCCAATTTATCATTATTTATCTTGCCGATCGAATGATTTGTGGTCTGGTTGTAAGGAAGACAAAGAGGCGGATGACAGTGAAGAGGTTCTGGGGCGAAATCGAAACTCATCAAGTTTTTATGCTGCTTTCCTTTTCTTTTGAGTTTCGTTTATCACATCTACATTAGATAATTTAGGTTGTTTATTTCCTGGTGACTCACTTAAAATATTTTCGACCTCATCTATTCTATAATAATTGCCTCTAAATTTGAAAAAAACCTTTTTTTAAAACTTGCGTTGCTGTCTAATAATTTTAGTTTTGTTAGGTAGGTGTGAATTCTTTTGCCTTCTTCCCTCTCCTCTGGAGACTTATCGTGGTTAATATATGTATTTTTTCCCCTCAATTCCTCTCGTTTTTTAAATATTTCTTGCTTGAGCATATTATTGTTGAGTGACATCAGTATTGGGCCCTTACCTAAACGGTAACAGTTATTAATTGCATAGTCAGGCAGTGATACATTAATGATAGAACAAATTGTTTTGACTCTCTCCAGCGTGTTCTCATCATCTTTTAAGGGAACATTGTGAATAACCAAGTTATTCTTACGTAGCTGTTGTTTTAGGAATTTTACTTCCCTCTCGCTCTTTGTGGATTTTATGGACTCCCATTCTGATAGAAGACTAGACATTAGAGCGTTATTATTCCCTATCTGAGATTTTACATCTTTTAGTTCGCTCATAATGTCATCCAAGGTGTAAACCATTTTTTTCTTTTTAGAAGTTTAATCGATTAAATTAATTAAATCTTCTAGTAATGGCAAGCGAATATTTATTTATTTTTTACTCCTAGTTTTCAAGACGTAGGGAAGAGCAAACAGAAGAGCGTCACTGACAAACACCAGCACAGAGCCTAACTGAAAGCCTATGGCCAATTAGTAGATAACAAAACTAGAATAGTGGGGATAATAAGCCATATGTACTAATACTTAATAAATTTGTACCATACACTGTATTTAATACTTAACGCCTTTATTTGGTACTTAATTTGTTATCTATCTCTCTACTAGATATGGCCATCGATCATCATTGAAAAGACCTTTTGCGGATTGTTCCATTGAGCGAGAGGAAGCCCCGATTGTTGAAACTGTAACAAATTCAACAATCATAAATAATCCCAATGAATAGGATAAGCTTATAGATAATAGTTTTCAACCCCAGTCTAAAATGAAGCGTAAAGTACAGAAAAATTATCTATACAATTCATTTATTATTAGCGCTGATCCAAGTCGACTAAGTAGATAATCGATTTCTCCGACATCGACATGCGTGCGTTATAAAACATACGAGTACCGTAAGATCCAGCGATAAATCGTGTTTTACCTCAAACTGGCAGCCTTATTATAGGGTAACTTTACTGCCAAAAGTGACTATTGAAATATCGAAGACTAAGTATACACTAAGAGCTACCTTTCACCGAACTGGGCTCGGGTCCAGACACGCAAATGTCAGACCCGTTGGATAACACTTGCCTAAAACACAGAGTCTCAAGGTAACGTAAGTCTCTACCCTTCTAGGACAGTTAGTAACGGACAACTGCTATTAGTAGCGATTTCTCTAAGTACCTGCTTTCTCTGTTTGGAAATTCAAATAATAAGGGATATTTCAATGGAAGCATTTCTATGAGAGATGTTGGATTGTGCTCTTGAATTCAAGTAGTGGGCAGGGAAATGGGAGTAGTGGGCAGGGAAATGGGAGATTTCGATACCATGAGTTATTTGGTCCTTATGAATGAGAACAGAACAACATTCAGGATGAAGGCAAGTTAACTTAAAAATAACATTGCCATGTATATCTCGTTTATGTCATAGATTCAGCCCTTAAATATTTTTTAATGTTAAACTGTATTATCAAAAAAACAACCTTTAATAAATAGTTTGTAATAGTCCAGACACGATCGTGATAATTAAAAGAAATATAGTACAAACAAATTTTATATGTTTAAGATAAAATCGGTACGTAGCACCGGGTGAAAAAAATTGGTTCCGAAAACATTTTTTTTCACATTGAAGAAGTGAAAACTTCTTTTTATTAATAATAATAGTACGTAATAAAGTTCAAAAAGACAAAATGAGGTTCAAACAATTTAAGTTGGTCAAAACATTTCGTGAAAAACATTAATAACCGCGAAATATGATCATTTTTTGACATTTTATTACAGGGCTTATAATTGTCGAAGAAACTTGTTTTGGCGCTTAAATTAAAAATTAAAATCTTTTATGAAAAAATTGATTACGTTTCCCAGAAAATGAGAAAATGTAAAAAAAGGAATTTTTAAACTAAAATAAATTTAAATAAAAATATTTAAACGAGAGCCAAAATGATCCTAGAGCAATTTTTCAAAGCGCTATTTATTCCCGAACAGTTCCTCTACAATCCTATTTTCATGAAATATTTGTGAGATTCGATTTAATACCAAAAACACGCGTTTGAGCATCGTGTTTTTTCTCGGTTCGATCACTTGTGGCGAGGTAGCGTAGGGGGAGTGACGACAGGATGGAGAAGCCTCTTTATCACCTTCCAGCGCTCGAAGCCCTTTCTTCAGAGAGCCTTTAATGTAATATTTAATATTTAAATTATACTAAGTTATATTTATTAATATTTATTATTATTAAGTTAAAGTAGGAGTTAGAAGTTAGGAGCCTTACTCGATGAGTTATCCTACTATCTAAAAATAAAATATAAAATTAAAGGTTAGGAATTAAATGGAATGCTTCCAAACACGAAGCCAAGAGCCTCAAAAATGAAATAAAAAAGCTAATCTGTCTATATGTCGCCAATTCAGGAATCATGAGGACAGAAGAAGAGAATAAAATAACAACAGCAAATAAAACGAAACATGTGTATAAAGAACAAAATGTTGAAAATCTCACATACACTGTCCAAAAAGACACCAATCAGAAGTGGGATACTCCATTACATCCAGACACATACTGAGGGAAAAGAGAGATTACATGACAACAGCTGGGAAAGACCTCATTACAAACAGCATATCATAAACAAAGAAAAATATTCACTGACATAAAATAATCAATTATCAAACAGAACATAAAATTAAATCAAATTATAATAAATAAAAAAAAAAAAGAAGAAACACAGCAAATACAAAAGAAAAAGGGAAAGTGAAAATACACATAAGAGGGAGGTCTAGATAAAAAAAACGGTGGACACACGGCAATTTCTCAAAATTGAGCAGCAAACGCTCAAAATGAGACAAATTTGATTTAATTTTATGATATGTTATACATTTTTGGTACCTAGCTTAGTATGAATATTTTTTTTTATGATCATCCATTTGTAATGAAGTCTTTCCCAGCACTCTTTTCCCTCAGTATGTGTCTGGATCTATTGGAATATCCCATCTCCGGTTGGGGCTTTCTCTGGTTGATGTCTTTTTGGACAGTGGATGTGAGATTTACTGCATTTTATTCTTTATAAATATGTTTTGGTTAATTCGTTGTTGTGTTTTTATTCCCTCCTTCTGTCCTGATAATGCCTGAATTAGCGAAATATCGACAGGTATGTTGTTTTCTGTTATTTTTGAGACTCTTGGCTTCGTGTTTGTAACATTCCATTTATATCCTAACAATTATTTATGTCTCATTTTGAGCGTTTGCTTTTCTATCTTATAAAATACATAAATATACACAAAAAAATGAGCGACTACTAAGATAAGATTTGTGAATATCTTTTGTTAAAGTTTAAGATGGGATTATGGCTTATTGCACTGAACCTGCTGAGGCACAGGCCACGACAAATTTAATGTAGCATCAAATTTATGTATTATATTTTGTCTTGACATATATTTGGAATCTTCTTTTCTTGCCAGTTTAAGTAAGTCTATCTTAAAAAGAGGCGGGATAGGGCCCAAGTTGTCGTTTATGTCTATTTGACAATTATTAACCTCACATCGGATTCTAAGTGGTCTGAATTTATTTTATGATCATAAATATGTAATTCTTGCATGATAAGTCAAGAGTTTATAAAAAGGACATATTTTTTGTTCAATTGTAGATTAGAGTGGTTACGATAGCTGTACGAGCTTTACGAGTTGTACGAGAGAGTAGATAGAGAAGAGAGTGAGAGTTGGAAAGGAGTGGAATTAGGTTAGAGAGAGAGAGAGAGAGAGAGAGAGAGAGAAGAAGGGAGTGAGGGAGAGGCGACACAGATATCGGTTAGCTAACCCCAACTCCTTCTGTCGAGAGCGCTTCCACTTTCACTACTCTCTGATGCAACCCTCTTCGGTTCTTATACAACTTCCCAGCCCTCTTCTGTCCTCGTCTTCTTCCACAACGATAAAGTGGGTAGCGGAGGATTCGCTTGAGCTCTACATCAACCCTTAACCCTTAAATATCCGTAAATTAGGCTCGATTCAAGGTTCTATACTTACTCGTATATGCAACGTAAATACGTGAATTCGCTACACAGAATAGTAACAGATATATATGTCAGAAAATCGTCGATCGATATAAAGTATCTACAACTCCATAGATAATTTTGATTTGATTTTTTTTATTTATTTTTTTATTTATTTACTATTACGTGTCCATCAGTTTTATCGGCGATAACCGAATTCCTCAGACGGACAGAGTACGTCACCTTGGACTAACACACGACAGAAGGATGATCTGGGGCCCACACGTCAAAATGAAAAGAAAGACTATAAACAAATGATTGAAATTATTCCACTCTCCTTTTTCTAAATCGTCAAAACTGATAGGAGCTAAATGCATACACATACCTACTTAAACCCATATGGATGTACGCCTCACAGATTTGCTATTTAGCAAAAAACGCCCACTTACAATAACTCCAATCCATAATTTTAAGACTAATAAAAGCTCCTTCGTACATAAACAACAAAACTCTACATACCGAAATACAACAACCAACTATCGACCAACACATATGTTCTCTTTATTACCGTTTTCGTACTTACCTTCACGGAAACAACAACAGACTAATAAAAGATATGGCTACAGGTGACATGTCCATTACGAGAAGACTAAAAAGGAGCTGGATGAGAGATATCCTTTCCTGAATTCTTCTTCTTCTTGCGTGGTTCTACTGACCGGTGTGGTCCCTGCCCTCCACAATGAGCCTCCGGCCTGTACATTCAGTAGGGTCAAACTGTCCTTAGCTATAGTGTCCTTCCACCTGAGTATTGGCCGGCCTCTACCTCTGAAGCAGTCTAGCCTCCCCTCCAATAGCTTCTTGGGAATCTGGTCATTCCTCATTCTGGCGACATGGCCGGCCCACCTCAAATCTTCCCAACTTTATGGTCCGTAATACGTTAGCTTCATAAAAGAGCTCGTACACTTCATTGTTGTGCCGTCTTCTCCACTGGTCCCCTTGTCTAATGGGCCTAAAAATCCTCCGTAATATTTTCCTTTCGAAAATAAGGATTTCTTTTTCTTGTTTGGGTGTCAGAGTGTTCCGGATCCATAAGCAAGGATCGCCCTGATGAGAGTTTTGTAAATTAGGAACTTGGTTCGTCGAGAGATTATGGGCTTACTGAGATGCTTCCTAAAGCCAAAATAGCATCAGTTGGCCATCATCAGTCTCTGGCTTGTTTCCATTAGAATCTTAATCTTAGTGCAAACAACTGACCCTAGTACTTAAACTGGTCTGCGCTGTGGAAGCTAAACGGATCTATTACTGAGGGTTACATTGCCGCATTTCCATCACTCTGTTCAACTCTCATGTATTTTTTTTCCTTCGTTTATAGTCAGTCCAATGCCTGCAGCGGCTTCTGTTAGATTCAGGAATGCGCCTTTAAGTGCGTTGAGCAGGTGAGCGACTATGTCGATGTGCAAAGGCAAGCAGTTGGACGAGTCTGTCGTAGATGGTCCCTGTGGATGCCTTGGATGCCAGAGCTTCTTGCTACTTTTTCAAGGGCAAAGTTAAAGAACAAACTAGCTAGGGACTACCTCAAGACCGACAAGGGTTCACATGCCATCTATCGTTCCCTATCCTCCATATTCCATCTATCGTTTCCTATCCTCCATATTAGCTGATTGTCACTCATCTGTGAAAGGTGCATATAAAAAAATAAAGGTAATTTTTTTTTTATAAATTTTACGACCTACCGTATCCTTTAATAATTTTCCACTTATCCCAGTCGAACATATCCGATACCTTGGACTCTATCTGGACAAACGACCAACTTGGAATCCTCAGACCAAGACTGAAACGACAAGCTATTCGTCGTTTCCGACTATCAACAGTTAGTAAACATTATAGTATCTGTAACTGCCAATTAGAACAAAAAGTTCATGTGCATGCATAAACAGTCCTTTTGAATGTTCATTTAATGAATCCATTGAATTCATTAAAAGTATCCATAATGCCCCATATAATGCAGTTTTTTTCACAAAATAGATATAGAAATAACTACAGTAAAACGGATTGAGAACGTGAGAAATTGAGGTATGTATTGAATGTACCAACATTAATTATGTTTTATTAGGACCAGCGGCAGGAAAGCTGAACTACGAGATTCCTCATGTGCTAAATATATCACTTGAGAGAACTCGTATATCATACTTTATTGTTCATCTTATGTTAAATTTATGCTAAACTGTCTGGAAGTGATGTATTATCTCGATTTGGTTGATGTGAGATGTGCTATCTCTGGCCTATATTTATGTGAGCTTGTATTTTCTGCTCTAATAATGCCTGAATTGGCGAAACTTTGACTGGTTACTTATTGGTATTTGAGAGACTAGCCTCTTTGTTTTTACTATATTCTAATAAATGAGGCAACACCAAAAGCAACAGCTTATAACTATGTTCCTAGGTTGTTGAAAGAATCAGTTGGAAAATTGTTTTTTTTTAGATATATATATTGATTAAGAATTAATTAAGTTATGGAAAGTGACTGCTGGTTAAAACATAGTAACTTACAAACATTTCAACATTTTAGAAGTTTTCATTTTTTCAGTTACCATGTTTTACCACCGAGTGCCTCTAATATCACATATATATATTGAACATTTTAGGATGAATTAGCATTTATCTATCGAGTAAAATTTAAGTTTTATTTAAATTAATTTAACTTTTAAGTAACTTAATAATAATTTTTAAGTATCTCCCTTACATAAATATAAATTAAATAAGGTAAAATGATCAATATTATATAATGCCGCATTTAAAAAAGTAAAAATAATTTATTTTTTGAAATATAACTCCTCCTGTTAACACGAAATAGATCCGAATTCACTTCGTGTTTATCGAAATTTGTTTAAGACGACCAAGTTTGTTTTATCCGATTGACTAAAAGTTTCTCAGTACATATTTGTTCTCATATATTCATTTGTTTAAACAATTGATCTCACAATTAATACATACATTTCGCCTTGAATTTTTAATAAACAAATGTGATGGAAGTAAAAAAAAAAATGCACATTATGCAATTAATCATGAGGAAAGTAAACTTAAACACAAAATGAAATTATATGCATTGCAATTCAAGTGTTCTTAATATAACAAAAAGAAATAACTTATCTTATATTAAAACAACTAAATAATTAAAAATAACCATTCAGTTTTCACTCACTGATGGTCTCACAAAATCAGTTGTCATTAGGAACTTTGCAGTGTTGTGTTTGTCGCATTGTTTCCTAATTTTGTCGAAATTCAAATATGGTCGCCAGTGGACTTTGAAAATCTCTGACTCTGAAAGTCTATTGAGTGCTTCTGAAGAGAATATAATTATGAAGTTTAAAGGGTATTGTTATCTTCTTTGAAATCAAATAACCTGAAGGGATAATATTTAGAATAGAATAGAAGAAGAATTTTATTCTGGACTAAGTCACTTAAGAATAACAAAATGGAACAAACAAAACAAAACAGTATCTGGCCATAAGATATAAAATAAATATCAATTAATATTTACAATGTTTACAATAAAATAATAAGCAAATAATATAAATTCTTGTCTTGAAAAGAATAATTAATATTAGCAAAAATTAAAATAAAAATAAAAAAAGCAAGAAAAGAACAAGAGAGAAAATGAAAAATACAAAAATAATGGGCTGATTAGCAAAGTTGAAGCTAGTGCATTAAAAACTATTATTTACTTCTGATCTAGATGTTTACAAAGCCACTCTTTCATCAAAGTTTGAAAGAAATCATTAGATTTGACTAGTAAAATTATATTAGGTAACTAGTAATATTTTTTTATTGCGGAAAATATTGATTCCATTTTTTCTCAGAAAATATAATTCAAAGGAAACTTTCCTAGCCAAAAAAGGAAAAATAATAATTTTGTATTGTGGCACTTTTCTTCCAAGTGGGCGATATCTCTATTTTCTGTTAATTATTCATTTATTTTTTATTCCATACTATTATAACACCAATTTATTTCCAGAAATGTCTTGATAGGAACTTTTAATTAGTTATATTATAGTCTGCTACCCAAGATATAAATGGAGCGGGGTAGCTCAGTGTGTAGGGCGCTGTGCTACTGATCTCTAGGTGCCGGGTTCGAGACCGACTGTGGCAGAATAAATAATTATTTATTCTGTTACCAGCAGTGGATCGGCCGTGTGGGAGGCTCTCCTGGTGCTCATCCAGCCTCTATTAAGTGGGTACACTTCGTTGGAGGAAACCGTGGCGGTTGAGCGTGATCCTGGCCGAATCATCTCCTTCCATAGCATTATATATCGACGTCGTTTTTTGGAAAAGATTTAAGCGTCAAAAATTCGAAATTTAGGTTTCAATTTATTATGTGCCATAAACACTACCTCTTTGTTATTGATTCCCGCTCACGAAATATCGAGAGAACAAATTGGAAGTGGTCTAGATTATTGATGATCACCAAATACCGACGATTCTGAGTCGTCTCTCTGCCCTTGACCAGTGCTAGAAATCTTACAAATACATTCGAATTATAAAAGTTTTGCCATTTTAATAAACTCCTACTGTATTGTACACGATACTAAATAAAAAAATATATTGTTATTTGAGGAAAAATCGTTTCATGTGTTTTCTGAAATGCTTGCTAAATGCGCTTTCGCCTTTTTCAAAAAATGACATGTATAGATAAAATTATATATTAATACATATAGATATTATGTAGTGGAGTAAGGCTAAGGAATCCTACTGACACTGGGACTGGTACTGGTAAGGGTGGGGGGAACTCAGACCCCCTATCCACTAAGTCGGGTCCTAGTACTAAACAAGAGGCGGGACTCTCTCCCACGAGAGATATTTGTGTGTGAGTGTGTGAATATATCTGGATGGTAGGTATTTTATACGATATACCTAATCATTTTATAGACAAAAAAATTTCAAATACAAACTGTATTAATTTTTCCGGGTCCCTTGAATCCCCGGATCCCGGTACTATGGGTCCGAAAACCCTCTCCTTCCTCTCCCCCATGTGGGGGCCCTGAGTAAAAGCTCTGATTATAGTCATGAAGTTAAGCATTGTAATAAATCGGAAATTTTGGGTTTCGCAGGTTTGTATGGAATGAATAGCTTTCTATTTTGGAACCAATCCCAGGTATTTTTATTTATTATTATTTATGTAATTGGGGTTTAACCTCCTTATCAACTCAAATTAACTCAGTCAGGACGGGACATAATCACACGTATTACAGACATAAAATAAAGCATTTAGGATTTTACAAAGGGTCGTATGCAGGAAGGAATTAGGTGGTTTATAGGAGCCTCGAAGCTCTGATCTGTCCAGAAAGGAATTGTATCTAAGTTTAGACCGTCCGTCTACTAAATGTTGAACTTGTAGGAAGTGCTAAGTATCATATATGTTCTACTGGAATAAACGGAACATTATTAAATAATACTGTACGACAAATTGAATTTTTTCTAATTTTATCCACCAAAATTGAAATTTCGTCTAATACGAAACATAGTAGAGGAAGTAATATCAGATTAAAAGATTGGAATTTTATTTTACTGTAGAATTACGGAGCATTATTGTTGGTCGTAATAGTTTTTATTTTTAATTGCTATAATTGTGAGTTTTTATTGAAGGTAGCTAGTTATAAAAGTGAGAGAAGGAGGAACATAAAATAGACCAGCTGAGTTGTGTTATAGCATCGCCACTTTCCCTTTTCATTACATTTACATAATGCGGCCCTCGCTTGGAGAGACCGCGCGATCTCTGCTGCCAATCTCCAACTGGTCTTCATAATGTTCGTTTAGTAAACTTTAAATTAAAAATGTTTAATAGCCCTTTTTACACTTTAAAGTAAATGTTTAATTACGGGTGTTTAATGGTGCCAGTCTTAGTAATGAATCAACCCATAAAAAGCTAATCAGTGCTTCGGACCCGTTCATCTGACCCAGACGTAGGTGGGAGGATAGTGGTAAGCGACCCTGAGGGTTTGGGTTTTGACGGGGTAGGTGGAAGAAGGTATATGGTTGGCTATTGATGGTTTGGGCGTAAGCAGGAATTTCTTTAGAGGGACCGACCGAAATATAACTGGTATATCTGAAATATAGATTTTTACGTAATTTCGACTTTATTCAAACGCACGCAAGGCTTGTGTGGTCTGGGCAGTTCATTGATGGCGGTTCCTGTGGTTGTGGGTCAGCAGGTTTTGTCAGCAGGATATGTTGCCCTAGGCCGCCCAGGAACTGGCGTCCTCATGTCTCTCTGTACCTTTGGATGGCCCTTCGTACAGTTGTTCTGGGAATACCCAACACAATACTGCATAACGCTCGCTTCAACTATCTTCGACTACGCCAAATTTCTTGCCACTATTTCCGAATTATTGACCAGGGTTCGATGTTAGAAAATGATAAACCATAGAAAAAGAACAGAAACAAAACCATAAAAGTGCAAAAAACTTATTAAAAAAAGAAGACAAATGGAGAGATGTGTTCTCATAAAAAATCACAGTTCATCTAACCTGAAGTCTAATACGCCCTTATCGCTCATCCTTTAGAGGACTGTTGGGTGTAATTGAAGCTATATTATTCTTTACATGTTATAACATCAAATTTTTACCCTAAGGCACTAATTATCTCCATTATTGAGTTTAAAAATAGAAAAAATCTAGGAGCGCTGGCTTTCTTGTGACGTCGTTTTTTGAAAAAACCATAGCGCCACTTTACCGGAAACACATGAAACGTTTTTCTCCGAATAACAATTTTTTTTTAGTTTATTCTTTAACGTGTACAGTAGGAGTTTATTAAGATGGTGAAACTTTTATAATTACCATATATTTTCAAGGCTTTTAGCACTGGTTAAGTCCAGAGTGACGAATGAGAGTCGTCAGTACTTGGTGCTTACGTCATCAATATGGAATCTTATAGCTCTAATACCATTGCCCTTGAGTGTGGCAGCTTTTATTATTTCTCAAATAAAAAAAAAATACATCATCAAAAGTCGATTTTCGACCATTTCTAATATTTTTGTCTCGATATAATGTGAGCGGGAATCCAATAGAAGTGGTTTTTAGGTCTCATAAGCAATTGAAACCTAAATTTCGCATTTTTGGCGCTTAAGTCTTTTTCAAAAAACGACGTTGATATATAGCAATTATAATATTATACCAGCCTTTAAATTAAAAAAATAAATTATGGTGACAGTGCGAATTCTCCCTTCTTGTATTCAGGGGCTCATATAATATGCTAAATTAAGGAAACCAAATGGCACTATATGTTGTATATAAACACAATTTTACTTTCATTCATCGTTTAATTAATTAATTAATCCTTCTAGTTATTACTTCCGCCTGCTAGCGCCGCCTGGGAGACAAATGGATAACTAATAAAGACGGATAACTCTAATAACAACGGATAACAAACGGATAACTCTAAATACTATTTATTATACTGCTAGAAGCGCTATGTAATACTAACTGCCTCAGAGGATATTGTCTCAGGTAGCTTTCTTCTGTTAGGAACAGATGTTACTTTCAGCTTACGTAAATTGGAAAGCAGTTCCAGGCCGCTCGTTACAACACCCCGTCACCGCTTTACTAAATACTAACAATTTTTTTTTTAATGTTTACTAGATGCGATTCTGCTATCCTCTTTGACTCTTTTTCCGAAGTTCGGGTCGATCGTCTTCATGAATTATTTTCATGCATCCATGCATGAACATATTTCATACATATGAGATATGTAGCTTATTATATCGATGTCGTTTTTTGAAAAAAAGCGTAAGCGCCATTTGGCTAATTTTGCAGGAAAATCATGAAACATTTTAACTAAATAACACTTTTTTGTAAAATTTATTCTTTAACGTATAGAAGTTTATTAAGATGGCAAAACTTTTATAATTACAGTATATGTTTAAGGATTTTAACGCTGGTCAACCTGAGTGACGACTTTCTAACCAATTACGTTATTTTCGCTCTGTAATAAATGTAAAAAAGATTACAATAATTTGACCGCATTAAAATTTAAAGGCACTATTATAAAATCCTAGATAAATCATATTAATTACAAGATTCAGAATTGTTCTAATACCTAATATCTAAGTAATAAAGACAGTTTTGTTTCGTGATCAAGAGATTGCACGAAACCCCGAAAACCAATTTCTAAAATTGGTCTTTCTGGTTCCTCGGATTTGAAATCAAAATTTAATATAAAAACTATTTCATTCTGGTAATCGATTATGTCGATCTTATCGAGATTCAAAGATGCATATTAATGCAGTTATGCTAACAATCTTGCTCGTCCAGTAAATACATAGATATCTGCAGTGGTTCATACTAACACTAATAGCTGTCTTCGATATTAATCGATACTCATTAGTCGATTCAGCTGTCAGCTCTACCTATATTTCCTCTGGCCTTTCGATCCTGTAATTGAACGACAACCCGATATATAGATAAGCAGCACCTGTTATAGTTCAAGTAGAACGATAATCGGCAGAACAACTATCGAATTGCATCTGTTCACAGTTAATAAATTAAAAGTGATGTATGTTTGGCTGTGAATTTATTGTAATTCGTAATAATATTTTTTGGGAGTTCATTCAACTGAAAATATAATTTAAAAAACAACAAAATTTTTTTGCACACGCGCACACGCGCATACGCGCACACGCGCACACGCACACACACGCACACGCACACACACACACACACACACACACACACACACACACACACACACACACACACACAGATATATGTGTGTGTGTGTGTGTGTATATATATAAATAAAAAACAAAACATTTTGTATTTTTTAAATTATATTTTCAGTTGAATGAACTCCCAAAAAATAGTATTATATATATAAATAAACTATTGAAATAGTCCAGAAAAAAAAATAGGCTATTGCAGTGGGTAGAAGTTTGGCGGCGAGCGGCGGGACTGCGTTTTCTATCCGGTTCCTTTTCAGCATGAGTATGGAAGTTTTGGAGATGACTAATGTATATATACAATATAATGTATATATATATATATATATATATATATATATAATATATATATTATATATATATATAATATTATATTATATTATATATATATATATATATAATTATATATATAATATATATAATATATATATATATATATATATATATATATATATATATATATATATATATATATATATATATAAGCACCTCTAGCGGCCTCCTTAGTCCCCCCCGGTCAAATGACTAGTTTTTCTTTTTGGCTAGTTCGTGTTCTGTCTTTCTTGGTAGTTTTCTAGTAGTTATTTCCGTAAAAAAATTCGAACTATACATCAATGATAAAATATTTACTGACTAACTTTGGCGACTAATATATATATTACATATATGTTTTATATATATATATATATATATATATATATATATATATATATATATATATATATATATATATATAAGCACCTCTAGCGGCCTCCTTAGTCCCCCCCGGTCAAATGACCTGAAATTCGGTATGAAAGGTTTTCTGAATCAAAGGTTAGCGGAGAGGCAGAACCATATAATAAGTGTATGGGTAAATTTCGGTATGTTAGGGAACTGTCTTTTGTGAATCTCAACTTTTTCTCACTCCCATATTTTATAATATTTTTATTTTAGTGAAAATACGACTTTAGTGACGGAGTTCTGCTGCTCACGGATTTTTTTTTTTACATAAGCCAACGTTTCTTTTAAATTATTTAGACCATCTTTAGGCGGCATCATAGATATGAAATGATTATATTAACAATAAAATAACAATATTTTGAAATAAAATATTATCCAAAAATAGATATTTGTGAGAAAAAAAAAATATGAGTTTGATACAATGAAAAATTCAAAAAAAGAGAAAATTATGTATAAAACAATCGAGGATAGTAACATTATGAAAAGTGAAAACAGTATTTTTATAATAAAACATATATAAGGATATTGAGGACATATAAACTGGAGGATATATAAACTGGAAAATATTATATATAAACACGATATTGAGGTTATATAAACTGGAGGATATTGAGGATATTATATATAAACAGGATATTGAGGATATATAAACTGGAGGATATTGAGGATATTATTTATAAATATATATTAAAAATAAAACATATATAAGAATATTGAGTAATAAAAAATATTCATTGAATTCATTGATATTTATTCATCAATATTAAACCAAATAAAAATAAAATTAAAGCAATAGAGGTTATTATATAAGAAGTTGAAGAGAAGTCCTCAGAAGAGAGGTAGAGGAGGTTATTGTGCCAAAGAATCTAAGGACCTATCAACTGTATCGGTTTTAACAAATATTAATAGAGAAAGGAGTGGGGATAAAGATTTTCAAAATGAATTTTTTATATAAAAATAAGTAAACAAAAGACAGACAAAAAATGGACCATTCAAATATACGTTTATCATAAATTTGAATAAATATTCAATAACTATTGAAATACATTAAAATGAATTTATTATAGATAATGGAAGATAATGCATACATTATTAAGAAAAGGTAAAATTGAAAACTATAGAAATAACGAGAAAAGAAAAATATTTATCAACTTTGTGAATGATAGGATTAGGATTAAGATGGATATAGATAGATTCAGAAGAAGTATTTTTTCATGGCTTGGAACTTTTCCTTGGAACTTAGAACTTTTGGAACTGCATGCCAAGGTCTCTGTTCTCTGAACTCTGTTCCAAGATCTCTTACGCCCTCTTTCCAATTTATTTACGCCCCCAATCCTAACTAAAAATAGGAATGGATTGTTTATTTCTCCATTTTTTTTTGTAAACCTCTGATAACGGTGAATTTATGATAAAGTAATATTTTTACAGTACATTTTAACTTTTTTTTAATTAAAATATTTATTTTTATAAAATTTACATTACAAAATGCTTACACATTACAAAATACGTTACAAATAAGAGTAACCTAGATTGTAAAATGATTCATTATGAAATCGTACCGAGATCATCAGATGTTATACATAAATCGCGAAAATGGTGTTTGATATAAACTCCCAATTTCTGTAATGCAATTTTTTTTATTCTACACTTTTACGCCCCCTCTCCCCGCTCTCATAGTGTCCGGGGCAGACCGCTCCCCTCGACCCCACTTTTGCACGTCACTAAGAAGGGAAGGTTATAAAATGGTTGTGGGATATCAATTTTTGCAGGATGATGCGTTATGGGAAGTCTGATTTTACATTAAATACTTGATTTGTAAATCGGAAACCTTATAACATAGCTTTTTTTTCTAATCATTGGGTTATTTTTTAAAAAAACTTAAAATAACTTCTGGAGAAAATTCGTCTTCATCAATTAAGTTCGATATAGTGTCATGATTTATTTTTTATAAATTATGTCTAGTAGTTATTATGTTATTTTATTAGGATAATTGATGAACAATTTTTAATTTAATTCTATACTATTGTGTTTATACTTTTTGACTTTTTTTTTTCCTACCTAATGTGTGTTCATCAGTGATTCTTATACATTTTTGTCTGGCGGCACACTGAACTTATTAAACAAAATTTACGACACTCCTAATTACGACACCTCTATAATTATATATATTATATATAATATATAATATATATATATATATATATATATATATATATATATATATATATATATATAATATATATTATATATAATATATAATTATATTATATTTAATATAATATAATATAATATAATATAATTATATTATAATTATAATTATATTATATATTATATATAATTTTATATATATATATATATATATATATATATATATATATATATATATATATATATTATATCGCGGCACCCTTGTGGCTGGCATACTTGCGGCATCCACTTTGAGTGTCATGAATGTATATTATTTTGATTTAATTTATACCTAGTATTTTGGCCAGGGGTGATATATCCATATTAATGGTATTATTAAAAGGCATTGCACCAGAATAAATTTTTTTCTAGTTTAAATTCTAATTCTGAAAATAGATAATTAATTCAAATATAGATTCAACTGCTAACACAAAAATTACAACAAATTTAAAAATACTAAAATAATTTTTTTATTTAGATTGATTTTTTTTAAGTCTTTGGTATAATGGTGTATTCCATAACACTTTATATTTCTCTTCCATCTTCATAAATGGCCGAGTTATGAAACTTTAATCAGCCGCTATTTTGAAACGAAGCGGCGGATGTTAATGTTAAGTTTCGAGGATCATTCTGGTAATGCAAATCTTGAAAAAAAAAAAAAAAATTGGTCCAGTAGCCGCGGATGACCGAAGATTCTACGTATCTTGAAACGTAAAATCTCAACTTTTGTGAGGAGAGTTAATTTTTTTTCTCTTGGTCGATTACAAAGATTCATTATTGAAAATAATAAACCAAAAACAATATAAATAAGGAATCATTCTTTTTGGCCCTTGAAAAAAACGGTTTTGCTCAAATCAAGTGTTGGATATGGTTACATCTTTTTGAGCCATTATATTCCTCATGTAGATCCTCTTAAGGAGGGAGGTATCTATTTCTTTTATAATATATCTTGTTTCAACAATTATATGCGTATCCTGAAAACACACCAGTGCTTCCAAAGTAGCCAGTCCATTATGCTATTTAGACTTGCCCTATTGCAAGAAGAGGCCCTCCCTTGTCCACCAAAGATCTGACGCTATTTGACTCCGCAGACCCTGGAGAACTGTTACCCAACTACTCTCGCTAAGAACGTAACTTCCGGCGGTCCTTGTATGCTAATAACTAGACTGTCGGTGAGAGGTGAAAGTCCTGCCACCTCCCACCACTTTTATCCCTTAGAGATAGTCTCTACCGAATTTGGAAGTCGTGACGGGGTTTGTTAAGAGATTAGCGCCATTTAGCATCGATCCCATCATGGTTACATAAAGGCTATTAGTAGCAATTTTATATAATCACCTTTGGAAATATTAATCTTTTAAAGCTTGAGTCCAGATTCCCATACATCTCGTTCGCTTGATTTATTTTTATCACTTCTTACAAAGGTTTTCTGAAATGAGTTTCTCTTTCATTTCTTTTTTTCTACCATCAGTGGAATATAAGTCACATCTCATTCACTGCATCCTCGGCGTTTTGATTAGTGATGGGAAAAAACGACCTTTTCAGAGATTCACTCATCGCAAAGTTTCACGATTCAATAACTCAGTAAAATGAGCTTCATTGAGTTAAGGACCAGGGACTGGGGATCGTGATTCGCTGAAAAGAGTTGCCATCTCAGACTCCATAACTCAGTCCCTCTGAAGGCGGGAAAGATCTGATGCACTAAAATGATCCAGCTATATCACTCACTAACCGTCTATATATGATGACCAATGGGTATGAAGAGGTATCGTAATGCAAGGCCTATCGCTCGGATTCGCTATTTCACTAAAAAAGAGATAACCGAGTAGTAAAGAGAGCTTTAATGGGCTAATATGCCAATTGCTGGAGAACGGGAAATTGCCAATTTCGAGAGGTGTACCGAATTTACAAATATTGGTGCTTAGTAGATACAGAAATTGATCCTCTACGACTTTTATTTGCTGAGTTTTTATCTTAACTCATTTCCATACTGCTGGCCCAAAATACTACTCTGTTTCAGTTTTTGACGTAGACAGAAAAAATTGTCGTTTTTTGACTGTAATTTTCGACCAAACCCCTTGGCCCAAACAATTATATTGTGGGACTTATTCAACGCAGAATTTCATGCTCTTTGATTTGTTACTTTATTTTTTCTTTAATAATTTGGATCCACCATTTAGGAGTTATAAGTGAAAAAAAAGTTCTAAAACTCAGAGATTTCTTGGCTACCAAAAGTTCTTCCGAGGCCACCCGTATTAACATTTTTTTTTTCTATATATTTGTACCCTCATATGTAAGTTTAGACAAATAAAAGCTTTTATACAATATAGACATTTTAATGCACAACAGTTCCAAGTACATTTAGTTCAATTTTTTCATTTCGATATAATTTTATTCTTTGTGAAGTTCACTATTTCCGACAGGAGAGTACACAGAATTTTTTTCGGGATGCGGATTCAAATTTTTTTTTCAAGGAGGGAATTTAATAAGAATAAGTCAAGTAATCACCTAAATGTCTTTAATCGCCAAATTGGGCGTAAGTTTTAAAAATAAGCTTGAAAAATTGGATCAAACATTATTGGTAAAAATTAACAAAAAATATTACTCAAAATACAATTGTTGAGGGCTATGAAAATTATACTTTTTCGTACATTTCAGAGGAAGGGGAATATACCTCTCACTGACTTCCAATCCATGACACCTGAAAAGCCTACACACATCTACACAAAAATAGCTAAGTGATATCGAAACGTGTATTTGAAACTTCGTTTTGGGGTTTACCAATACTTTCAAAACCGTACATAAAACAATTTCGCATTATCCATAGTATCCATCTATATATCGATATATTTAATTGTTTCTATTAAAGCTATTAGAAATCTAAGACTTGTTAATTTATTTTCAATTCAATTTAAACCCTCTCACCTTCTTCTCCTTTCAATGATAAAAAACATCGAGACCCGATATATCGATATCTTTTAATTGATATATTGAACTATTATTTCAATATATTTGAAAACTATCGATATGATATATAGCGATATTTTGTTCAATATTTATATCCCTATATTGATGTTCCCTATCTATATTGGTTTGAAATATTTACGCGATCCTTAAAATAATTTTAATTGTTAAATAATTTACTCTCATTTGGAAATAGCACCCTGCCTTACAGGTTTCTATTGAGAGAAGATCTTTGAAGCTATGACTACATCTTTAAAGGATAGTCGCTTGTAATCCTCTCTTGAACGTTTCGCCACCGACACACGCTATAGAACCGGGTGAAAGAGAAATGAACAATTTCGCCATTACATAACTAAGCGGAGTGGAGTGAGCACCATCTGTCTCGCGCGTTCTCCTGACCCACAATCTCCTTCACTTTCACTTTCGCCTGCCCCTCCTCCGGGTTGCTTCATCCTGATCTACTCTTCGGGTCAGGAAGGAGGTCGGAGGAGTGGGGAGCAGGAGTTGATGGATCGTAGAACTATGCCCCATAACTATTCTTGGTCTCAAGGTCGAAGCAGTGTAATTGGGTGCTCTAGATTCCAATTAAACTGGGAATCACTTCTAGACTACCTTTATTAAAAGCATACGATTTCTGCCTGTAAATTGGAAAACTGAAAATTATACTACAAACAGGAAATAATATATATTTATTTTTTTTAATTTACAAAATAACATAAGTAAATTATACAATTAGGATTTGACTTTTAATCGTCAGTCCGAAGTCTGCTATGAGCAATATATTCTAGATCTAATATAGGCTAATAAGGCAAACATGTACAATATCATCAAGGTCTTTTGTACATTTTTGGTTGTGTAATATGTATATATTCGATATTCTGTATAGTCTTGTGATCTCCCTTTTCCTTCAGTCAGTGTGTGGGTGTCTTGGGATGGGGTGCTGCCTCTGTTTGGTGTTTTTTTTTTTTTTTACTGAAGATGTGAGATATAACCAATATTATGCGAATAATAAATTTTGTCTTCATACATATTTTTTTTATCTTCTTATGTCCTGATGATGAATGAATTGGCGAAATATCGACAGGTTAGTTCTTTTCCATTGTTTTAGAGACCCTAGAATTCTTGTGTGGATCTTACCATTTACATAAATCCTAACATTTAATTTATGTCTCTTTTTGAGCGTTTGCTCTTCTATATTTAAATGTACAAATGTATAATTAATAAAATAATGCTAAGAAAAATATTACTTTTAAAAATATACAATTAATAAAAGTATTACATTGAAATATATGCAATACCTGAAAATATTAGGTACCGTAAATTGGGGCTGCTTTGACCAAATCGAAAGGGGCGTGGTAAAATTCCTCGGGACTAAGCCACCAGTGCTGCTACCTTTTGTAGAGAATGTGAATTATATACTTCTTTCATAGTAAGAGACCTAGTATAAAATCTTTGTTTTGTGGGTCCAAATTACGGCACTATTAATTAAATATTTTTTATCTTGCTAATATTTGACTAAAAATATCTGCGGTCCTACTATTTATTTCATTTTAATATTAACTACAGTCATGGGATATCGGCAGTAGAGATGGAGGGGATGAAACCCTGTCTCTGGATAAATTTTTGGGAAATTTAAGATTTTGCTGGCTTCACTCCTCCACAATAAATACGAGTAGTTATAGCAAAGTTCCTGCGTAGTTCAATTATATTATTATGTTGTTCCTATAATTCTTCTTCTTATTTTTATTTTATTTTATTGACATGTTTTTATTTTTGTTCTTTTTATCTGTTTTATACGGGAGCGGAGTAGCTCAGTGGTAAAGTACTAAGTTACAATGCTCCCGGTCCCGGGTTCGAGACCGGCTGTGGCAGATAATTATTTATTCTGCTATCAGCCGTGGATCGACCCTGTGTGATCGGGAGACGACCTTTCTGGGGACCACCCAGCCTCTATAAAATGGGTTCCCTTAATTGGAGGAAAAACCTGGCGGTTGAGCGTGATCTGGGCCAAATCACCTCCCTGCACAACCGTTGGCCTAGAGACAACAAGTCTATTTTCAAATTTCACATAAATGACAAGTAAGAGCTCTCTTATACGAAAAATAAAGATCTGTATGAATTTTTTCTTAGGTTATGACGAAGTGGAATAATTAATACCACCAGATAAGATGACAGGCTTGAGAATGGGCAAAGTAGCCTGAAACGTCGCCTATGTAAAGATAATAAACAAGTTTTAAAAAAATTGTAGTTTAAAAAGTGTTATTATCCTGGACAATTGATATATGTATATAATAAATTATCACTCCCTTTTTGGATAAAAAGTTTTTTGTAATAAAAATAGTTTTTGGATATTTATATATTATATAACAATATTATTCATTGTCCAATAGTTACAGATTGCTATATTTTCCAGAAAAAGAAAGTAGAACATTGAAAAAAAAAAAACTTAATCGATTATTCATAATTTTACTTTCCTATTTTTTAAGATTTAAAAAATGTTTGTTTTAAAAATGAAATAATTTTTTGAAAATTTTCTTTATTGTCCATTTTTAAGGACTTTTGTTACAGATTATTTAGTTTTCTCTTTTTTAAATCACTTTAGATTAAATGTTTAAGATCGATTAAATCTATCAACTTCTATAGTCCATCTCATTTAAGTAATTTCTATACTAATTAGAAAAAATAAGAGAAATAAGCGAAATAATAATAAATAAGAGAAAATAATAATAAATATAGTAAGAGAAATAATAATAATAAGAAGAAGAAGAAGAAATAAGAGAAATAATAATAAAATAAGAGAAAATTAGTAAGATTTACTATATAAGAAAATAAAATTGTATCATTCAGAAATAAAGTTTTACAAAATAAATAATTAAACTTTACAAACGGATTGTTAAAGGACTTAAATTGCCTTTCTGGGGTAAGCTCGTCTGTATTTAAAATTAAATATGTTTTATGAGTTCTACTGACTGTGTATAATACATATGTGTGTGGATTGGTGCAAAGAAATCCAATGTAAAAAATTCTCACTTTCATCTTAAGTCCATCGGTTAAACTTAGAGTGTGAATGGTTATATAAATGATTCAATGAATGCCAATATTAATAAGTTCCATTGCTTGGCTATATATAACTATAATATATATAATTATTATATAAACAGGTGGTTGCTAAAATGATTACACAGGACGTGAATGGGGTCCACGTGGCCCTTTTCGAAAGTGCCTAGCTTCCTCTCTCGAGTCAGGGTTGTCCCTTCACACTTTTCCTCATAAATTACAAAAGAAAGTTGGTACCCCTGGGAATGTTCGCGTATCCTTTTGTTCTTAAGTTATGTAACTATTAGGTCTCTATTTAGGCATAATTAGTCCAGTTTGATTTTAATTCAGCTAAACTGAAAGCTAATGGCGTTTTTCCACACCATTTACTGTATATAAGGTGATGTGGGGTAAGTGCGTAAATGTCTCGTTAAATCCAAACCTTCAACTGGTAAGGGCTGCCCTATACGGAGCATGAAGCCGAAGCATTGATGTATCAGAAATCTGCCACGAAAGTTCGCTAAGATTTTGAAAAATATTAGTTCCAACTTGCTGATCAAGTTGTGTCTTTCGACTTTTGCGATACAGCTACATCGGTGTTTATCTACCATTAAACCTTTTTTTTTTTTGCTGTCAGGGGAACCTACAAAAGCTATTCTTCAAAATACTTTTTGATTTACATTTATCCTTGACAGTTTTCAATTTTTTAAGCGCTTGTCCGCAGTTACCCAACAAAACTTGATAATAGAGACAAATGCCGACATCTGTTGTGTGACAAGTGTGCCTAGTATACACTTACCCTTCCTATCAAGTTTTGTCGAGCAACTACGGACTAGCGAATTAAAAAAAAAAAAATTAATTTCATTCATTCAATTATATTACACATCCCACTTTCATAACTCAATGAAGATTGTAAAATTTGAATCTCAGACACGCTTTTTGACTGTGTCCCAAATGTGTGACCCAAATGTGTGGCCCAAATGTGTGACCCAAATGTGTGGCCCAAATGTGTGACCCAAATGTGTGGCCCAAAACCGCTTGATTAATGTGATTTCCAGATACCTTGCATGCACTTATTCCTTAAGGCAGAAGCAAATGCAAGTACAATTGAATCGAATTGTCAATCTCATCAACGTGGTTGAAACTTAGGCTTGAATTTAATATTTAAACATAATCGTCTAAGGAAAATTAAAAAAAAAAAAATTGAAAAATCTATCTTTAAAAATAAAATTTTTACAGTATTGTCAAGACGAACTTTGTAAAATTTAGTGCGCACTTGCTACACATTACTCTACATAATTATTTACTTTTATTATGTATTAGAATAATTTTTATTTAGATGGACTTTGAAGTGAATGAAATTGTATGATTGTTTCTTTTGTTAGTAGAAAGGTATTAGGAGATATCATCGATGAGGACAAGATACAGACGGAGCTCATAAGGAAAACATTTATTGTAGTAATACAATAGAGTTAATTGAGCAATAGTTGCATGACGTTTATAGTTTTAAGTGATATATTAAGATTGTGCTTCCGCAACACCCTTCATCGTTCAGTTTGTAATTATTTTTTATATAATTTCTTTTTTATTTCTTATATAACTTCTTCTTTCTTTTTTATATTAATATATATATATATATATATATATATATATATATATATATATATATATATATATATATATATATATATATATATATATATATATATTTATATTAATAATATTATATATAATAATTAATAATATTATAATTAATAATATTATATATAATATTTATTTATATAAATAAATATATATATATATATATATATATATATATATATATATAATATTAGATGATCGAATTTTTGTTTTATCAAAGATTTAAAAAATATGATAATAGATGTGACAATATGTCTTATAACTCTTTTATTACATGAATTATTAAAAGAAAAATTGTAAAAAACAATATAGATAAACAACCGCAACCATAATATACTGTATTTTTACACGATGGATCTGGCTATATTTAATAAATGACTTTGATCTGAATATGAAATATTTGTATATTTATACATTATATATATATATATATATATATATATATATATATATATATATATATATATATATATATATATATATATATATATATATATATATATATATTAAAACTATTAATTAGAAGTCTATGAGTATTAGTAATATATAGTTTTGTATTTTTTCTAAGAAATTAAATCAACCCTTCCTGCTTACATCTATATATATATATATATATATACAATTAGTGATTACATAATAGCAAAACTAATTTTTAATTAATAAAAATTACTCAATTTAACACACCCCAATATAAAAATTATCTCCATTTAATTCTTGTGACAAATAAATCGAAAGTAAAATTAAATTGAAAAAATAAAATATCCATAAACTGACAATATAAGTCAAGGTGTCATAAAAACAAGGTTAAATAAATAAATAATAAAAGGCTTAATGAACCTAAACCTTCGATGCCGATACCACCAATCGCTGCCTACAAACCTCGGTCCACCGACTACCGTCCAAACCCAAATCCATTAGATCACCCTTAACACAATCCTTCCACCTACGTTTCGGTCTACCCCACGGACGTTTACCAGTCGGTTCAGCGTTTATTAAATTTTTAGGAATTTTAGGAAAACAAGGTTACTAAAATAAAATAAAGTTGCTCCATCTTACCACAGACAGCGCTACTGTATCTATTTAGCAAGATACAATAGTACTTACACTGGACCGCTCATAATCCTAGCATGCTAAATAAGATTGTTAGTCGTGCCCCTTCTTTCTACTTCTCCCGGGATATGAAGGGGAGCTTAACCTCTAGCTATTGAAATCTAAAGCATTAGTGAGATACCGTTGTTTTCTTTCTAGATGTTTGGATTATTGATCAGGAAATAGGCTAGTGTTTTGTGCCTTGTACTGTATTTTTAGAGATTTCTGTGTGAATATTATTATTTCAGGAAAAGCATTAAGTCTCTCAAATGTCAGTAAATAACAAAATAGTCACGGTTCAAGAGATTCAAGAGTTATGAGGACAGAGAAAATGTTTGCCAATTACGTCAGTATAGCTTCCTTAACATTTCTATTGGGGTACCTAAGGAAAAACAAACGTGCAAGAAAAAATAAATTTAATGTTTTAATTATTTATTTCTGAAAAATACTCAAAATAAAAAAAAAATCGTTCAAAATGTACATGGCCAATAAAAAAAAATGGGATTAGAACCCTTGATTACCTAATAAATGATCCCTTCAGAAAACTTCAGTGATAACAGTAAATCGAAAAGAGCTTGCGCGATTCAAAGCCCGATTTAAAAAATGCAATCAGAACCCCCAAATATCCATTTACCTCTTGCTACTTTCATGAAAGCATGTATCTTAAACTATAACAGATATGAAAAAATCAATAATGACTTTCTTGTAGGAAATTTAATGCTCTTCAATTTTTTACATAACATGTTTTAAGAAGTTAGGACCAACAGTTTTCGAGGTAAAAAAAAGAAAAACCTGACCTTATCCTTCCTCCTCTCTTTACCTCTGCTCCTAGATCCCAGGACTTCTTGTATATTTACCTCTTAACTAGTGCAAAGTTCTTAAGTCAATTTTGGTAGTCCCCCTTTTGAGAATTCATTGGACTATTGCTAGGAAAGCTAAAGTTAAAGCTAAAGTTAATGTAATATAAACAGCATACCATATACTAGCCAGATTAAGTTACTATACCACTCCTAGACAATTCAACATATACTTAATTTCGATTCTGTATATAACAGTATTTGAGAGACTTGAGGCTTTTGCTCGGAATTTTGCTATAATATCCAAATGTTTTTTTAACCTTTTTGCGCCTCTCCTCATTAATTTAGGAATTTCTGAGGGTCCAAGTAGTATGGTTAATTTAGTTTTTTTAATAGTTGCCATCAACCGGGGTGAAAATGGGCAAAATCATCGTTTTCAGTTCCTATTCAAAAAACGTCTCTTTGAGGTTTTACAGTGTCTTTTCAGATATGTTTACTATATTTTCCGATTTTTTTAATATTTGTGCGAGTGAGAGAGCAGTGTATGTCTATGACCATAATCATTCCGTGTTTTTGGTGACTATGGCCGCGGATTTTTTTTTTTTTCATACAAACTCACATATTTAAAGATTGGGGTGAGTATAGCCAGAAAAATAATCTTTTAAACTACCAAAAAAAAAATTGTATTTTCTCTTTTCTTTTTAGAATACTGACGTATGATTAAGAATAATAAATAATGGTACATTTAAAGAAATTAAACATTTTATTTTTATTCTTCTGTTATTCTAGAATATTAATTGCACTCGGATTAACATTAATGAATATATAATCTTTTTTCCAAATTTAGCAAAAATAAAAAATTACAAAAAATATCATTGACTAGAAAATGAGATTTTTAAATTCTTCCTCATCGAATCTTAGCCATCTTCATGTCTCTTTTTTCGTGATAATTAGCCATATCATTTAATTTCTGAGTAGCTACGGTTAAGCGTCTGGTGAGAATGGTCATGGATCCCTATGGCCATATTCCCCCACAAATGAATAGAGTTTTGGCTAATGCTAGAAAATTTCCTTATATTTTCATTTTGTTCACAAAATAATTGAAATAACCTTATCTTTATTCGCAGAAAGAGTTGTTCCAACACCACAACAAAAGATAAGTTAAAAGGTTTACGAAGATAGCTACAGCACAATAACTTTTGCCAACTTAATAAAAGTTACTCAACATAGCAAAATATACTGATTTTTTTTTCTGCATGAAAATGTTAGAATGAAATTATTAAAAATATATAAACTTGTATACAAAGCACATTTAAACCACCAGTAAAAGGATAAAAATTGACTTGGGAAGTTTTGAGAGCCAAATTCACATTTTCTCTGCTTCTGGCCATTCTCACCCCACTTGACGGTACTTCTTCTAATGGTGATGTTCACTGTTTCTTAATAATGAGAGTATATGTATGTATGTATATACATATCAACTTCTTATTGCAAGAGATAGTGTTAATGTTTTAGGTCCCGTTTTCTTCTTGCCTGGGACTAAATAGATCTATATGCCACGAGGTCCTTGGAAGTTACGCCACAGGGTAGATATTTACAGAAGGTTGTGTATCAGCGCTTTAGTGAAAGTATCTTTCAGGGAAAGTTTATATTTCCCAAGCGTTAGGCAAGAGGTGTAGCAAGGTCTGCCGTCAGAGCGAGCCACCGTCTGGTGTCGAAGGCGCTCCTCTACTAACGAAGTCCAATGTCTCCCCTCGCGTTTCCTCGTAAAATCTATCGATTTTTAAAATTTAAACGAATAATTATATTTTAATATCTCGATTTGAGGGTCTCTCTGTACTAATTAGGGGAACTAAAGCTTGGAATTTAGTGCTGTACAAATTTTAAATATAGTAAAAAAAGGTCAATTTTATATAATTTGTTTAACGAACAAAATATTGTCATTTCGTTGCGTCCTATGGTATGCTATGCTTGCACCATATGGTCAAGCACATGCATGACAAATTATAAAAAAAAAAAGCAAAAATTCCAGAACAAATGTTTCAGGCTTGGTGGTTATCCAAGATGAACTCCAATAGCAATGATACATTATACTATAAATGTGTCTAATATCATTACTTTTATTTATAAATTAACCACAGATTTTTTCAAATCTTGTGGACTCAGTACACATGATCATATAAAAGATATTGTCAATTATTCCAAAGTAGATTTACCTTATAAAGTTTATAAACATAAGAGTCTTAAGCACCTTTATACTATAATACTATAAATTAATTATATATGTGTATATATGTTTTTATTTGTTTCATTATTATTATTTTATTTTTTAATTTAAAAATAGACTTATATGTTATTTTTATTTTATTATTAGTTTTTTGTATTTTTTTAAGACAAGTGTATTAAACAAATTTTTATTATAAATTAACCACACATGTTTATATATATATTTTTCTTTGTCATTTCTCTTTTAGAGGTTTTTTTTTATTTTTATTTTTTTAAAATTTATTTCCTCTTGTAATGTATTACTTTTTTTGCCTATATTTTGATTCCATTGTAGTACTGATGTAGAGTGTATATAAGCTCTTAACGCTTGAAACCTCATTTATATATTGTAAATACTCAATAAAATTTATTGTTATGTTACAAACAAAAAATTCGTTGCATGAGTATAATGAATTAAAAAATCGAGTATATACTTTTAACGGTTTTGCTACAAAAGGTAGAGATTATATGCGTATATATTATCAATTACTGATCTATAAAATATTTACCCACCAATACCACTAATAAAGCAAATTATCTATGATTATTTTTTTTCCTGTTTTTTTAATATTTATCCATTCCAAGCATCATAATTTCTATTAACATCCAATTGATATTTTTAGCTTCTTTTTTTTTTAATATTTATTTTTTCATTCAAATTTGTCAAAAGTGTAGACAACCAGTGAATTTATTGGCTAAAATGTTGGTATTGTGGCATGATATAGAGTAATACTCAGCGACACCTCTTCCTGTCACCTTTTCAGCCTTCTGCGGGTGTTATCAGGCGAGTTGTTTGTGGCCGTGCCTTGTAAGAGTGAGTTAGCTTGTCCCAGTTATCTTGAAATCGTTTGTAGTGGGTAGGATCGGTGATAGTTCGTCGACAGTAGGGTTGACGATAGTTAATCAGAGAGTTACTATCGAGTGATTTAAGTACTTAGGCGTGTTTTCACAGGATGCGATTTAGTTGATTCAACTAGTTACTTCGGCGGGTTTACATTCGACACTCAGAGGCTCCTCCTAACTAGTTGACTCAAATCGAAGGGTCCAAGAGTGGCGTCTGTATAAAGTGAAGGTTGCGGGAAGAAGTTGATTCCATTAGTTGCCTCATGTGAACAAACTCTGTTTTTTTCTTCACACTTGATTCAACTAGTTGAACGGTGCAATTCAACAAACCATTTCGTGTGAAACAGGCTTTAGGTTTCCATGCCTCTGCACTTTTCTGGGGAAAGAGAGAACTAATTTCCTAATTAAAAAAATTGCTTTTTGGCTATTAATGTTTAAGTTTTATTTAGGAAATAATTCTAAAACAAAACTAATTATAAAAAACAATTGCAATATTCCAAACACAAAGTCTCAAGTCTCTAAAATACCGGCAAATAACCAACCAATCAACGATTCGCCAATTTAGGCATCATCAGAACATACAGAAAAAAGTCACATCTATAAAGATCAAATATAGCACATCTCACATCAATCGTCCAGAAAGACTCATTAACCAGAAACAGCGCATCACTCCAAAAAATCCAATCACAAACTCTTTTTTTTACACATAGTTTTTGCTCTTTTATAAAACTAGTTATAATTAATTATGTTATTTGTATTGCGTTAAAAATAAATATAATGAACTCACCGTTCTTCTCTTGTCGAACCCACCGTCCTTGTAGAATTTTTTGTTTTATATTATTTTACACCCCATTTAAAAAAAAAATAAAAAATTCGGTTTTTGGTATTCAAATTTTAATAACGATATCACGATATAGCGGACAAAAATATCAATATATCGATATTTTTTCAGCTTCCCTAGTTCCAAGGGGTTTTAGTTATATTTCTAAAATATGTTGAATGGAAAATGTGAAGTTTACGTATGTGTGTCTTTTTTGGCTGTCACATTTATCTTTGGGTAGGTCGAAATGAAAAAATATAAATAAATCTCGTCACCATATTTTATTTTATTTGTTGTTTCTCGATTGTAATATTTTTTAATGGCTCCAATAACTTCAATGCTGTTTATCTGCTCTAGTGAAGTGAGATTATTTTTTACCAGGTTTTGATGGTATGTGGAGTATATATATATATATATATATATATATATATATATATATATATATATATCTGTGTGTAACACTGTCAGATGAGACTAATTTTTTTATTTTAGCATATGATTTGCTTGTTAGGTTATTCAAAAATTGTAATACGTCGTGTAGGAAAGAAGATTCTTAAAATTCAGTTTATTTCAGGTATTGATATTGTTTTATTTGTATTTCATTATCTTTTTAAATTTCTTGGTGTTATTATTATTATTATTACCGTTGTTTTTGTTTGATAAAAATTTCAGTTGCATGATTTAAACTGGTGAATTCTTCTATTAAGATGCATACGAAAATAGAACTTACATATATGTGTGTGTGTGTGTGTGTGTGCGTGTGCATGTGTGTGTGTGTTTGTGCGTGTGCGTGTGCGTGGGCGTGGCGTGGGTTCTATTATCTTAATAGAAGAATTCACCAGTTTAAATCATGCAACTGAAATTTTTATTAAACAAAAACAACAGCAATAATAATAATAACAGCAAGAAGTTTAAAAAGATAATGAATATATATATGTATGTATATATGTATATATATATATATATATATATATATATATATATATATATATATATATTATAACAATTTATGACGTGTAATTGTAAAGATCATTTAGCAGGTGATTGAGCATTGAGTTGACTATGATATAATTATTGTTGAGTAGCAAGTTAGGTTTTATCTCGAACAAATTGAGAAATCTTTCCTCATTGTTCCTATCCCGTTCTATATTTAACCCAAGGATATTAATCTACCCTAATAACCGCTGTGAACTAGATCTTTTTTTATATATATTTATTTTACTCCTGAGGCAGTAGCTGATAAGACCAAGGTTTGTCGTTTGATTTTGGCACGCGCTGATTTATATCAAAACTATATTCGGCCTTGTTTTGATGAAATAATGTGTTGCGACAGACATTCGAGATTAGGAAAATGTTTTTAAGATTTTTTTCCTTACACTTTAAGAAAGTGTTTGAATTTCAAAATGATAGTATGAGCTTCAAGGTGAAACGATTATTTGTCTTAAAGTACACGTTTTTATATTGTGATATAATTGTATTTAATTCTGTAAAAATGTAAAAAAATGACCTTCGTGCCTGCAAGTGTACATCAGGACATCGGCAACAAGCCAGTGGCGTATACTAACTCGATAAAATACCAAGGTTTATCATTAGATAGAAGGATGATAACTTGCTTTGAATACTTCCCTTTTAAAAAAGAGTCCGGTATCTATTCTTCCTCTTAGACAGAAGACTTAAGATAAACTTTCGCTGGCACTGTCCACCGTAGGGGTGGCAATGGCAGTTGGCACTGCTCGGCACTAAGGGTATGACGTCATATCCATACTGCAGCGTCTTGACGGCTCCTAAATCCAATAAAATAATCGCCTACCAAAAGCTTCAAGAAAAACTCCAAAGAACAACAGTAAATGCTCTATTCTAAGTAACTTAATCATGACCTTAAATTTTCTACCTTTTATCAGATCTAGCTTCACTCATCCCTACAATCCCCGTCGAAGGTTGGAACAGCTGTGGCTCCAACACCTTTCATAAATATGTTTACTGGAGCTATGTTAATGACTCGGTTTTCGTCTCAAGACACGTGAGAGAGAAGAGCTGGAATCTGATAGAGTTTTCCCTCCGCAAGTGGGAGACAAGCTTCACTCGGAGTTTGAAATGATAAGGCTGAATGTAAACATTGTACATAAATATGCCTGTATTTAAGATGTTTATGTGTTATCTATTTATTTATATTTCTACTACTTTATATTACCTATTGCCCTTAACCGTGGCGGATTTTATTATTTATGGATAAAAAACAGTTTATATTTTCTCTTCGCATGCAATATTTTTATGGAAATTGATTTTAAAATAACATTCCGAGTCACTACACATCCCCTCCATCCTGTACCCTTGAAGGATCGTTGCATATGAATGGGCCCAGATACTCCCCTGGAATCTCGTTTAACTTTGCGAGAGAGGAAATCGAATTGAAATTCCCTACGAAAAAGGCAGGAGAGGGAGAGGAAATGAAGAAGTAGAGTTGAAAAGAATGCGGAGATTGGTCGGCGAAGGGATCGTACTGTGCAATCTCTTTCCCCTGCTATGGATTTATGTTGACTTCTTGGGAGGGAGGTCTCCTAAGGAGGGGAGGGGTGCACACTGCCTCCTGCTTTCAACAACCAATATCAACAACTTTATAGCGCTGTTCGAATAACTGCTCAATTATCTCTCCTCTCTCTCTCTCTCTCTCTCTCTCTCTCTCTATATATATATATATATATATATATATATATATATATATAGAGAGAGAGAGAGAGAGAGAGGTATATTCAATATAAAAAATTTTACATATGACCTTCTGTGATTATATTAAAGGTGATTTAACATTCTAAATCGGGTTGTAGGTCATACACAGTTTTCAACTACTTTCGTTAGCCATTTTTATTGTAGCATACAGGACATTTCGATCCCCGGCTAAATGTATGGGATCCTCCTCAGCGCTGGAAAAAAAATCACACAACATTGGTTGCACTAAAAATCCGTCCGAGCTAACTAAGTTGTATTACATAAAAATTGTCTTATTTAATCTGTTGAGCTCCGGAACGCCAAGCAGACACTGAACAACCAAGTATAAATTACAGCCTTCAAAATTTATAATATTCTATTCATTCAAACCGAAAAAGTTTCGGATGTCTATTGCGTCCATTTTAAAGTCAAAAACAATCCGACCGCCATACTAGTCAAGTTTTCAGTCTACAATCTAGGGTTTTCGTATTCTTCATAAAATTCATTGTACACTACTACAATTCCTTCTGTTATGCAGAAAAAACGTATTTTATTTTGTCATTTTTAAATCGTCAATTTTTAATAAAAATATGTTACTTCTGGGGGACTAGCCTATTAGATAGACAAATTACGGTCATATTATAATAAACTATAGAATTTTATTAAACATTTGAAATTAAAAAACCATAAGTTACGACCTGTGGCAGGGACTAAATCGCTGCATGATAAAACCTATTTAAATGGGATGTTGCTTTTAAAGTTGGGAGAAATGTACAGTTTTAAAATCAAAGATACCTTCTTTCCTCAGAAATATATCTATAAGGGAACATGGACAGCCCTAGAGAGGGATACAGGTAACCAAATTGACCATGCACTAATATGGGCAAGGCATGCTTCTAATATCATTGGCTTTCGAAGTATGAGAGGTCCCAATTCGGACCACTTCTTGGTAAGAGCAGAATTGAGACAAAAGATAACCAGAGTGTGGACAACTAAATTTATTAAACGGACTAGATGGGATTATGAGAAACTGCGGGATGAAGATGAGAGAATGAAATACCAAGACAAACTGGATGGCAAACTGAACAGTGATGAACAGTGGAGCAGGCAATCAATCGAGGAGAAATGGAAGGTTTAAAGGATTCCATTTGTGAAGCCAGATGCGGGAGGATAGGAGAAAAGAAGAAGAAAGCTTTATAAGGCAGTTAACTGGTTTAGAAAGAGTTATCATCCTAGGTTAAACGGCTGTAAGAATAAATAAGGGAAGCTGTTAGAAGGAGAGATCGCAACGATTAGAACATGTTCCGTCGTTCATTTCTCAGAGCTCCCGAATGTAGAGAATAATGGGGGTAACAATTACAAGCAGGATAGTGAATACGATGTGGACGATGATGGCGGAGACCTAGCATCGAAAGGCCTACAAGGGACGAAATGGAAGAGGTCTTTGGCTAAATGAAAACAATAAAGCCCCCTTTGAGGATAAAATAGTCGCCGAATTGATTAAAAAACAAGACTAACCCACCCTCTTCTATCCTTGTTCTCCGCAAGCGATAGATCCCATACATGATCTTAGAAGATACATACAATATGGGATAGAGAAATGATACCTGCAGATTGGAAGGTGGCCTTAATATTTCCGATTTTTAAAAAAGGTGATAAAGAACAACGTCCAAATTATAGAGCTATAAGTTTGATTGGGATTCTTTACAAGATATTATCAACTCTTATATTAAGAAGGTTAAAAGTATATTCAGAAGAGATTTTACAAGACTATCAACGCGGTTTTAGATTTAGGGAGAGCAGCACTGACCAATTGTTTATTATTCGACAATCAATGGAGAAGTGTAATGAATTTAATATGGTTCTACACCTTATCTTCGTTGATTATAAGCAAGCTTTCGATAGTATAAACAAAAAAGCTTTAATAGATATACTTAATAAAAACAAAATCCCGCGTAAGCTTGTCAAATCGATAGAAATGACCTTAAATGATGTATACTCTGAAGTTATGTTAGGTAAGAATTTCGGCGAAGAAATTGTATGTCCACTCGGGCGTCCGACAGGGCGATGCATTGTCTGCAGCGTTGTTTAACATTGCCCTACATGAAGCTGTTAAAGATGCGGTGAAAACAGGCACAATAATAAATAAATGTGCCAAGTACATTCGTATGCCGATGATCTTGTGAGTATTGCAAGAAGGGAGACTGCGTTAGAGGAGTTACTACATGTTCTTTTAAACCAAAGCAGTAAGATTGGGCTCGTAATCAACGAGGATAATTAAATATATGATAATGTCGGCGGACCCAACCAAAAGAGCTTCTTGCGATCTCTCTATTAATAATTTAATTTTTAAAAACATCTCAAACTTTCCGCTCGCAAATACAAAATTTTTGTCCAGAAAGACAAAAATGAAACTTTACAAGACTCTTGTAAGGGCCGTAAGTACCTACGGTAGGCGCGGAGACCTGGTGCACCTCTGCTGCAGATGGCAACAAGCTAAAGATATTCGATAGAAAAGTAATAAGGAGAATATACGGCGCAAATTTTGTCGATGGGACTTAGAAAATCAAAAGCAACAGCGAAATCGAGAACCTCCTTAAAAATGAAGACATGGTAAATTAAAAGATGGGCTGGTAATATCATACTTATGAGTAAAGATAGAGTGCAGTGGAGAATCCTGGAAGCAGTGAATGACGCTAAAAGGGGAAGAGGGAGACCCCGGAGCCGTTGGGAGGACGAAGTGAGAAAAGATGCCATAGTACAGGGAATTAGAAGAGGCTGTCCAGGATAGAAGAGGATGGTGCTGCAGGCCAAGGGTCACCCCGACCTGTAGGGCCGTAGAGTAAGAATATTTTTTTAAGAAATCCACTTATGACTTTCAAGTAAAGTATCACTTTCGGTGATCATGTAGTGATCAAAAGGTAGGTTCACAACTAGACGTTACAGCAATCCCAAATACAAAATTTTAACTTTCTGTAGCTAACCATTTTTGAGTTATGCGAGATACGAACGAAATCTTCTTTACTCCAGTCGCTACACTCCTTCTTTCCATTATTCCATTTGGATTAATCGTCAGTGTCCACCTGAATATTATGTTTGACTTGAAAATGGACCAAATAGTCGCCCGAAACGTTGCCGGTTCGAACGAAAAAATACTATAAATTTTTATTTCCAGTATTATATAATTTGTACTTCCAGAAACCTTAAACAACGAATTATTCTAAAAACCCTTTGATAAGAAATTAAAGCCTTTAGAACAATCAGGCATTTAGCAGAAGTTATCTAAATTCGATGCCATTCCTATCCTGTCCTTGCCACATGGCATTTTTTTAGTAGCCCACTCGACACGCTCTATGATTTATCAATTCATAAAATGTAAATAGAACACTCCAAGTTATTTTTTTCCACTGAAGGATCAAGTGCGTATCTTATAAAACCTTTCGTCTAAACTATTAAAACGTTTAGAAAAAAAAATGTTTTTCTTCGAATCTCTAAATAATTCTAGTCTTGAGATAGCGTGTCCGCGTCCTAACGATTAATCAAATAAGTCACAAATCCCGGATCACCTTCTTTGTCGTAAATTTTATTTTTGTAACATATTTTCATTCATCTGATATTTAATTCCTAAAGACAGTTAGTGTTTGTAAATTAAGAGGGATTTAACTTGTGAGGGCGTCTCGTTGTTATATTATAGCTATACTAACATTCTTGAGGCAATTTATTGAGATTGATTTCGTTTATTGGAATGTTATCTAATTATTATTGCTTCACATCTGTCAGAATAATTTTAATAATCGGAATACTCTTTGATATAACCAAGAAAATAACATTTTGGAGGATATATAAATTTATAAACCGAGGCGTTCCCAGACCATGGTATGGCTACCACTGGTGGTGCGTAAAGTCAGGAATATAATCATCTTTTTAGCATGTTCAATGAGGGATTACAATTTTTTTTAAATTATTATTGATTGTATCGATAATTAGATTAATAAACACGATCTACAATTAATAAAAATGATTCAAGATTACCGTACAATGATACAAGTTACCGTAGTAAAGTTGAGCTTCATCAAGCTTTGCATTGATACTCTGATTGTAAATAAACAACATGCTTCCAATTGAAAAATATTGTTCAATTTTTTTATTTTTGATGGATGCACTTTTATCTGCAGAATGTTTGATTTTGTTAATCTTAATGTTGTTGTTATTGCATTATCAATTTCACTTTTATATGATTATCTTCAATAAATTGACCTTAAGGCAAATTTATTGAAGATAACCATATAATATGGAAAGTCAAACATTGAAAATAATTAAGAAATTTCAGTTTTGATCTTTATTTTCAATTTATTTTCTTTAGGGAATTTGCTGTATTGTATATTGCTTGATTTGTTCATTAAACTTTTATAAATCAGTTTTTAAGCCAAAAAGAGGGTAATGTGTTGAGTTTAACGTTAGTAGGTATTTAAAAAAAAATTGAGATTGGCTCAACCGATTCTCAACGTCGATAGGTCAAATTGCTCGTTGTGATTCTATGGAGGTTTCGAAACATTTTGAGCTCAAATTACTAAAGAAATGTTGTATTAAATGTGTTTAATCTGTCCGTTTGAGGGTATCTAATGATTTTTTGAACGAACTGCACGACTGATTTTAAAGTTTGATGGCTCAAATTACTCGGTGAATGTTTTGAAATATTGTTAGCTCAAAATACTGAAAGAATATATCATTATATTTTAAGTAATTTCGGCTTTTTCTTAATGTTTCTTATTATATCATATGTAGGGTCACGGTCATATGGAAATAAATCATAAATTGCCAATCCTTGAAAAACTAAAAACCTTAAAATAGAATTTAGTTTAGTAAAGAATAAAATCCCCGACCACGGAAATAAATTTCATATTTTATAATTCCATTCCTCCAAAGGGATGGAATGTACTTGCATATCTATTTAAGTGCAGTGGTGGGTTGTTAGTGAAGTTGATGCCAATGAATACTGAATCTTTGTGAAGTAGTCGGGTTACAAGTTTACATTCACGGTCCCTTGCAAGTACAACCAGTACCAGTCCCATTCATCTGTGCATGTCAATATACAGAAAACTCCTTGCATCGTTTCATGAAAACATACAGAAAGTTAATTAATGTATTAGTTTTATTAATTGTATTAATGTATTTACTCTTTACTAATGAGTAAAAAACAGTCATAATTTTCGTTTGGGTGTGGAAGGTATCCGACTACGACTCCAAGTTTCAATATTGATAGGCGCCAACTTTACTAATAACCCACCAATGCGCTTTAGTAAATAGGCAAGTACATTCTGTCCTATTTATAAGGTATCTATTATTTTATTTAGGTTGATGTTAAATTCTTATATACTTAATTTGAGATGCTTTTCTTCATATATTAATATAATTTTTGATCAAAATCTATTATGACCTTCAAGTAAACTACTACTTCTGGTCATGTAGCAATCAAAAAGATAGGTTCACAACTAGATGTTACAAAAATTCCAAATACAAAATTTTAACTTTCTACAACAAACCGTTTTTGAATTATGCGAGATACGAACGAACCTACGAACAGACGTCAGGACGGAATTAGTAAAAATGGATTCAGGAAAGGTCCAAATTTATATTTCTGTTGAAATCTGAAAACCGAAATTACAATACTTTCTACTGCGTACAAGGAAGTAAAAATGCTTCAAAAACTGTATTTATTCACTTGAAGAATTTCAGCGTTGCAGATAGAACTTAAATGTTTCGATTTAGGACCAATTTTGCTGGAGTTATCTTTCAACACCGTGCAGTTGGCTTATTTTGTGTTTATATTTGAATAAGAGATTAGTATTAGATGAAAACTTTGAGCTGATAAAAAACTAAAAAGTTATTTTCACGACAACGTTTACTGTATGAGCAATTTTTTCCCACGATCAAATTCCCTTAATTTGGTTGTACGGCTTTCTAATTTCCTTCACTTGTAAAACTCAATGCGGAATGTTGTAGTAATTAATTTATGTTCAATCAATTGTAAAACGTCATTATGTAAAAATCATAACGGTACTAAGAAAGTTATGAAATTTTCACTTAAACTATGCCACTTGTGACATTGCAGTTTTTAGTTATGAAAAAAACGTCTTTCTTCATACATTTTTGAAAATTTATATCTAGTTAATTATTTAAAATTTTACATGGTTTGTAAGGATGGCAAATAAACCAATTAAAAAAAAATCGTCAAATTCTGAGACCATAGCTTTCATTTTAATTTTTATATAAGGCTGGGTGATTTGAAACATAATGACTATGTTTAAGCCAGGCAAAATTCAGTTGTCAAATTATTGTGTGAAAAAGTAGCAAATTGTGTGTGTCAAAAATGTTCATTTTTTTTTTACTTTCGAGGGATTACGATAAGGAAAAAAAAATATATATATTATAACTTTATGTTTTTCGGACGGCCTAACGATAGGGAAACAAAAACCCGGAACTTAGAGCTGACAGTTCAGTGACGTACATTTCTAATTCAGGGTCAAGCCGACCCAACAGGAATTAGTAATGAACCAATTTGCACAATATTCAGCTCCAACAGCCTCCCAGCAAATAATCTCTTTTTTGTTTGGTTTTTATTTTGTAATAATTTATTCAGTGTGTCTTCTCTCACTCGAAGTCAGGTGAAAACTCAGTCCTCCAATATCCGAGTCCTGAACAGAATCTGTCCAAGACTATGTCTGATCGTTTTAATGTGGAATATTCAGTTTAGACTCATTCATAATTGTCAATTTTATTTATATTTATAGCTCGTATTATTTTAATATAGTGATTTTTATTCTATTATTTAGCATTGATGTTTTAATTTTTGTTTATTTCTATTATTAACTATTATGAGTATGAGTATTCCCGGGTTCCGGGCTTTCGGTCGAAGTCAAAATTTTTGTTGAAAAAATACATGCAAAAAAAAAACATTTTAACCTGCACTGCCCCACAAAAAAACAGACCTATCTAGATTTTTCTGTTTTATAACTCAATAATGGGGATAATTAGTGCCTTAAGTTAAAAATTTGTTGATATTACATGAAAACAATTATATAGCTTCGATTACTCCCAACAGTAACCTGTTCAACTCAAGGTTGAAAAGGTAATTTAGGGTTGAAGAGGTGAATTCTGCACTCATCTGAGAACATCTCATTAGCCACCTTGCTATTGGTCTAGTTTCGCTATGCCTGAGCGAAATTCAACCGGGCTCTCAGGTGCGCTGGTGTTAAATGCGGTCCAGTGGTTTTCGTCTTCGAAGTAGCCCACCTTCTACAAGCCGTTTTCACACAAACATCCGCTTGAAGGGCAGTTCGCAGGGCTTGAGTGTTGAACAACTCATTGTGGCGATTTGTGAGGGCCTGGATCACCACAAAATGGTCGTTAGCAGGTTTCTTGAGCTTGGCCGCCCAGAAACTGACCTCATGTACAGCAGTTCTCCTATGCCTTTGGGTGGAACTTCGTTCAGTTGTCCTGGGAACGCCCAACACAGTACTGTATAACGCTCGGATTACCATCTTCGACTACAGCCAAAATTCTTGCCACTTTGTCCGAATTAATGACCATGGTTTGATGTTAGAAAATGTTAAAAAAAAAAAGGAAAAAAACAATAAAATTGCAAAAACTTAAGAAAAATGGATAGATGGATTAATTGTCACAGTTCAACTATTATAAAAAATTTTTTTTATCACTCTTCAAAATTTAAGAAACGTAGAATCTGAAAATCGAAGGAACCAAAATCCGTCTGTCCAGTGTCCGCGACTTTTCTCCGAGACTTCGGGGGTATTTTTATGAGATTTGGTACCAAAGTCAAAGGTCACTCCAGGTTAATCTTCGGAACTCGACATTACCACTGGCCATTTCGTTTCAAAATGGCTGTCGATTAGAGATTTCATATTCTCGTATCACATATATATGAAGATATAGGAAAAATATTAATTGTTAATAATTACACCACAATCTAAAAAAAATTAATCAAATATTTTTTTTGTCTGATTAAAATGATTTCGAAACACGCAATAGTTTTATTTAAAATCAATAATAAATTTAACTAATAATTAATAATGATCCATAGTTTAATAATTGGCAGCGTTTTATTTTTTATTAAAGCAGTAAATATCTGGGTTAAATATTGTAGGGCATCTCCAAGGCTGTGATATATAGATAAAACAAAAATTGTAGGAATAATAAAAATAATAGTAATATTAAAAGATACCCTTGTAAATTTGGCTGAAATATCGGCTTTTGTAATTTAAAAAAAAATACACAAACATAAAAAATATTTTTTTTTTATTATATTTATTTTTTCTGATCCTTGACAAATTATTATTCGGAATTAATATCATCACACAATATATCGCAGTTAAGTAATCATCATTTCTAATCTGTAAACAAAAAATAATTCCTTCTAAGGTAAAGCGTATATTAAACCGCAACGGAGTCTCGTCTTGTAGGTTAGTATAACCACCGTCTTTCAGGCGATATCGTGAATAACAGTTGATGGAGATGTAACAGTAAGCTTGAAATGGGACAGTTATAACAGTTATTTTTAACTACTAATTCTTTTTAAAAGTTAACCGCTCATTAGGCATTCAGAATAGCAGTTATAAAAATAGCTGCTTCCTTCATGGTCGAATAAAATATTAAATAGTTGAAACACGAATGTCTATGTTGTTTAATTAACTGCAAAAATTGACGGCTTACATTTGAATAAAAATATATAATCAGAAAAAATATTCTATTGACTAATACTATCAAATTTACTAAAACAAAAAAAAAACTCACCTCGAACCCAGAGATACTATTTTTTTTTTTTTAATAATGAACTTTTGTAATCGACCAAGAAAAATAATTTTAATCCCCTCTCCATGTCTTAATGTTTTACATTTCAAGACACGTAGAATCCGAAAATCGAATTTTTAAAAAATCCTTCCAGAAGCGGCTTTTCTTCGAGACTGATGGGTCAATTTTTATCAAGTTGGCACCAAGATCACCCTAGGAGGATCCTCCGAATTTGGCAAAATTAACCGGTTGGTTCCCAAATGGTGGCCGATTAGAGCTTTCATCCGTCTATATCTCAGCCCTTTACGAAGATAACAGGAAAAATATAAAGTGTTTTGAAATCATAATAACAAAAGCTGAAAAAAAAAAAAAATTCAAAAAATTAATTTTTATTTTTTCAAATATATTATTATTTGTAAATAATTAAGCATACTTTAATAATCTGGAAAGCTACTGGTCTTGTCTTTGTCGAAGAAAATATTTTTTTCTTAAACAGGGAGAAAGATTTTATTCATTAAATAATGCAGCCAACATATATCAGGTTCCTACATAATACCATCGACAAGCTTAAATATACACAATATAGACAATATTAATAGACATGGGCATTTCTAAAACTTATTTCATATTTAATTACGTATTAATACAAAAAAATAATTTATTGAAAACTTCTTCATTAAAATCAATGAAGTTTTTTTAAAGTTGTTGTTTGACAATTGCATTTATTGAATCTATTTTCTTGCTAACACTTTGTATTATCATAATATAATAAAATTTTTGGTTGCTTATTTTCGATAATGAACCGTTGAGATCGACCAAAAAAAAAATATATATAACCTCCTCCCTCTCCTCAAAATGTGAGGCTTTACGTTTCAAGATAAGTAGAATCCAAAAATCGAATAAATAAATAAAATCCTTCCGTCCGCCGTCCGCTGCTTTTCTCCGAGACATCTCGTTCCTAAATAGTGCCCAAATAAAGATTTCATACACCAATATCTCGGTAATTTATGAAGATGGAGGAAAAATATAGAGTGTTTTGGAATCATTATTTAAAGAAAAATAAATTAATCCAAAACCAAATAAGATCTGTATTTCCTTTCTTTCAGTGTAGGAAATATCATATAGAGAGGTAAATTATCATTTTACATCTTTCAGTACTTAGAGACCATAAAAATGAAAACTTGTAATTGTTTAAAATATTGGTTTAAGATTATAATCGCTTTTAATAATACCTTAGATTTTTAAATTGGTTGGTATATTGCCATTGGTATATTATTGACATATAATTTAAAAAATCATTATATATATTATATAAAAGATGTTTTTAATGTTAACATTATTTAGTTTTGTTATTTTTTATAGCTGTAACAGAAGATCATAGCTTAAATATATTTCGATAATAAAATATGATGTTGAGACTATATTTGTTTTTAATTAAAATACTAGAAACTAAGAAATTAACTGTGGAACTAATAATACGTTATTTTAAAAAGATATTACTTATCTAACTATATATCAAATAATAATAATTTAATCAAATCAGGAGTACGATTAATCATCAACAGAGACCGGATTTTCGTGCAATAAAAACAGAAATCTTGCATTTAAAACACAATATACACAATTTTATACATATTGGGTTATATATATGTACACACAACACACACACACACACACACACACACACACACACACGCGGCATATAAAATACCTTAAATAAGCAAAAATCGTCATTTTTGTTTAATTTTTAATATCATATATACTTATTTATTGATATTGCTTGATCGACTGTGATGTTATTATGACGCAGTCAATAAAGTATATTTTTTTATTGTACAAGCAGACGTTTCGGCTTCATCATGTGAGCCATCATCAGGACTATTTTAGTTTGACTTTGATTTGACTGATTATTTATTTCATCATATTTATATTTATATTATAGATTAATCAAAAATGAAGATGTTTACATCTTTAAGGTATTATACAGGGTGTCCTTTTTAGATGACCCGGCTGAATTTCTCTTGAAACGATTACGTTATAAAAAAAATAAAAAATACTTATTTAATATTTTTCAGTCTAGTTTAAAATTTAGACCTGTTTTTGAAAAAAAAATAAACGGGGTCTCTCAGATTCAGTACAACTTTAAAATTTCAAATAGAAAACTATGCTTTCCGATGCATCATTTTGACGGATTTTTGAAACTGAATTCATTGGTGAAACCAGATTTTAAATTGGTCAATAAATTACAAAGTTATTGTACAAATATATTTTGTTTGTTTCGGTATTAATTCTTTTAAATTTCCTTTACATTTTTTTTTGTTACACAGGAATTAATTGGGTTACATCGTTTTTTATCTTTTTAGCTATAATTCATAATAAAGGTTTGTTTTAGAGATGTAGTGAAAAAACAGAAATGATATGATTGGCAGCGTTTATGCCAATCATAGCTCTGCAACATCAGTTGAAGAACTGTAGTAAAGAGTAGAAAATGCTTGTCGATCCATCGAGTCAGTCCATCGCACTGAGCACCAGCGAAGAGTGGCTAAGAAGAGCCAATCTTTGCATTGTCGAAGAGGGTAGGCAGTTCGAACATGAAATGTTGGTTCACCATCCTCTGGTTGTATGTAGTATGGACTTTTTTTTTAATTAAAAATAGCCAACAAAATGCATTATTTTTTTAAAACTTTGTACCATAACTTTGTAATTTATTGACCAATTTAAAATCTAGTTTCACCATTGATTTCAGTTTCAAAAATCCATTGAAATGATGTATCCGAAGGCATAGGTTCCTATTTAAAATTTTAAAGTTGTACTGGGTCTGAGAGACCCCGTATATATTTTTTTTGAAAAACAGGTCGAAATTTTAAACTAGGCTGAAAAATATTAAATACGTATTTTTTTTTTTTTTTTTTATAACGTTATCGGTTTAAGAGAAATTCAGCCGGGCCATCTAAAAAGGGCACCCTGTTTATAATACTCAAAATGTGTAAAATTGTGTATATGAACACGTGTTCTTTGTGTACCTACTATTTTTGACAAGAATTTCGTAAAATTGACGAATTTCGTTTTACTGCAGGAAAATCCTGTCTATAATTATCACTTATGTTAATCAGATAAAAATTGCTGTCCCGTAGCTATTATTACTTTCAATTTTAGTAATTTGATAGAAAAGCATATTACATTAGATGTAACATGTAATCAGCTCATTCATAATTACTTGAGAAAATAAAATCTGTCAATGAAGAGTAATTGTTTTCAAATTAAACCGCAATTTGCTTTCTCAGGGAAAATAGCTCTGGATGCGAGCCCCTACGCTTTCGGGAAACCCCGCCTAGATAGTGCTTGTGTGATAGCCATATCTCTCAGCATTTTTTGGCTAGTTCGTGTTCTGTCTTTCTTGGTAGTTTTCTAGTAGTTATTTCCGTAAAAAAATTCGAACTATACATCAATGATAAAATATTTAAACTGACTAACTTTGGCGACTAATATATATATTACATATATGTTATATATATATATATATATATATATATATATATATATATATATATATATATATATATATGTATATATACACACACACATATAAAACACATGTATAATATTTCTCTTGCATAATAACCCTGTGCAAGAGGAGTTAATTTACTGCATTAATTCCATGCATCAGGCATAATATATGTATTATAAAGTTATTTAAAAATTATGAATAATATTCAATGGCCATGAAATTATTAATTAATTAATATTAATTAATTAATAAGAAATAATAAAGGAAAATAAAACAAATTAAAAATAAAACAGACATTACGAAATATCGAAAACAGTGAATCAGTGATTTTTTCCTGATGTAACTTTTTTTAAAAAAAAAACAACACCGAAACAAAAATTACAAAACATCAAAATATATCAATCTCTAATTTTGGATATTTTTTCACTTTATGTATTTATTAAACATCTCAGCCAAGCACTGATGTAATAAATCAAAACTACAAGAGTAGCTTAAATTCTGCTGATATTTACTGGATTTATTGCCAGATAAAGAAATGTTGATTAAACCAAGATTTACTACTTTCCAGGCCTGCATATCTCTGAATTTTCAAAATGGGGAATGAAGAAATGTCTAAAATAAAGTTAGTTAGCAATGAAAAAAAACGACATTTTTGAAAATCCAATCTTTGGAATTCAAGAGGTGTAAATTATAATAATATTCAACATTTAACTTGGTTGACAAACAAAATCTCACGAACATTATTATTATTAGTAAATTTATCGATTATAACAATTACACTATGTTGTTACATTCAAGAATTTATTAGAATAATATGATTTATACAGAAATGACAATTCCCCAGGTTTTCATTTAAAATTTTCATTTAACTGCATAAATACTGGAAGGTAATATTATTATTTTAATAATGGCTATCTATTATTTTAAAGTTTATTTTAATTTTTCAATTTTTATAAATTCAATTAATATCAATTAAGAATATTTAATTGTTTTACAAAAGCTTGAGAGGAATCTTCGGGAGGTGGGAGAAACCTCGGCAGACAGCAGTATTATTGAATAAATTAAAAAAAATCTTTTATAAAAAAAAATTCAAAACAAAAGAAGAAATAGAAAAACAATTACTATTTAATTTCAATCGAAAAATTGTTTTAATTTTAATTAAATCACCTACAGAATGTTTATTTAAAGAAATAACATTTTAAGATAAGAAAACCTTTAAGACACAATTCCATAAGTATTTTCCACATTAAATTGGAAACTTAAATAATGAGAACTTTTATTACAATCTCATTAAAATTAAAATCTCTATCGAGAACTTTTTTAATCTAGTACTTGTATACAAAAGTTCAGAAAACTTTTACTGTATAATTTCTGACCAAAAAGTTCTTGTAATAACTTATGAAACAGTTTTTAATATAAAAGTTCTTGTGAGGACTTGTAATAAAAGCTTTAACATAAAAGTTCTTGGAAGAACTTGTAATAAAAGCTTTAACATAAAGGTTCTTGCATGAACTGCATCAAAAAAGTTGGATCATAAAAGTTTTTGCATGAACTGTCTCAAAAAAGTTTAATTTAGAACAAGAACTTTTTAAAAATAAAAGTGCATTATTATTTAGGAGCCCTGGTGTTTACAACTGTCAAAATACCTATTGATTATTCAGACCGCGCATCATCTGAATTTCAATAAAGTGTTATTTTGTTTTTTTGTACTATTGAGTAAACTATAGCTTAAAAACAACAAAACATTTATTTATATTATTTACACATTTTTAAATAACTAATAAATAGGTTAACTACAATAAATTAGGTTTGTTATAAATAAACATTAAAAACAGTAATTAACAAATCAAGGAACTAAATATATATCTACTATAATTTCATCATAACAAAAAAATAAAAAATGAAATATTAGGCAATTTAAGGCTATCACGAAATGTTTATTTAAAAAATAAAATATCTATATTTTCATAAATCGACAACTATCTGTACTTCTTCGTACAAACTTTTCAATATTTTTAATTTCACAAAATTTCTCTTCACTCATTGTCGGTGTGATTCAAGGTATCATCATTGATCAACTAATGTTATTAAAGAAATATCTGATCAGTTAGAACAATCTTAAGTGCAAAATAATAATGTACAGTATTTTTTTTTAATAACGTGCTGTAAGACTTGCCTACGATTTATCAAAATTAGATAAAAACAACTAGTTTGACGTGACTCTGACTTTCTTTCAATCACGGTGCGTTGAGAATCTTCGACCCAGAACCAATGAAGGGCTCTTGCTCCTTCGGGTCTTCCTGGCGATGCACAAGAACTATTCATGACTGAAGTCCTTACTATTCAGTTCGCTCCACGATCCAATTCTTCGATCTCCTTGCTTATGATCTCCTGGAACTTGATACGCACTCCGAGTTTCTTCCTCAGTGGCAACATCTTGATGAGCGGCAGCAGACTCTTAAGGTATTGCAGATCGTCGTCGTCCTCCATCTGAGTCTTCTTCTCCAGGAGGTCGAGCCTCCGCCTCTCCAGCTCTATGAGGACCTTTCTGACCACTTCCCCGTTTCTGTTAGGACTTCTCGAGGTGGAGATCGGTTCTAGAACTGGCTCACGGATCGGACCAGAAGTGGAGTCCACCGTCAGCGGTCTCCAGCAAGGAGGCCTAGCTTCTTCGTCTTTGACGTAGATCTCTTCAGTGTCTGTCGGTTGGTCGAGACCTTCCGTGCTGCTCTGGCTCTCCTCGGCCATCTGGAAGTCGCTTTCTACCTCGCCGCTCTTCTTCGGGTTCATCAAGTCGAAGAGGAACGACATGGAGTTGAAGTGATTCCAGTTGGACTTCTTCGGTTCTTCTCCCCCGGCCTTATTTAGTTTCTTCAATTCTAGGCGGTAATAATCTCTAAGAGATTTCCATCTTCCTTTTGCCTGATGGTCTGAAAACAGAAGAATATATGTTTTAAAAAAAAAAAAAGTTTAAGTTTGGCAGTATAATACACTTATAAGAAAGATGAAAAAGCACACATGTGATGCAAGAAATATTAAAAAAATAGAGGAGCACGTCTATAAAAATAAAAAATATGTGTGCATAGACATATGATAATAAAAAAAAGGTGATATCGTTCAGAGTAAAAATATAAGTTCCAATGAAAAACTACTATTTACTGAATAAAATATAAATTCTTCTATCAAGAAAAAAATATGGTTTTTAAAGAGTTTTTTATAATTAGTTAAAAATTGAATAGTTTATTGTTTTACACCTTCATATGACATATATTTTAATGACGCAATGCAGAGACCTGAAGATAGGGCACTTGCCCCGAAACGTTGTCATGGTTATTTAATAATGTGAATTTAATAAAAGAAAAAAATTGGAAAATTTACCTTTACAAATCCTCTAAAAAAATGTCTATATTTTCCTGGAATACTACTAAATTAAAAATTTTTTAAATTCATATTATTTGTCTAAGATGTTTATGATCCAAGGTACAACAAGTCCTGATCAATGGACATCAAGCAACATTGATCACATATCAACACAATATATTTTTTTCTATAACTATTTAATATTTAAATCCCTCCCAAAACACATATTGTGTTGGAATAATAGTGCTTTCAGGATAGATTTTCCGTTTTGTTACTTTGGCTTTAAACAAATATAAAAGTAAATTGTGATCGGAGGTGCAACAGTCTCCTCTTGGTTGCAATGGTATAGGTTTATTTTATTAGTTGGTGTTTTATTTATTTAGGTTAAATTCTGATTCTAGGAAATATTGCCCACGAAGGAAGGGGAAGAGCCATTTTATCTGGATGGGAAAACTGGAGGAAAAAATTAAATTTAATAAAAAAATAAAATCCCGACTACAGAAATAACTTTTATATCTTACAAACCCTATTCGTCTTAGGGACATAATGTATTTGTATATCCACTTAAGCCATTGGTGGGTTGTTAATGAAGTTTACGTCCATGAATATTGAAGGTGTTGTAGTCGAGTTCCTTCCACACAGACGAATATGAAGAGTCTTCTTTACTCAATACATTAATTTACTTTCTGTTTGTTTACTTACACAAATTAATGGGACGGAATGTACTTGTACGGGACCGAAACGTGTACTGGAAGGCAACAGACTACTACACCAAGATTCATATTCATGGGCGTCAACTTCATTAACAACGCACCAATGCGCTCAATTAGATATGAAAGTATATTCTGTACTTATGGCTAATAAAAGATATAAAAGTTATTTCCGTAATTGAGGTTTCTTTTTTTTATTTAATTAAATTATATTTTAACATTTTTAGATATTCAAGTATTGGCTATTTATAATTTATCAACTTATGATCATGATCTCACAAATGATATAATAAAAGGCATTAATAAAAAATCGTTAGATACCCTCAAACGGACAGATTTTACACATTTAATAAAACATTTCTTTAGTATTTGGAGCTCAAATTGTTTCAAAACATTCAAGGGATCACAACGAATAATTTGAGCCATTAAACTTGGATATTAAATTTGACCGTTCGCTCAAAAATCGTTAGATGCCTACTAGCGGTGAAGCAAACACATTACCCTCCTTCTGGCTTCGCCGTAGTCGGGGAAAAATGAGATTGTCCCCAACTACCGAAGACAATCCTAACAAAGCAGATTTTGATCCGCTTCATTCATTCCCACTCCCCGAGCCCCAACGATAGGCCACCGGGTTGAGTCACCTTCAACCTGAGGAAGGGAGGATACCAGGAACGTCGAGGCTGGGTAAGGCGAAAGCGATTCTTAATGAAAATGTTCTCAGAAATTGACTAAGATATCTGCCGACTACTATGCATGCTGATCCCATGATATGTCCATGCTTCGTGACATCTGTAAATCACAAACATCTGTCGTGATGAGGAGAATGATTTTTAAATGAGTCACGAATCGTCGTCACTATTTCAATAGGATCCTTATATGAAATATTACAATTATTGTGTATGCAATGTAATGTAATCCTAGAATCATTTATTTATGTAAACATTCAAATACTTGAGAAATTAAAATATATAGTTTTAGATCTTATTAATTATTTTTTTATATAATCGGTATCAGTAGTCAAATTAAATTTTAAAAACGTTTATGAATGAAAATTAATCTGAAAATATTCATATCGATGTCGTTTTTTGAAAAAGACGTAAGCGCCATTCAGCAAGCTTTACTGGAAACACATGAAACGTTTTTTCTCCAATTAACAATATATAATTTTTAAATTTTATTCTTTATCGTGTAGAGCAAGAGTTCATTAAGATGGCAAAACTTTTATAATTACAATATATTTTTAAGCCTTCTAGCACTGGTCAAGGCTAGTGATGACTGAGAGTTGTCAGTATTTGGTGCTAACGTCATTAATTGTCCATTTTTAGACCATTTCCAATTTTTTTTTCTCGGTATAGCTTGAGTGGGCAAGAGATGGTATTTACGTACCATTATAAATCGAAACCTAAATTTCGAATTTTAGGCGCTTAAGCATTTTTCAAAAAACGACATTCTCTTTATTTAATTTGTATTCACTTTATAATGTGTTTTTTTATTTAAATAAACTCCTTATCTTTTTTCTGGTGAGTATTTATCAAACTAATCGAAGGTGTAAACAAACGGTTTATTAAAAGATAATATTTTTAAAGAAATATCCTGTTGTATTTTTTTTTCTTTTTTGATTTTTATTCCAGTTTACTAGTCTATTGTTAATATACCGATTTTAATAATAGTGCTTTCATATGTCTTATTTTAAAGGATACATGGGTCGAATTTTCAAAAAATATCCCTTGTGTCCTTACACATTTTTCGGTCATAAAGTAGTTGCTATTTTGGGCGCCATTTGTGGTGTCCGATTTGGTACACAGGCATCGAGTGACAAAACCCTACAAAACAAAATACAAAAAATCGATCAACCCGTTCAAGAGACAATAGTGACACGTACATAATCACAGACATTTCAAGTTTTAATTTATTTTTTCTTATCACCTGACTAGTTCCCCCATCGATACCAGTACCAGTACATAGATCTTCATTTCTTACGAGTATTATAATTTTTACTTTTTTTATATTTTTACTGCGAATTTTTAAACTCGTGTGATATTCGACAAGGTTGTGGCATAAACAATCTGTGGAGATATGCTATTTCGGTTTAAAGATAAGATATAGACAAGCTGAATTAAATATACGAATATAATATATATACTCTTGATCAAAATTAGGACACCGCCTTATTTTTTTTAAGCAAAAATTCTATTTAATAAAACTGACTAAATCTCTTCGTCTTTATTCGTTGATTTATGATTCAGAAGCTGTCAAGAATAATTCTTGTTTACAACAGGTATTTATTGTCTCTGATCGCATTCGAAATGGAATTTATTAAATATTCGAAAATTCTCTTCCCCTTATCAACACCCGAGTTACCCAGTTTCACTGATCTTTTTAGCAAGTAACCAATTCTACAAAGTGTTAAGAAATTTAAACTTCAGATTGAAACGTTTAAAATTTGTGAAAATATATCAAGTTTCAGATTTTATTATATTTTTTTGTTAAAATAAATTTCAATATTTCTGTTATTGGTTTTTAATTTCTGCTTGTAATGTTCGTTTACTAATTGCACAGAATACTGAAAAAGAAAATAACCTCCAGTATTAATTCAAATGGAATTTGTGACGAGATAATGTTGTGGTAGGTTAATTTTTATCAAGAGTATATTTCATATTTTGAAGTTGCACTTTGAAGTCAGGCACTAGAGAAGCCGAGATTCAAACGTAATGTTTCCGGGTATGCTGGCATAATTATATAAGAGATGTATCAAAGATAAGAAAAAATACGTTCATAAAGGAAAAATTGTGCAGATTTTTATCGTGGATGGGGAAGTCGTTTTCAAAATTAGATAGATTTAAATACCTCCATTCCGAGAAAACTCTCAGGAATATTTGAATCAGTCCCGTAAATAACTACAAACAAACTTGAGTTGAGAATCCACTTCTGACAGAAAGAAGAATTTAAAGGATTTATTGGCAAAGATAAAAACAAAATGTCTACGGATTGTTATCTAGTGAAGTTATAAATATAATTGAATAATTGATAACAACAATCAGCTGTTGTACTTTTGATGGATCACTGCTAATACCATTTTAGGGAGTGTTTTTTGTGCTAAATCCACCCCCAGAACAAAAAGTTATTACTTTTTTTTTTTTAAATTATTTTCAATGTTTGGCCTTCCATCTTAAATGGTTATCCTTGAAAAATTTGTCTTAAGGACCATTAAAAACTCATTAGTTTTATTATATTTATTTTTTTTATCCACGTTTTGGTGATGCTTCATTTTCAGCATTTAAATAATGTACGAAAATGTTCGGTGAGTCAGTTAAGTGACGCATAATAAAAATAGCTTTGTTAATGTAGGACTATATTTAAATTTTATTTCTCGTGTTGTATCAATCAAGTTAACTATTTGCGATAATTTTGCATTAAATGCCCGTATTCGTTTATCTCACACGTCGACGCTTTGCAATGTAAAGGTAAACACATAATTGTAATTAAACTGTGTTCAGAAACGGCTACATTGTTCAACTTTTTCTTCACAGTACCTTGCTTAATATTGTATCAATTTTTAATAGCACAAAGAGTAAAAAGATACAATTGGGGCAGTGACGTCTATCAGTGTTGGTTTAAAAACTGCCTACTTGAGCTACTAAATGTAAGCACGTTTCAAAGAATATATATGAAAATTCTCCCTCCCTCCAAAAAAAATTATTACTGCTACTGTGGTTAATGTTATTTTAAAAAAATAATAATAAAAAAAATGTAAAAGTGAATTTCTAATGATTCGAGTTCACTGCTTCAAAAGGTATAAAAACCGCTGTTTTCATTAGTGACCTTTAAAAATTTCCAGGGGGAGGACCCCCTCTTGCTATGAGGTATCCCTATCCCCAGACCCTCCAGTGTTAGCCGCCTCCAAGATTAAATCCTGGATACTCTACACATGGCTAAGAAGAATATACAATAAAACCTGAGACTATAATGGTGAAACAAAGAAATAGGGAGTTCAAAAATACAAAAAAATAATGCTTTGATCTATGAAAATATGAATACAAATTTTGGGGTCAAGCATATTAACAATATAATTTGAATTGAAGATCCCAGTTTGGATGAGAGAAATTAACGGAAGAAGTTAGACTGAAAAAAGAAAGTGAACGAGATGTTTGCACGCATGTCCGAGGAAAACCAGTTATTTAAAAAAAAAATGATAAAGAAGAAAAAGGATAACTAAATTCTTTAGCTTTTATCTTTGTATAGGCCCGCCGCCATGGAGGCCTAGGGGAGACAAAATACCCCGGGTTCGGGCTTTCGAGGAGTCCAATAAGAGTTGCTATACTGATTTAAAGTATGTTGAACCAGCATATGCAAATAAAAAAAATCATTTCAATCTATAATAAATACTTGATATTACATATTCTGACAGTGTGGCCTAATTAAAAATTATGTATGTTGTTTATAATTTAAAGAGAAAAGAGAGAGTTGCCAATTGAGCTTATGTTAGCAAGAATTTTCAGTTGACGTACGCATGATAGTATAGAAGGATCAATCTAATTAGGGATTGACAAATTATTTGCCACTTCTATAATTTTGTTTTTATTGAAAACTAGTTTCAAATGTTATCATTCATCTTCAGTTTTAAAGACACGAAAATTCAAAAATAAGCAATTCAATTATACCAAACTGTATTTTAAATTGCTTATTTTTGCATTGTTGTGTGTTTTTAGAACTGAAGATGGCATGTATAACATTTAAAACTAGTTTTCAATAAAATCAAAATTATAGAAGTGGCAAATAATTAATCAATTCCTAATTAGAAAAAATGTCGATTAGATTGTCACTCGAAGAGCGTTGCGAATAATTGTAAATAAAAAATAGTTCAAACTCTACTAATACTAATACTACTTTACTTCAGTATTTATTATTATTAAATTATACTATCATTATTAAGTAATGAAAAATAAAAAAAATGTGTAGTTTTTTTGGTAAAAGAATAGACTCATGTTATTATGATGTAGTAGTAAGTTTCGTTTTCATAAAATCTTAATTCATATATTAATATTATTGACAAAAATGCTGAATTTAGAATGAAATATTTTTAATAAAAATACATTTTAAAACAGGTTTAAAAGATACCTGAAGGGTAAAAACTGAAATAGCCTTATTGGCTATTGCAGAGTAGTCTGGCATCAGGCATATGAATTAGTTAAAGTATTCAAATATTAAATTTAATAATAAATGTTTAATATTCAATATTGATTTAAAAATATTTTGTTTGACATCCGTATGATATTTGTAAATGTAATACCATCATGCGGATGTCAACTGATGGTTGTAAATGATTGCAGAAGCATTTATTCTTTAAAATAACATGTAATTTTATTTGTATTTTTGTATACCCTCCTCAGACGGTCATTATCATGAGGTATTTACATCTTTAGCTATTATTTGTTATTTACTGTACATATGTAAGGTTATTAAATATGTTTATTATTATTTTCAATAAAACACATGAAATATTAAATGGAGGGAGCTTGCTGTATTATTAAATGGAGGGAGCTTGCTGTATTATTAAATGGAGGGAGCTTGCTGTATTATTAAATGGAGGGAGAATGCTGTATTATTAAATGGAGGGAGCTTGCTGTATTATTAAATGGAGGGAGCTTGCTGTATTATTAAATGGAGGGAGCTTGCTGTATTATTTTCCCCCGAAAGAATCTCTAAAAGTATTCTGAATAGCGAACACGTACAAAGAAAATAGCCCGCAAATTGTTTTAAAAAAATTAATAGTTCACAAATAGAGCAATATAATTTTTCCAATAAATTCATTAATATATAAAACTAGCCGTGACCCGCAGTTTAACTCGCCTTAGATTTTCATTACCCCCTAAATTACAAAATAATCTTTAAAATAATAAGCTATAGTATGTTGTTGAGTCTCATTTGTGACAGATATTTTCAAGGAACAGAATCGAAACGACAATCAATTTTTAAAAACTGCAATAAAGCTCCACATAACTAAGTTTTAGGTTTTCACACTGTTTATTTTCTCCCATTTTATTTACTAAATAACGTTTTCACCTAAAACATTTTACACTAATTAAGAAGTTTTTGTAGTCAACTTGCTTCTAGTTATAAGACTAATTAAAGCCTTCTTTAATAAACGTTCTATCTAACGCAGAAAGAATTTTTCAAATCGGGCTGGTAGTTCGGGAAGTTAGCGCGTTCAAACACAACTTTTCAGGTTTATAATAATAGTAAATATTTATAAATAGATGTACAGTTTTAAGATGTTCTTACCAGTAAGCCCTGTCTCGTTCGCGACCTCTTCCCAGAGTATCTTTATGACAGTGTTGTTCCTGTAGAAGTGTACGCTGGGGTCCCAGAGCGGCCTCCTCTTGTAGACGGCGTAAATGAGTGCTTCTTCGGCAGATGGAGGAGTGGTCTTGGCTTTCAACTTGTAGAGTGGTACGGGCCGTACCTTAGCACCCTCCGAATCCGCACTAATTAGATTACTGTGCATGTTTGGTCCCATAGGTACCTGCCAACAACAAAGAATATAACCTAAGTTTTGTATAAAATACAATCCAGTAATTATTTAAGATAATCGATATACGATAATGTAATCAAAATTAGCAAAATTGGGCTTTCGGTAGTCTACATCTGACGTACAGATTTGTTTATCAAAATCAGACTGACATTTCTCTCTTATCATTTATTATATACGATTTATTGATTCTAAATGAAGCCTTTTCTTGATGAGAAATAAAAATATTCAATTTGAAAAAAACGTATAAAGATTAAAAAACAACATGGGTGCAAAGTCTAATACGCCGTATCTTTTCTTACACAGGTCCGATTATGATGATTTTTTTGTAGAGAATTTCATTATCATTCAAATTATTTTGTAAAATTTCCTATAACATCTAATACTTTTTGAGTTCTCCGCAAATAAAATTTACTTTTCGTCGTAAAGATCTATTAAAAAACCGAATACCGAAAATTTGGCCCGATTACAATACTTTACTTGGTAGCGGTAGTGAAGTGATAGAATATATGTTGTAAGAAAGTAATATAATAAAATCAATGCTGGAAAATTCTGATTTAGTAATTAAACCATCAAACCATAACTTAAAATTTGCTGATGAAGCATATAATTCAAGCATTATTAGTACACTAAATTAATCCTGAAAACAGTGTAGGTTTGTGAATTTCAGTTTTATTTTAAAATTTTTAACGTGGAAAAATTGTATTATATTATTTGTTTATATTCAGTCATATAATACGAATTTACCTCGTGAAATTCATTGTCTAATTCACCATATTTCCATTTTATAATATACCATTAAACGTGCAAATATTTAAATAATGTTTTTCATAATGTGAACAGATTTTTAATGTGAATTAAACATTAAAGGTATATCCTTATGCCGTGCACTACTATTATTATTATTTAACACGCATGTGTTTTATAAACATTTTAAAACATGTAAAAGATAAATCCGATTTTGAGAAAAAATACGGGCCGAGACCTTTTTGTAATTATGACACGAATTTACGATGAATAAAAAAAATATATATATGTTCTTAACATGTCTTTTTTATAGAAATGATTTTTAGTTGTAAAAGTTCGCGAATTATGAGATACATTTATAAATAAATGTAAGATATTAGCTGGATCATTCGATTTTTAGCACAGGACGATATTACCAGCAATCGAAATATCAGAGAGGATTTCGCGGGCAGGTAAGGTCGTCCTTGTTTGCAGAGTGTTTACAATCGATAAGATATGAGCTGGATGATCACCTGAAGAGATGACCTGAAGCACTCACCTGAAGCGTGCTCCTGATGATGATGATGACGATGACCTTCTTCTTCGACTCGTCGAACCAGACTGACGAACACTCGCTAGCAGCGGTCGCTCTATACCCCACGTCCCTCCGAGATAAGTGTTCTGTTATTCCCCAGACAAAATGTTGTCAGGTATTCACAGCGTTTCCATAATCTGATAGAAGGGGTATGCGAATATTTTGGCAACTTCCTCTCTTCCACGATCCTACTTGGAACTGGAGAGAGGATACCGCGCGACTGGAGTGACCCACAATGCGAAAGTCGAAGCAGGAAAACAGCGACTGACAAATATTTATCTTCTGATAGCGAATTTCGTCATATACTGTAGGACAAATTTCATATAACCCCCAGTCATATTATTAGTCTTAGTGTTTTTTTTTTTTGTTTTTTTATTTATTTTTTTTATTTAGTCAGATTAGTTTTCAGATATGTTGTGATAATTTTAATAATGTCATACTTTTTGTATATATTATATTATATATTATAAAATATTGTACAGATGAATATTTTTTTTTCTGAAAACAAATACTACTATAAGTTTTATGTTCAGTTTTGTGGTTTTAGTCTATTGCTGTTTTAAGTAAGATATCTTTTATTATTTTAATCAGTGAAATATTTAGTTGATAATTATTATCATGGAAAAAATTATTATTATTATATGTATATAATAATAATCTTTATAATTAATATTACACTTACCTTTTGGGATTAGGCAATATATTTTTTCATTTTTGACTCTATTTGGAAAAAGGTCACTGAAATTAGGATATACAAAAATATATTTTTCAAGTTTTTTGACGTTATTTGATAAATGCATAATGGAAAGTTAGAGATTTATTTATATTATAAACAAAAGATGTACAGAATACATAAAATAGGAGTAAAACGTATGGTACATTTTTGAGATAAAGTGAATTTAGATTTCTTCAGAATTTTTCCACGCTATGGAAATTTATTGTTTTGATTTCATGTAAAGTCCCTCTTTCACCTTCAATATTAGTGAGTCAATATTGGATTACGTCTGAGTATTGACCGTCTTAGAGGTATATTGTAATAATATAATATTGATGGAAATAAAATTGGCTGAAATCAAAATAATTTGATTTTTATTGAAGCTCTGTCAATATAATTGAAAGAGTTTCATTATTATTTCACATGTAAGGGGCATATTGAGCAATATTACATCAAGCATTAGCAAGCTCTTGGTTTGGAGTGTATGCCGTTACTTCTCGTAATAGTTCCTTACATGTCGTTACTTCTCGGAGTAGTTCTAGTTCAGGAGCCCGCAGCAAAAAAAGTTGAAAGCAAAGCCTTTCATTCAAAGGTTTGGGGATTTAAAATGAACATGTCCACAGGGCTGACATGAAAAATGCACTTCGACCAACTTATAGCCGCTGGAATACAAAATGATGGCCTGAAAACCATTGAAATTTTAGGACTATTTTTAGTTTTTCACCTATAATTCCTAAACGGTGCTGTGTATGTGCTGTGTATCGAAAATGTTGTGTTATATTTAATTAAAGAGCATCGAATTCTGAGTCTAATGAGTACCACAACATAATAATTTGGATAGCTGGTGTGGTAGAAAATTACGGTCAAAACGTCGATTTTTTTCAAAAATTGAGGCCGAGTGATATATATGAGTCTACGATATAAAAATACTGAAAACTAAAATCAACAGAATAATAAGATTTTGATATAACAATATGAACATGCGTAGTTATTTTAATATTAAATTACTAATAACTAAATTACTAAATAACTACATCTAAAGTATTAAAATTTAACGCGAGGGAGGGTTGTTATTAACTCCTAACTCTTTTTCGACTTTTAACTTGGTTCTATATTTGGTTTTCATTGCGGCCAGTGTCGAAAAGCCCCTTTCATACATATAATATATATATATATATATATATATATATATATATATATATATATATATATATATTTATATAATAATAATATAGCTATGGAATCCAAAGATTCGTACTCTCCAGCAAGATTCAACCAAAATTAAATTATGTTTTAATTTTAAAACTTTTATTTCAGTGAGCAATCTTATGGCAGTTCTATCAATTTTCTATTTCAGTGGTTATTAGCTCAAATTTGTTTTCTTCACTGTCGATAAATGGATTCTGTATCCCGAAAACATTTGAAAAAGTAAAAATGGTTGTCAGGCGGAGAAAATTCGGGTGAATATGGTGGGTGCGGTAAAATCTTAATTTTCGTATCACGTAAATGTTTTAAAGTTAACTGATAAACATGTATCATATATATATATATATATATATATATATATATATATATATATATATATATATATATATATATATATATATAAAATATATAATACGGGAAAAACATTGGAATTTTCCTACCTCTCTTAGTTTTTGATATATTCTCAATATGAAAAATAACAAAATCGCTACATCGCCCATTTTAATGGTAAATGGACTAACTTTCAGCCCACTTTAGTTTTTATATCCTACAATAACTCTATCAACATCTGCCAATCAGTGAAAACGAGCGAATATTTTCTTCTTTTTTTCATTTTTTATCAATTATAAAAACGGATTTTGAATTTATTGAAGCCTCCAACATTATATCTTAAATTTGTTTTACTATTATTTCAAATCGCGTTGGAAATCAGCTGCGATAACTAGTTGCGTATGGTGTTCAAAAGCAAGTAAATGGGACTGTACATTGTAAAGTATATTCTCTATATTTAAAACAAAAATAATTCCTCATGATTTTTTTATGGCAGTACGTTCTGGTAACCAATAATTCTGGAGATTAAATTAGTTTCTATACAAATTTTAAAACTTAATTTATACCTTAACGTATTTTTAATTATTAATTGAGATGAAGACGGTTGCTGATTCACTGCCGTTGAAGTAGGGGCGATATTTGAACCTTAAACTCATTTTTAAAAATGAAATTGGACGACCTGGTGCAATTATCTCTCATTGTTTACTGATAGCGTTATCAGCAATTTCCTAGTCCACTTTCTATGTCCCTTTTACTTTTATCTTTTAATTCGTTGTGGATAATTTCAACTCTAGAATCGTAGTTTCTTCTTGAACAGTACAATACAAAGCGCAAACTTGATCTAACGATCAAACTTAAAAGACGAGAAATCGATAGATAATTTAGCCTAGCTAACTGAGCAGCTGTTTATGTTTAACCAATATCTGAATTTATCAATGATCAATTAAATCAAATGGTTAATGATGATTTAATAGCTCATCAGCTGTTAAAATTTAATCTTTCCAGCTGTTTCGTAATGTTATTCTCTTTTCCATAGTGATGTGTTGACTACCAAGATTGTCGCACAAGAACTGTTTATTCACACACCAGCTGAAGTAGTCATCAATTAGAGACAGTACCTCACTCCAATACATTTACACTCCTGCCAAGCTCATTCCTTTAGCACCCTTAAATATCTTTCCTTCAAAGCGGTTAGGAATTAGGTGTGTGAATACATCAGATATTTTTAATGGAGAATAAAAAATCTGGTGCGGTGCGCGCATCACACAACTTTTCCTTACCGTACTATAATAATTATCTTTTTAATATAATTTTCAAAAGTTGACATAAACACTGCTTTTAATAAACTCATCAAGCATTCACTTCTTCTCCCACTTAAGTACAATAAAACAGTTTTTTAAACAATTTTAGTACAACTATTCTGTACACTACCTATATATTTCAACTTTGTCAATTTGCAAATATATTTTAAAAGTTTCTGGTTTAGTTTCCACGGAAACATTTTCTTTCCATTAAATAATGTGAAAGTAGAAATTATTAAGTTAATTTCCGCTTTGGTATTCATAAATTGTTTTACTACAGAGCGTATTGTTTACAACATATTGGCGGATTGGTGGAAGGAGATTCGATCGCATCCATCTCCTTTCGGATGCGCTCGGTTATCCATCTAGGGTCTTATACTCCTTATAAAATGCACTGAATCTTTGCTAATTCCGATTTTGATGATTCTTTTACTTTTTTTTTAGAGAATTATTTACCTTTCATATAATTTCGTACATAATTTACCGTAAAATGCATACTTTTTAAGCTATGCGCAAATAAAATATTCTTTTCTTCATAACTTTTTTCCCTGCACTTTTTCGTTGATATACTACATAAATGAAAAGTTAAAGGTCTTTAAGGTGAAGACATTAGGCAAGTTTCACCAAAATCGTTGGAGCCCTTTTCGAGAAAAATGTAAAAAAGTGTAAAATCGAATATATAAAGTGGCACTTCCGGTTAGTCGATTTTGACGAAAAAGTTGCTGTAACATCAGAGTCATATACCTACCTTAAACACGTAATTTGAATATCGTACGACTTTTCGTTTTTGAGCTAGGCTGTTCATATACACACAGACATACAGACCATTTTGCGAGGCTTGGTCATTTGGACTCAGCGGACCTTAAAACGTGTATTTCCGTTGAAAACTCGAATTCGAAAATTTTCACGATCGCAATACTTCTCCTTACTATATACTTCGTATATAGGCAAGGGAAAGTAAAAAAAATAAAAATAAAAAATGAATCTTAACTACTTCGTTCAGACTTACATTCGTTCATAGTTATAATTTGCTCTAAAGATATTATCGAGTTCTCCAAAATGTTAGCTCCTGTCTGATCAGTTGTGTGTTGTTAAGTGAGGGTTTGTAATATTTTGTAGTTGTTCGGATTAGATGACAGTTTTCTTCAGATGAAGAATAAACAAGTGATATTGTCTTCTTCGTGGTGTTTTTTAGGTCAGGTGTTGTAGATTAAATAACAATGAAGTTTATCAACTGTTTCTAATCATTTATTAACTGTATTTTTCAATAGAAACTAATTGTTTAGATTTATATGTATATATTATTAAGATGCATAGATCGGTTATATTATTTATTTATTTATTTATTTATTATCATGTAAGTAAGTATAGTAATCTTTAAATATATACAATGGCATAGCTAAGTCAACTGTCGCCCCAAGACTGGAACTGGGGGGGAGGGGCAGGGCATAGGGGACACTTGGCCTAAGCGGCATAAACTAGAGAGAGGCAAATTTCGAATGAATGATTATTTTTAAGTTAAGTAAAAAAAATTTGTTTCTTTTTTTTGATAGTTTTGACCTTAATTCGATCAACAGAATGAGTTACTGTAGATATGATGATATTTATTTCGAAATATACTACATAAAGTACTGTTATAAAAATGTTGACTTTTATTTGAAGGGGATGAAAGAAGGCAAAATTAAGTTCCCCCTCTCCGCCCGGCCGTAATCCTGTTTTCGGTTCTGCTATCACTTTACCACAATTCCAGGTTATCTCCTTCTAGAGAAATACGATACCGGCACTCATTCGAGCACTTAAATAAAATATTCGATACCAGTCAGATATCGAAAGGAATATTGAATCAATGTTATCGATACCAAAACTACTTGGTATTGAAAGGAAGGTATCGATACTTTACTTGTATCGATCGGTATCGTAAGTCCCTATCTGCTTATTATACACATTATTTCATGATTACTAATTTAAAGATATGTAGACTTAAATCCGATAAAGTAAATCCTCTTTTCTGAGCCATAAAAAAGAAGGAAAAAAATTATTTCTTGGTAGTTTGCTACTCCTCCCCCCTTTGCACTACCCTAGCTACGCCACTGAATATATATATCGTACAAGTAATCCTCAGAGCCCATATATTTCTTCTTTCTACTCGTACTAATGACTTTAGGGAAAAAGTATGCGATTGGCTAAAAAAGAAATTCAACATTACTATTACTAATAGTTGTTGGCTTTCAGGTAATGAGCGACTAAAGTGGCCCGTTCCCCGCACTCATGGGAATCACATCTCCCTCAAGTGTTTTTATCCTGAATCCTTAAAGGAATACGACGTCCTGATTTTTCTTGAAGGATTCGAGAAGAGTTAAGTGTGAAACAAGATATGTAACTAAACATTAATGCTTTAAATTTTGTCTTTACTTCCTTGTACGCAATAAAGAAAGTATTGTAATCGCGAAAATTTTCGGTTTTCAGATTTCAACGGAAATATCCATTTTGACTAGTTTCGTCGTGACTTCTGTACGTACGTTCGTTCATTCGCTCTCAAAAACGATTAGCCGTAGAAAGTTCAAATTTTGTATTTAGGATTATTGCAAAATCTAGTTATAAATCTCGCTTTTTGGTCACTACATCACTACATGATTACTTTACTTGAAGGTCATTATTGATTTTCATCAAAAAATATATTAAAATATAATGTAAAACATCTCAAATTTGGTAAATTAGACTGTTATATCAATATTTAAATAATATAACAGATTTTGGTTGAAATTGCATCGCCCAAAGGGATACTTTACTTGAAGGTCATTATAAACTTACATCAAAAGGTATATTGACATTTAATACAGAGATCATATGGTTCGGTGATAATGACTATAAACGCGATTTTTTCCCCATTTTAATTAAACAATTTTATTATTTGATTTAAGTGTTAAAATTAAGTGTAAAATACTTTTTTTTCCTCCCCATTTGTGAGCTGAACAAGTCTTGGAGTTATTTTAATAGATTCGATTTTCTTTTTTTCTCATATTTTATTTATGCCATTTTTTAATTATTTTTTATATCTTGTATACATTTTCTTTTCTTTTTTTTTCAATTTCTTATTCATCATATATTTATAGCCTTCATGGAAGCATCAAAACTTAGATTTTTTTCTTTAATTTTTAAATACCAGAGTTAGTGGACTTACCAATATTAAATTTCACTGCTTATTTCATTCCAGGTTCACCTATCTCCAGGCGATTTATTATCGTTAATTTCTCTTCCAAATACAATGTGAGAGATCTATATTTTAAATAGCGTATTAGGAATTAAAAATGCAGTTCAACACAAATCAAACACAGGGTGTTAATACATTAAGAAAAATAACTGATTGGGCCTTAGAGAAAAAAGTTTAGAAAAGCGCAAGTTATTAAAAACCAACCGTTGGTGGTAGAGTGTGTTTAAAAGCTGACAAAACGATTCTTGTAAAACAATATTTTTTTTTTTATTTTCTTAAAACTAATTACTCATTATTTTAATTATATTTTTGAATAGCGTAAATTACTCATTATATTAACAATACAATTTCTCACTGAAGATTAATTTAATGAAAAGTTTAATTAGAATCCACCGATAAAGAAATTAAGAAAATAAATACGCTTACAAATGTTTATAGCTAATTTTTATTTTAATTAGATTTTTTAAGCTTATCAGCACATAAAGTGTTTATTATACAGATGGAATTAGAGTATGTACGTACTTAAGTACTTCAAATCGATCTTTCTCTTTTCTATTGTATAAACTATTGAAAATGAGAGCAAATGAAGTTATAACAACATGTAATAATGCTTAAAATTATTATTTAATTTTGTATCCCTATTACTTTTCTTAAGTTTTTTTTATTTTTTCTGTTGCTTATATAAATGTTAAGGTAGTTTTAGAATTAGAATTATACATTTCGTTAATTGTTGAATTGGTTGATATAATTTAGTTAATTCTGTAATCGCTCCTTGCAGATAAAAAATATTATTTTAATCAATATATTCCATATATTTATAAACCTTGGTCGCCTGGACTGTAACACTGATGGGAGATTGTTATTTCGCTAGCCATTGGTGCCTGGCGTTTGAGTTACGCAACGATGTTATTTTGTTTATAACATATCATGTTATTCACAGTAACATCTATTCCATCCTCACTATATTAATGTAGTGGCCAGTTATACGCAAACCAAGCAACATTAAATTTAGACCTATAGTCCTTGCTACATCATCATTGTAATAACTATTCTATTTTCCTAACCAGGCTGAGCTGGGGATGTAAATATCGAACAAAAATAACCATATATATCGTATCGATTAGTTTTCAAATATATGAAAATAGTAATTCGATATATTAATAAAAAAAATATCGATATTTCGATATCTCAGGCCTCGATATTTTTAATCTTTTAAAGAAGGAAAAGTGGTTTTACATTGAATTGAAGGATTTGGTAATATAAATTAACAAGTCTTAGATTTGTAATAGTTTTAATAACAACTAAATTTTTATATATTGCTTATCACAAAAAAATTGTTATTCACAGTAACATCTATTCGCTTATCACAAAAAAAAGAATCAAATTATTAACATTTGGCAATAAAAAAAAAATTATTATAAGCAACTAGAGAAAATAAAATAAAATTCCTTATACATAAAAAATAATTAAAAAGGAAGGAAGAAAATCAATATCGTATGAATTACTAAAAACCTATCAAAGTATTAACATTTATTATCGACATGACTCGTTACTAACCTTCAAAAAAAATTAAAAAAAGAAGGAGGAAAATAAAACATTCAACTTTGGTTGTTGAACCCGCGTACTTGTAGAATTTTTTTTTTCGTTTTACATTAAAATGTTTTGTGGAAAAAATATCGGTTTTCGACATTCAAATGTTAATATCGATATTATGATATATCGAGTTAAAATTATCGGATAAAAATATCAATATATTTCTATTAAAATATCGATATTTCGCTATACATCCCAAGGCTGAACGAATCTTTTTCCTTTATGGACAAATAAGCCTTCAGAGACTTCTTCCCATTTCACAAAGCCGGTGTACTGCATGAAATAAAATTAAAAAGCCTTGGTCCATCCAATATATGTTCAAAATTTCAAGAGAAAGGTGTGTAGATACTGAAAAACGACTTAAAAACATTTAAATATCTGATGTGGACACCGAATTAGATCCTTGTACGCCTATTAAACTATAAATCGGTGGGAAAAAAAAAATATCCTGAATTTGGCAACTTTTACCTGAATTTAGTAAAAACGGCACTCGGTGTCGTGAAATCTGTTAGCATCCATCTATTGACATCTGCACAGAGACACACACACAAATACAGACAGCCTCCCTTCCCCCATACACACCATTTTAATTACCTTAAAGCTCCCGACCTCAACTGAAAAGGACCCGTTGGGGGCTTGTTTATCTCTTGAGCGAGCTTAACGAGCGGAAGTTGACAGCTGTGATCTAATTACTGCAGTAATAATTTAAATTACGGTAAGGCCCCGATCTCAACTGATAAGGATCCGTTGGTCTAAGTATTTCTTGTGGGCATGCGTAGGATGCCCATATAGCGTAGGAATTTGTTGGCATATGCGTTTTTATGTTTCTCAATTGATGAAACATCGACTTTGGAATCATCCAGTAATATCCTTTACTTCACAAGCCTTAAGTAATCAAAAAAGAAAACAATAGTGCTGATGAAATTAACTAATTATTAGATGTAATATAAATTTGAAGCACAACGGTTAAATTATCATCTGCATTCCTCATATTCTACACTTAAATCTAAAATTAGAACAAAAAAAAATGTTGAATTTGTAAATATTTATCGTAGATTATCTTATCGTTAATCTTGACAATATAATAATATAGATTGCTACATATATAAATAGATCGTATTGCCTTGTGGTCAATTGATTAAAATTGTAACCAAGAAAATAGATAAGAGTCACTCGATGATCATTTCTGTTGCGGTACTCTTAAGCCAAATCTCTAGCAATGGGATTCACAGCGATTGAAAAAAATACTATATTTTAATTTATATAACTCGAGTGGCTTACAAGGATCAAGATTTTTTTTTTCTCTCTCACTCACGCACCCGAATTATTCGGCGTCTAGGGAATCATCCCGAGCTATCAATTAATCGAGTTAATTGATTTTACCGATGTCTTTTAAGAATTCATGTAATAATTAATATCATATCCAGATATTATTCTATTAAAATAATCCATTACGTAATTTTTGTGGTTATACAAATGTCTAATTTTAATTGCTTCTTTCAATAAAGTGATAAAATTATTAAAATGTCACTCAAGTGACATGAAAATTGTATAAAATATATAATCATTTTTATCCGTTTCCATTTTTAAGAAAAACTGGTCTTGAGCCCAACATTATCATGTCATGGGCGGTTAGCTATTTAGAATTAATGATTATATATAGTGAGAACAGAATTTAGAGTTTTGGAGTCCCTTGGCCCAAAACCTTTTGCCAACCCCTCTCCATACTATCGGGGTGGGAGGAAATGAAGGGTTTGGTCTTTCTGGAAATTTTCCTCAAAAAAATAATCTTTATGATGCCAATTTTAGTTGTATCGCATAATAACATCACTTATGAATATAATTGGAGAATCAAGTTTTTTTATTATTTCGGATGTATTAAGTAAATTAAAGCGCTGGGGTATCCTGGAGTCATGCTTTTCCATCCAAAAGTGGGAGGGGGGGCAGGCCTGGCTCGTGGTGTCCCAGGCCGATTGTAAATAGTGTATATAAGTATGCTTGCGTTTAGATGTTACGTTTATTTTATTTTATATGAGTTTATTTGTTATTTCTTGTATTAAGTTTATTTTTTATTTTGTTATTACTTCATTTTTTGTAAATATAGTATGAATGATTTCTTTAATCACTATTACCTTTTTCTCTGCTGAGACAGAATGTAATATTACTCAATAAATAAATAGTTTCAATCCTAAAAAAAAAATCTCTTCGATAGCTAATAACACAAAATACATGAGGTGTTTTGCCGGGAACAAGTTCATTAAGTGTTTTCCTGTTTTTCCTTTGTTCTTCTTCCTCCCTACCCTATAACCCGCTACTGTGAGATATTTTTCATTGTTTGAAACAGTTATCTGTTCTGTTAAATGAAAGAAACTATTTCAATTAAAGAGATTGCTATTAAACAGCCACTAGTCGAGACAAACTGACAGCTAAGCTAACGACTCTCATAGCAGCGGCCTTTGGACAGACCTGCACTGAAACGTCTGTTCTGCCCCGTTGTCTAAGCCTATTCTAACTCATTACAAAACTACGCACAACTTCAACCAACAATAATTACGTACACCAATAAACTCTATAAAAGAAAATTGAATGAAGACTTTTCTTAACTCATCTTAAACATTTTGTTTGTTATTTATACCATTATTATTTTTTTTAGCGTGCGCCCTTTGACCCTAACAAAGTGGGCCTGTATATAGTTTGGTTTTTCAAAGTGGCTTCTATACAACAAAACATGGAGTCTAATTTTTTGTCAGTTTTTTGTTTTCGGCCCAAACATAAGGGTTATCTTCTGGGCTATGATAGATAGCATACGATACGTAGATACATAGACCACAGAAATGTATACAGAATGGTACAAAATATATGTATATATAAAATAAAAAATAAACATATAAAAAGATAAAGAACAGTAATAAATTAGTGAATGAAAACCTTTGTGTTATTGTAGTGGAATAAATACTTCCACAAAGTGGCCGCGATTTTCAGGAGAGCTTTCTCCTGATTTCTTATTGTGTCACGAAATTCTTTTAGAAACTAAAAAAATATAATTATTTTTCTATTACAGCACATTAGGAAGTCTAAAACAATTATTTATTAACTCATAGCAATGATGACATTCCTTACATTTTTTTCATTAATTTCTTACATCCACTTCAGTCTGACCGTATCTACGTTTCGGGGTTGTTTCTCCATCTTCAGGATAAAATTCTCTTTACAATTAAGTCTTCATTACAATCTATACAGAAATACTGTATATGTCCAAAAAGATAGCTCATATTTTCTAAAAGTTATGAACTGATTTCATGAGTTCATAGTCGGACATATACAGTATTCCTGTATACATTATAATGAAGACTACATTATAAATTTATTCTGAAGATGGGGAAATAGCCCCGAAACGTAGATATGGTCAGAATGAAGTGGGTGTAAGAAATTAAAGAAAAAAATGTATGGAATGTCATCATTCCTAAGAGTTAATAAATAAAAAATTATAAAGATGACAACAAATAAAAGTTACATTAAGTGAATGATGTAGGAGCTCACAGATATTTGCGAAATAAAATACTTTTGTAGAGATGTTTTGCCGGGAATTAAATATATGACATAGTGGTTGGTACCATGGTAAAAAAATAAAACCAGTAAAGTAATAAACCTCATCAAATCATAAAAGTAATAATCAGTAAGTGTGTTAATATTTAAGAAGTGCCGACGTTTCTGGCTCTCCTCAGTGCTATGATAAAAAGACACCAATGATATAAGAAAATTTCACATTTTTCTTATTTTAATATTTTCTTGACAATTTTATTCCCTGACAGACCATACTCTCCATTATTCTTCTTATGGGTGTTATCTCTTACATTCTCATCATTGTTTAGTTATTTATTGGTATTTGAGAGACTTGAAATTTTGCTTTGGAACGTTTTGAACCTAGATCAGTAATACTGTCATTTCTGACATTATATCTGTAATGTCTTCATTACTGGTTCAACCTTACACGATCATTTGGAATGACATTACAGTTCGTCGCTATGCATATCTCAACGCAGAGAACCAGATTTATTTTTTTGGTTTCAAAACAAGTTATCAATGGACAGTTACTCAGAAAATTCCGTAGGCGATAGTGTGGGTTAATTTACTTAGAAATGGTAATAGAGTTGCGTGATCGTAACTTACCTCATTGAAACGGTACCACTTGCAAGATTAAGCTGTGGATTTGATGAAAATCAAACTATGATCGCTAAGGAGTTGTATTTTATAAAAAAAAAAATAATGTATAAATGTATAAATTTATAAGCGTAGTTTATAAAAAAAATTATTTTAAGTTATGAAAGAGTTGAAAATGACTGGAAAAAAGAAATAAGGGAAAGATTAGAGGGTATTAGAAGGTTTACAACAAACAAACGGGGGAAAAAAAGAACATATATAATATGGGTAATATTGTGATGATAATAATTTTTTTAGAGCTAAAATGAAAGGAAAAAAAATTGGTATGTATATTATGTCTAGCAATACATTGATAAGTATGCTGTGTTTGTAGCAATCCCAAGTAAATTCTTTGGCTAGGATTGCTTTGGGCAACATGATTCACTGATTTTCGTTGAATTCTGAAAGGTTTTTTATAAGAATCACTCCATTATTTAGGTAAGGTTTAGATTTAATCAATACCGAGTTGATCTGTGGAGTTAGAGCGGTAGCTAACTATACTGACTTGAGCTCCATTTCAAGTTCAAATGTCTTGATAGAAAATGAGTTTTCTTCAAAGTGGGAAACATGGTTTGACAGACATATCAGGATAGCTACCTAGCTACCTGGTCTACTTAATTCTAAAATGGTTCCTTCATATTAGTCAGGAAATAAATAAAACTTTTGACACACAGTATTGACCACTCTAACTCCTATAAATACCGCGAGATAAGCCAATACAAGTCTTCTTCACCAATACCTATCCCCCTTTGGCTCTTTATGTGATTTTTTGGTATTTAAAGAACCATTTCGTCATATTATTTAGAATATGACGAATTACGAGTACTTTCCAATGAGCTCATTACTTGACGATATCACTCGAGTTTACATGTAATGTCTCAACAACGTCACATCCTCAAGTATTTTCCGTGAATTGCAAAAATAATTTTCATTAAGGCACTCAAAAAATATCCTTGAAATGAAAAATATTCCATTTTTTTCAGCGATTTCCATTCTCAGTGACTCGCCTGAGGTATTTGTTAAGGTTAGTATCCTTGCATATGAGCGGTAAAAAAATGACGTTTCCGTTTCGTTATCCTGCGTATTTAGAGAATAGTTGATTAAAACTGTGCGCACACTTAATAAAACAATTGTTTCAAAGTATAAAATACAAACGATCGAATAATCTGTTCAACAATGTGCAATCAAATCGAAAATAAATTCGAACATGGCCGATTAATATCGATCAATAGATAGAAATGATAGACGAACTAATCGATTTTAAGGATGATTTCGATCTTCCTCCTCCACGAGTCGATTTAGACGATCCTCAACCATGGTTCTTGAAGTTCACGGAGCCAATATTGGAAGAAGAGAAGAAGGATGACAAGCCAATGGTAATGACCTCTTAGTGATTTAGGATAGTCCTTTATGTTAGTTAAAGTTCTTCTACTTTTGTAATATGCGCAGTAAAATAAGAAATGTAAATTGAAACATCTGTATATAGTACATATATGGTGTCTTATTTTGGTTTATTATTTTCAATAATAGACCTTTGTAATAGACCGAGAAAAAAGATTTTTAACGCCCATAAAACATTTTAATTTGGTTTTACATTTTAAGATAAATAGTACACAAATATCGAATACAAATTTGAAAGGTGATAAAATTTCCTAAAAAAGAAAAAAAAAATATTGAAACCGGACCAGTATAGTATAGCGTAATGAACTTTATAGACTAGTTTTCGGCGCCACATAGCGTGACCATCCTCAATGATGAATCGTGGGCTCCTAGCTTCCTCGCATCTCTCTACTTCATCCTTCGGTGGATTATTTCTCCACTTTCTTCAGCTTCTTCGTCTTTCCTTTTTCTTTTCTCACCTCCAACGTTTTTCTCTGTACAATTTCATCCTTTGATTCTTATCCTCCCCATTTTAGCCTATTTACTTTGATACAGTTTCTTTAGAATACTCTTAGTTTACGGCGATCATCTTGGGACAGGCTTAACGTATCTGCTCCAGAGTCTATTGCTTAATTTCTTAGATATCTTTTACAACAAATTCTGCTAATGTTTCTATGGAAAACGGTCCAAATTTTTTTAGTTATTTGATGACTCGAAAACATAATAACTTTACCGAAGCACTCCAAATGCTCATTTGAATGATAATCTAATTATCTGAACTCTAAACCAACGCGATAGGGAAAGTCCTGTGAATATACAGAGCAGATATTTTTGAAATATTACTATTTGGAAATAATAAACCTTTGTGTAATCATTTGCAGCGTTTTTTGTTCTGTTATGAAACATGTCATAAAAGTAGAGGTTTCGTTTGCTAAGTCGATTCCGAATTCAACGGTACAAGAACCATATCATCAGAATCATATATAATTAAAAAATAAAAAAAAAAATATATGATGTGGGCAACACATGACTTCCTTGTACGCCTATTAAACTATAAATCGGTGGCTCAAAAAGTGATCCTGAATTGGGTTACTAGTTTCCGACGATTATAGCAGTATGTCAAAAACGACACTCGGCGTCCCGACATCCATCTATTGACACACACACAAATAGAGAGGAAAACCACTTATTTACACTCAATTTTAACACTTAAAACAATTAATAAAAATGTTTAATTGGATTGGAAACCAAATTGTGTTTGTAACCTTTATTACCAAAACATATGATTTATGTATTTAATTTAAATATAATTTTTGATGTAAGCTTATTATGTACCGTTTTCGGCTCACAATTTTTAACCAAAATCTAGTAAATACATTTATATCGGTATAAAAGTTCTATTTGAGATGTTTTACATTATATTTTAATATAATTTTTGATGAATGTCTAATATGACGTTCAAGTAAAGTAGCCCTTCGGGTTTTCCAATTTAGACCAAAATCTAGTATGTTATTTAAATCAATATATAAGTTATAAATACCAAATTTGAGAAGTTTTGCAAAATTTAATATAATTTTTGATGGAAATAAATTATGACCTTCAAGTAAAGTACCACTTCCGGTGATCATGCAGTGACCAAAAAAGGAGGTTTACAACTAGATTTTACAACAATCCTAAATAAAAAATTTCAACTTTCTACGGCTAACCGTTTTTGAGTTATGCGAAATACGCACGTATGAACGTACGTACAGACGCCACGACGAAACTAGTCAAAATGGATATTTCCGTTGAAATCTGAAAACCAAAAATTTTCGCGATTACAATACTTCCTTTACTTCGTACAAGGAAGTAAAAACCAATGATTTAAATGAGAATTTAATTTGATCCTATTTTTAAGCAGATTCTTAGTTACAAGACTAATAAGTACTTGGGTGATAAGATAAAAAAAATTAAGAATCTGAGTTCGAAGAATGAAAATAAATCGAAATCACAATGATATGAAGATGAGTACAAATTACAAAGTTTCAATGAAATAAATGAAATTGGATTTTTTTTAAATATCCTGTAATTTCTTGTTTATTATTTCTCTTTGGTTTTCTTCTATATTTGACTACTTTGATGTTATTACAACACTGGCTTCAAACAGATATGTCGCGTGGATCAGACAGTTTGCAACTCTTAGTCCTGTAATGACCAAATTGGTACTAACAATATCTGTGAAGTTGAGCATCGATATATGCTTGGAGAGTGGGACATATAGCATAATGAGGTATATGATTAATTGATTAAATTATAATTGTGTATTATTTTCTGTTTGTTAACCACAAAAATGGGTTTTTATTTATTACAACCTTGATAATTCTCCAAACGATAATTTAAGGATTCAACTGTTGTAGTTTCCATGGCCACCAGGTGCTCCTCGACCTTTAGTCTTTAAGACAGATGTAAAGCTGCAAGAAGTACTCGACTTCATATGTAAGCCTATTAAGATATCAGAAGATGGAAATCACTGGAGGCAGGAGGTATTTATTGCAACGTAATAGACTAAATTATAAAGTATAAAGTAAGTTCAACTTGAAATTAGTTATATCATGTAATGTTATTAATTATTATAATCATGTAATGTTGATAATTATTATTTTTTAATTCACACCAACACCTCTTGTCTCAGAATCTTTCTTTGGACACTTGGGCGGCGATTTTTGAGTGAAATTATATTTCACTCATATTATATTATATTATATTATTTTTTATTATATTTTATATATCTTCCTGAAGGCAATACAACAAATCCTCCCCTAATTACTGCTTAGGATTCTCTCAATTTAATGTCTGTTTCTATGATGTATTTTGATTTCCTGAGTTAAATTTTTTAGATCCAAATGGTTATAATAATAGTCTTGTGAGCATTAAGTTTGTTTTCAAGTAATAATTTAGTTTTTTGCCCAATTGATATCTTTCTACATCCAAAGATTTTATTAATTTTAATAACTTGTTTTTGATGTGATTGTGTGCTTAAAGTTCACAGTCTGTATATGTGTAACCACAAAACATTTTGTATCTGAAATAGTCTCGAAATAAACTGTCAGTCTGATTTTTCTTCTTAGAGTAAATGTTTCGATTGATTTTAGATGTTAATCTTAAATCTTCAAAATTTTAGACATCGTATTCCATTTTTCTTATTTTAGGATATTCCTTCGGTAGTTCCGGGTTGACTCATTGTGACCTGGAGGTCCCTTCTACGAGAACTGCCGATAGATGGCTGCATTTTCTGGAAAAATACTGTTGTGTTTCCTATTGCAACCCCGTTTCATAATACCATCATCTCCTCCTACACTTTAAGATTTAATTTTAAAAAAACAAAACACAAACTATATGTTTTTATAAAGCTAAATTTTCAAAACAAAATCAGCAAAATAATTAACATTTGTTTTAAAGGTTTCTGATGAGCCAACGAACAGGACTTATGATGAGTTTTTGAAAAAATGTTTGATTGATTCACTTGCCAATGTCAAATCTCGATTCTCTGGGTTTTGTCCTTACAGGAACAGAATCTACAGAGATATGTTCAGTAAGTACCGAGAAAAAACGTTTTTTGTGTTTCCTCTAAAGTTTCATAAATGGTGCTTAAACTTTTCAAAAAACGAAATCGATATATTGTTGTATATTGTATATTTTAGATTATTTCTGAACTTGAAATTTATTCTAGCCATCTTATTATTCAATTCGTGGAGGAGGAAAAAAAAACTTGTTTTTTTTTTAACATATGTTATTTTAAAAAAAATAATTTTGTTTTAAGATCGATTTTTATTTATTTTGTTTGGAATAAATTTCTGGAATTTTTTTTTTATAAATGTGTTGACAGTTGTGGGAAAAAGATCGTAAACTCATAATAAGGTAGTTCAAAATGTAACGAAAAGAAGTGGTGGACCATCAAATAAAGATTGAAACATTATGAAATATATAGCATATGCTGTCAAAGATTAAGCATAAAAATGTAGGTCTACTAACGATTTTTACGACTTCTGCTTTATTCTCGTCCTTTAAGAAGCCGCATAAGAGGTAAAGGAAGCAGTAATAATAGAAAATGAATAGAATTAGCAGACTAAAATATAAATAACAGACTTTCTTGAAGAATCGGGATACTATACAAGTGACGAGGCAGCTGATGGCGATGAAAAAATAAGATAAAACAGATAAGCTAGAGAACTATATGACTGCACTAACACAGGTGGTACTTAAAAACGGGTAAAGAACAGAACTGAATCATAGTCAAGATGGAGCTTGACGGTAAATTGATGGAAGCGGCCCAGAGAGTGGCGGAGGGGAGGGGCGGGGGGATACCTACTGTACTTAGGATCCATTTCTGATTGTACCATCGCTTCGATATAAACGAATTTACAAATTTTCTTAAAATCAGCTGTTCTTTTAGTGTAATGTTGAGTTAGCTGTTTTACATCCGCCTTTTTCAATGTGATTGATGCCCGGTTCTTCTGTCAGCGTGCTAATAAAGATATCTCACAATATCTCACTGTCGTGACAGTGCTTCCATGACAAAACGAGGCTTCACACTCGGACTGGGGTTAACAAATAAACTAACAAACACCAACCTCAAACACGCCCATTTTAAGCTTCCAAACTTCTAACCTGCAGCCTTCCGCATAATGGTCTAATTAAAAAATAGGCAAATATAAGTAAATGTATAAACTTTATTACTTATCACATAAATTAAACTAAAAAATGTATAACTTTACAATGCGGTCGTATTATTAGCGTCTACCCTCGAGCTTAGCCAGTTGCCGCACTAGCACTCTCTAGCGCCATTCGTGCTAACTAACTGCTTTGTATTGGATTATAAAATTCGTATTAATTGGAAATATTAAAATTATCACTGCTTTAATTAAATATTAATTAAAATTATTAGTGCTGTCACCTTCTGGTAGTCTGGGGAAGTTGTACCTGAAGTAGTAATAGATGGAATTACGGAAAGGCCCTGACCTCAACTGAAAAGGAGCCATTGGAGTTTCGTTTATCTCTTGAGCGAACTTAGTGAGCGGAAGTCGACAGTACTAATAATTTTAAATAATTTTTAATTAAAGCTGTAATAATTCTAATGAATGCGAATCTTGCAATAGAATACAAATCAGTTAGTTAGCAGAAATGGTGATTGAGAGTGTAAGTGCTATTAACTATTACCAACAAGGCCCATTCGGGCTGCGAAGTTAAGCGTTGGGGCTACACTAAATCTGACAATTCCTTCCATATTCTGCCCTTACAACTTAAAACCTTTCTAAAAATCCATAATTTATTTATAACAAATAGAAAACCTATCTTTAATAGCCTTAATTTTCAATATGTTACTTTTCTGAAAATAGATAAGTCCATACTTACTCAAACCCACTAGTTTCTAACCTTCCTTCTCATTCTATTTCCGTTAATCCTCTGAGAAGTCTGAAAAGAAGTCTCGGAGCCCTCTAGCACAGAACTGTTATTGGACTGTGAACAATGGGTTGCTTCATCAAGTCTTCATGTATCGGGCAGCGTATTTGCATATTGTATTTTTAATGTAGTTGTAAATCTCAATACATATACAGCATATACAGTTCAGTCAATGGATGCTCGAAACGGGGGTTGTAGACGGAAATGACGGGACGGTCAAAACCTACTTCAGGGCTTTGTTTGGAATAACAATTAGTAAAGTAGTAAACATACTAAAAGTCTTGGGATCTAGGAGTAGAGACAACGAGAGGAGGGGCGTTATCTTATCTTATCTGTTATAGTTTAAGAAATATGCGCTCTTCAAAGTAACCAACGATAAATACAAAGAAAGGAAAAGTATAGTCCAGTGTAGTATAGAGACAAATTTTATTTTTTTAATTTTGTTATTTGGAACAGAAGTATATTTCTTAATTTCTAACAGATGCGAAAAAATTAATAGGAACATTATTATAGGAAATTTTATAATCTTCAATCCTTTACATAAAATGTTTTAAGCTACAAAATGTTCGAGATATAAACAAAAAAACGCCAAAACATGACCTTCTACCTCTTTTTGCCTTTGCTCCTAGATCCCAGCACTTTTAGTATGTTTACCTCTTTACTATTCCAAACCAAGCTCTGAAGTCAATTTTGTCAGTCCCGTTATTTCCATCTACAACCTCTGTTCCGGATTGAAGATCCGGATTATTAGGGATCAGATTAGATCCCTCTGGAGATAGAGGAGTATTAATATAAAATATAGTATTAATAATAATAACTTTTCTAAATAATAATAACTTCAACATCTTGCCATTCATTTTCGATGCTGTGGCAATTCACCGACATTTAAGGCGTTTGCTCGCCAGGCTGTCGCGCGTCATTTTCTCTATCACAATTTTCCTCTCATGTCATTTGCTCTCTACGCAGCTCTTGCTTGTCTTAAGCCGTCCGTTCTTATTGCTACAAGGATTGTTTTAGCATTTTATGGATAAGCATTTTATTTTACTCTGATTTTATTTTCTGCTCACATCTGTTGCTTTTCACTGTTCCGCCTTACCCTCAAGCTCAAACCATCCAGTTATTTTCTATCAAGAAGCCTTCGGATCTATTAAGTTCACATCTCCTTCTATTCTACACCCACGTTCCCTGTTTCCTGTTCCACATTTCAATTCCTTTTATGCTACCTGTGAACTATTAACTTTATGCTATTCACTGTATTCCCAATTTGGAAGTATTACTTATTTGCCTCTTTACATCTTTTTTAATCGTTTACTCACTTTGTTTAATTATTTTATATGTCATTTGTAGTTAATTATAAATCTATCTCAATTCAATTGTTATAGATAAAATGAGCAAAATGGTCCACTGTTAATTATTGGTCCTCCACTGTTAATTAATTAATTACGCATATGCTTCCAAATATTCCATCAACCTCCTCATTGATTGGCCTAATGCATATTTTAAAATAAATCTTGATCATTATTATTTAGCTTATTTACTTATTATGAGGAAGAAGTTGACATTAACAAAGACCCTAAACCGCAGACACGCCGCAGGTGAGGTGATTCGGGTGGTCTCCGTCGGGATGAAGGAGAGAGGACTTCTTCTTCTGCGGGTGAAGGGCGACATAGACACTACGGTGGACAGGTTGAACCGGCTGTACAAGAGCAGCATGGGCTACGGAATCAGGAAGCAGCTCATGGTGAGTTGTCTTCATTAAAATAATATTTAACAGTAAAGAATAATAAAACAAAGTGTTATTATAAAGAATAATAAAAAAAAAATATTTTATAATAAAGAATAATGCAATTGATAAGCGAACCCGAATGTTGGATACAGATAGCACCAACAGCCCATGCCTATTACCAATTCCTCCCTCCAGGGACAAGCAAATAGGGATGTTAAAAAAATATCGATATACCGATATTTTGATTGATTATTTTTTTCCGATATATCGTAATATCGATATTAAAACTAGAGTATCGAAAACCGATATGTTAAAAAAAAAAGGAGTAAAATATATAAAATAAAAAAATCTACAAGGACAGTGGGTTTGACAAACAAAGAACAATAAAACTAGTGGTATGGTGAGTTCGTGTCACTATCTATAACTAATTACATCGGCACAAGAAATACCTATATTATAAAACACCATAATTGTGGCGCGTTTCTGCATAACCCTACATGTCCATTTTCAAAAATCATGAAAAAAATTCATTTGGATTCTATTGAACTCATCTGATATAAATAATTGTTTTTACTAACTATTAATTTAACTTTAGAGATATGATTTATCTAAAGAATTATTAAAGTTGAACGTTTTTGCAAAACCCTTCGAGACTACTGGATTTTTTTTTAATTTGCAGCAAAACCATAGGTCAATCCAACATGATCTTCGGAAATCGACATCACCACCCGCCATTTTGATACAAAATGGCGGCCGATTTTAGGTTTCATAGTCCATTATTATTATTCCCGGCCATTTATGGAGAATGTAAAAGTGTTTTGAAGTCATAATACCAAAGCCCCCAAAACAAATTATAATAATAATATATAAAAATAAAAATTAATTTGAAATATTTTTTTATTATGATTCGAAAGAACTTTTTATTGTTCGTTAGGATTATATATTTCGGAATAATAAACCATTATGTAATAATTTGCAGCGTTTAATTATTATATTTAAAAAAATAATTTTTAATATTAATATTAACATAATAGAGATCAGGATGATATATAGGGATATATGATAGATATCATAGGGATAGATGGTATATATCATCCTAATATCCCTCCCCTCTGGTGGGCCACCCTCCCACGAAATTGTTGTCAAAATATGATTTTCATATAAGTATTATATTTTGTATAATAATTTTTGATCCAATTATCATTCTTATCCTTAAAACTCACCCCCTATATGACGTTTATAGACACTTAATGATTACTTTCCTTCTCATTAAATCCCTCTCCCGAAAAAAAATCTGCGTACGCGCCTGAATGCAGACCAAATATCATTTAAATTAAACCTATTTCCGTGGAGCCCCATTTCTGTCTTATGCACCCCCATTTTTTTATTTTGACAGACCACTTGCAGGTTGAATTCTTTCCCCTGGAGTCGATATAGACCACTTTGGGAATGACTGCTCGGGCTTTAATTTGACGAATACGAAAAATGCTTTTATCATATTCGATAATTAACAGTTGACACAACGATATATTATTACTGCTTCGGATGGAATATATCTATGTCGTTTATTGAAAAAGTTTAAAGCGCCGTTTAGTAAACTTTACAGGGAACACATGAAACGTTTTTCCCCAAATAATATTTTTTTTTTAGATTTTGTCATTTATCGTGTGCAGTAGGACTTTATTCAGGTGGCAAAACTTTTACAATTAGAATATAGTTTTAAGGTTTCTAGCACTGGCGAAGAACAGAGTGACGACTGAGGGTGCTTACGTCATCAATCCGCGATTTTTAGACCATTTACAATTTTTTTTTTCTCGGTATATCCTGAGCGAGAATCGATAGAGATGGATTCAAGTCCCACAATAAATCAAAACCTAAATTTCGAATTTTTGGCGCTTAAGGCTTTTTCAAAAAACGAGGTCGATATACAGGTTTTAAATGGACTCTTCTTGTACAGGTTATTATGGAACGTAATTCGAAACAAAATAATATGTAATTTAACCTATTAAAAATTCGATGAAATCTACCCAGTTTTCGTTGTTTTTTTGTCACACTAGGTTAAAATATTTATTTCAGTCATTTCAAATGTAATATGCATTTCATGGCAATTGTGTACAAAGAAGTGTTTTCATCGCGGTTTTAGTCATTTGAAATTTGTTTATGAACTATTTATAAGATATCTTTATTACTTCTCAATGAATTATAAAAACAGTTATACGAAATTTAATATGCATCTGACCATAATCAAATCGTTATGTGATTTTATTTCGATAAGGGACGCGGGGAAAACCATAAACTTTGATTTAATTTCTGGTTTTAATCTGAAGTGGTTTAATAATCGATTGCCAACCCTTGCTGATCTTCGAATAAATTGTACTTGGCAGATGATACTATCTTTAGGCCGCAATATCTGGTATTTTAGGCAAGATTGCTGAGTAAATTTTAACAAAAAAATTAAACATATATGTATATATGTACAATGATTTATATTTCTGTTATCTACGTATTGGGCAACCTACCTCCTCCGAGATAGGGATTAATGTCATATCACGAAACCAAAAATCTTCATTACATATAATATTTTTGGAAATCAGTCAGATTTCAAAATAAAATGAAATTAACAAGTATATTTGTTTTCCGTATCATTACAGCCAACGATTCAATCAACAAGCTATGTATACTGCTAGTATTACGCTACAATGCCATTGGCACAGTAGAATAAGCCAAAAATGTGTGCACATGTGTGTTTTTGTGTATATATATATATATATATATATATATATATATATATATATATATATATATATATATATATATATATATATATAAGGTGCACTAATCTGTGATGTGAAACAACAACCAAATTGAGTTTCTCTCTGTAAAAAGAGTTCATTTTATTCCTAACATAATTTTTTCATAATTTACATCACAGGTTTAATTTACAATTAGCAATCTTATCTGTAAATATCTGATGTGGACGACACATGACTTCCTTGTACGCCTATTAAACTATAGATCGGTGGCTCAAAAAGTGATTCTTAATTTGGTTACTAGTTTCCGAAGATTGCAGTATCTCAAAAACACTCGGCGTCGCGACATCCATCTATTGACACACACAAATAGGGAGGAAAACCACTTATTTACACTCAGTTTTAACACTTAAAACAGGTAATAAAAATGTTTAATCGGATTGGAAACCAAATCGCGTTTGTAACCTTTATTACCGAAACATATGATTTATGTATTTAATTTAAATATAATTTTTGATGTAAGCTTATTATGACCTTCAAATAAAGTACAGTTTTCGGGTCACCAATTTAAACCAAAATCTAGTAAATACATTGATATCAATATAAAAGTCCTATTTACCAAATTTGAGATGTTTTACATTATATTTTAATATAATTTTTGATGAAAGTCTAATATGACGTTCAAGTAAAGTAGCCCTTCGGGTTTTCCAATTTAGACCAAAATCTAGTATGTTATTTAAATCAATATATAAGTTATAAATACCAAATTTGAGAAGTTTTGCAAAGTATGTTAATATAATTTTTGATGGAAATCAATTATGACCTTCAAGTAAAGTACCACTTCCGGTGATTAAGCAGTGACCAAAAAGGGAGGTTCACAACTAAATTTTACAACTATCCTAAATACAAACTTCAACTTTCTACGGCTAATCGTTTTTGAGTTATGCGAAATACGAATGAACGTACGTACAGACGAAACTAGTCAAAATGAATTCAGGGATGGTCAAAATGGATATTTCCGTTGAAATCTGAAAACCGAAAATTTTCGCGATTACAATACTCCCTTTACTGCGTACAAGGAAGTAAAAAGAGAATGAAGAGTTACCAAATTAATTAAAATTTTTGTTAATATAATTAACTTGTGTTTTTAGTCCTAATTTTTAAATATAAAGAATATAATGTATAATATGTGTTTTCCTGTTCATATGATTCGTTGAACGAATGTAAACTCATAGTGTATAAGTGAATTAGTATAAATTGAAAATATCTCAAATATGCATTTGATTGGTTGTACATTTGAAACCTGAGAATGAGCCAATTTGCTCGAAACGTTGTAGCAATGGAAAAATTAAAAACATTATTTGAAGATTGAAGGATTAAAATTACCTAAGAAGATTAAGAAAAAATAAATAAATTATTTAGTTTTCAATCTTCTTTCAAGAATTGAATAACGTCAAAAAGTTCAGAAATAAATAATATGATAGAATAACTACAATATATGAGAACAACTTTTTCTCTCGCCATCACTATTACAGTTCATAAGAAAGATGCCATGATAGTAAAAGCTGTCGTCACCGCAACTGTCGCATATAGTACACGATGGCAATAGCTGTCGCGGTAAATGTCCCTGTGGAAACGGACTTACATATTGGCAGCGGGTGTTGGTGGTGTCGGCATCGAACTTTCAGTTTTACTTAGCTTTTTATTATAATAATTTTTTTTTAATATACAATTACTTATAATTCCAAGCTTTATGTAACGATTCACTTTCAGGTGGAGGAGAAGAAGTTAAAACTGGAAATGAAGATCGACGACATGAGGGAAGAAACTTACATCTTGAGGATGATGTCGAAGAATTTTGTCGCCAAGAGTAACGCCGCAGTGGAGGATTTGAAGGACCGCAAAGAGAAGTTACTGGAGAAGAAAAAGTTCGACTTGGAGTTGCTCAAGCGTGCGACATGCGTCATTGAGGTGCAACAACATTGCTATTTCTTTACCGATACTCAGTAACGAGTCCAGGATTTCATTTTGAGTAGGAGAGAGGCCAACACCGGTCGGTATGTAGGTTTTTTGTCGAGGCGGAAGGATGCCATAAAAGTATGGTTGAATTTATGTCAAAATTTCGTTATGTTTATCTAAAATTTTGGATTGTTTAAAGTTTTGCACACCAATAAAGTTGTAGCGTTGAAAATTTGTATATAAATTGAGTTAGTGTAAGGGAAGCACATTTTGGGGGTTTCCACTTTTTTTATTCTTCTTCTTCTTCATCTTCCTCCTTTGTGCCTCTCAGCGTGGAGATGCCCCAGCCAGGCATCATGGATTCCGACTCTTTCCCTTTTTAAGTCCTATCCGGGAGATGTGATCGGACCATAACGGTCTGAGTCTTCCTCGAGGTCAACGTCCGGTGGGCCTGGCTTCATAATCTTTCGTGGACCCCGGTCTTCATTGATTCGGCATAGATGACCGAACCACTTTAGCTGCCTCTTTTCGACATTGTCTCTCAAGGCGGGTACTCCAAGATCTCCACGTATCCGCTCATTTCTGGTCTGATCTCTCCTTGTTCGGCCTGCCACTCTCCGGAGGTACTTCATTTCAGCGGCTGTAACTCTACTCCAGTGTCTGTCCAGCGGGACCCAGCTTTCACTGCCATAAAGAAGGGTAGGAGGTAGATGGCCTTGAATATGTGTAGTTATACACTGTTTTCTATCTCCCTTTTCCCCACTACTGAGCTGCAAAGCTGATAATATATATTATTTGCTTTTTTGATCTTGTTAGAAAACTCTTGGTCAATTTTTCCATTTCCGCTGGGCATAATCCCAAGATAAGTGTAGTCCTCTACTTTTTTTTCAAACCCCCGTTATTTTAATATTTTGTAATTTATTTTTTAGTGAAAAAACGACCTTAGTGGCGGAGCTCTGCAGCTTATGGGTTTTATTTTAATAATGGTAATTACAGGAACAATAATGTTTTTTTGGAGAAATTTTTTATATTTTTCTTACATTTAGTAGCTGAAGCAGTTTTTACCCCATAATTCAGATATGCACCACTCCCTCAATTGTATTTCTTTATTCTTTTTAATAAAAATTAATTTAATTTTTAGCTAGGCACTGTGAAGAAAGAGTTGAACAATGTAGCCGTTACAGAACACAGTTTAGTTACGATAATGTGTTTATCTTTACCGTGCGAGGCACCGACGTTTGAGATAAGTGAATACAGGAATTTGATGCTAAATTATCGCAAATAATTATCTCGAACTCTAACAACACGAGAAATAAAAATTAATTGTAGCCCTACTTTAACAAAGCTATTTCTGTTATGCGGTATGGTTTAAAAAGAGAACATATTGTAATTGTTTAATTATTTGGCTCACAATCAGATCATTCATAAAAACAAAAATAGACCATTTTAAACTTTTTTTTTTTAGAGTGTTTCAAACCGTAAGCCCTCTTCCTCCTTGAATCCGCTAGTGCCAATACAATGTACATCACTATCTCTTTACCTATACCATATTAGATCATTTTATGACTCCCCAGGTTATCGATGACCCTGATTATGAACATGTTATCGGAATTATGTTCACGCACTTTAAAACTACTAAGATTCGTATAAGTAATATAAAGACTTAATAACTCGATTGATTGATTATCGTTTCATTATCATATATTAATGGCATGTGCCAGCTTAATCTTGATTTGATCCTAATATCGAAGAAATTTGATAAATATTAAACAAAAATTGTAACGCTTGTCTGCGATTATAGTAAAAATGGCATATCCGTATTCAGCTACTCAATAATCTACTAATCTATTGCAATATCGGAGAAAGATGAAAAAAAGAAATCCTTATTCAAAAGAGCGATGATATTTTCAAGGGCTCATACTTTTTCAGAACTCATTTAAATGAAATTCCTGAAAGCATTGGTTATTTTTCTCTTGAACTACTGAATTGAATTTCATGAAATTTTTTGTTATATTTAAAACATAGCGTCATCAAGCAATATTATAAGACATTATATTAAAAGATACAAAACAAAAATTATAATTATAATTTTTCGTGCAAATTATTACTAAGCACAGGATGCCAAGGAAACCACGAGAGGTCATAGGATCAAATATCAGGTGTTAAAAAAATAAATTAGAATTTATTATAAAGCATTAGTATAGCTTGATTTAAAATTACATATTTTAAACATTATTGAATACTACTCCTCAAAGTAATTTCCATTGAGATCTGGCCTTTTAAAAAATGAGCCATTGATATAAACAAACCATAATCTAATGGTGCAATATCTGGGCTATACGCAGGATGAGGCAAAACCTTTATTTACTCTTTGCAGTTGCGATAGATTTTCGTTGGTCAAACGAGAACGATGTGCAGAGGCATCGTAGTGTTGCAAAATGGCTTGGTTCCTGTTGACCAAATTGGAGTACTTTGCACTCAAAACTCCATAAACTCTGTCTAGCTGTTCGGTGGATACTACGGTGGCTAAATCACGAGTAGTCGCATGTGGGTCTCGGTTCAAACATGCAAGAAGAACGTCATCATCAACGACCGATGGGCGACCTGATCTGGGTTGTGGGCTGTGGGCAGTATTTCGATGGATAATTGATTCAAATTTATTAATTAATTGGCACAAATTTCTTCGGCGGCTGCCTTTGCGCTTAAAATTTTTTTCCAGTAATGTCCCATATGACCGCGAATCGCTATTTTTCCTTCTGACATTGCACGTGCGTTTTTAAAATGTAAATGGCCTCATAAAGAAATTAAGAAATCAAGTCACAAGGAATTAAAGGATTAGTCAAAGTAAACATTGACATAAATAGTAAGAATAAAAAAATTCTTATAGGATAATTATAAGAGTTGGAATTAAGGGTTATGTTCATGCACAAGTACTTTTGTAATAATCTAGTAAAAGCTCTGAATTTAATGTATGGTACATTTTGAGAAGTTGAGTTTATATTTTATCTAGTCATAAATTTTATTGGAATCGTATGGTTATGAGTCATCATTTTAACAAATGGAAATAAACTTACTGAGAACTACAGCAGATATTTTGTTCCCATTATTACCCAGATTAAAAGTTAGCACCCAAGATTTCTGTATGTGGATGGATAATATGTGTGGGGAAGGTTTTGTTGTTTCGTGGTACTTGAGTAGCTTAAGTTGGTCTGAAGGATTTCATCCATTTGAAAGTCAGCGCGAAGTAAACAAGACCCATTCCGCTATTATTTTTATGTTTGGCCTGAAATTTATTTATTTTTTGACATTTGCTGATTTTATGATGATTTTAAACTCGAAATATTTTTTTTTTCACTTTCAAGTCACAGTTACTTTAATATAAAGCTTTAAAATCCAATTTCTCAGTTCCATGTATATATACATCTCAGTTATATGGATGAATCGAAAATTTAATTAAGCCATGGGACTGAGAATTCTTGGAATTATTATTATGAGAACTACTGAGAGTTACATTTGGATGAATTCTTGTGTTAATACCATATTTGATGATGTACTTGTGTGTGTGTATATATATATATATATATATATATATATATATATATATATATACTATATCATTGCATTATATTTAGTTAAATTGGTTTGCTTTTTGTTGAGAAAGTTTATCAATTTCATCTTTCAACTTAAGTCTGAAATTAAACTTTGAATTTGAATATTGAATGTGATAAAACAGACAAATCTAAGCATCATGTAATTATTCTCTGTACCATATTTATCGATCGAAATTTTTAATATATATAAATTCTTCTAAAGTTAATCTCGTTCTCAAAAAAAGTATGGAAATTTCTTCTCTAGGTATCCAAAACTGTATGTATGCAAAAACAAAATTTTTACCGAATTTTTTTAATACATATATTGTTGAAAGAAAGATAGTTGGAAAATTAACGTTTTTTGAGAATCACACATAAATTTAAAAAATAAGCGTGAAATATACTTCACTGTCGAGTCTTTTTTTTTTTAATTAAGTAATTTGAAATTATGTCATAAGCCGGGGCTCTTATTTGTTAAATTCACGATAAAATTATGAACTTTGTGTGGATGAATTATTTTTGGTGGTAGTCTCATCGGTAAGGGTATATTAATTTGGTGTAAAACAAGTTCATTGGCAAGTTGGTCGTGTATGGTCTAAATTTGTCTTCTAAATGGCAAGCAAATATTTCAGCTTTTTGGCTATTTGATTTTACTCAAGAACCATCAGACCAGCGAATTGGATGCGAGACATAATGGTGTTGGAGTATTCATATTATCATGTTTAAAAGTGTGGAAATATTCTGAATTTATGATATTAAAAGCTTATAAACCATCAGAATATCTAAATTCCAATCGTCCAATTAACCTTCTTCCTTCCTTTTTCAAATTATTTGAAAAAATTCTTCTTGATCATCTAAATTCTCTTGATATTTTGAAAGCAATTCCAAATCATTAGTTTGGCTTCAGAAAACATCATTCAACCAAACAACAATATCATCGATTAATTGGCTACATTTCTAGTGCTTTAAAGTAAAAACATTATTGTCCTGGCGTTTTCCTCGATATCAGTCAAGCTTTTGATAAGGTGTGGTCGGAAGGATTGCTTTCCAAGCTCAAAATTTTGCTTCCTCCTACTTAATATTTAATATTATTTACGTAATTGACAGACATTTTACAGTAAAAGTAGATAACAATTTTATCAGGCATAAAACGTGTCAGAGCAGGAGTTCCACAGGGCTGTGTGCTGAGACCATTATTATTCAATATCTTCACATCAGACTTACCCAAACATGATCATACATTGTAGCCTAATTTTGCTGATGATACTGCACTTCTCACATCCCACAAAAATCCCATATTAGCGTCTTTCCAACTCCAAAACCACCTTGATGAGATTTGTAGTTGAGCTACCAGGTGAAAAATAAAGATGAACGAAACGAAGAGTCTGTTGTTTGGACAAAACACTTAATCAAGTTTCATGTCCTCAGCTGTATTTTAAAAATATGCCAATTCCTACATCTGAAGATGTGCGAAATTAAGGACTTCACCTGGACAAGAGACTGACAAGGCGGACCCACATCAGGCTGCAAAGAGAACAACTGAACAAACGATTTGGACTATTATCCAGCTTACTTGGCAGACGTTCCAAATTATCCTTAGCTAACAGACTTACAATCTACAAAGTAGTAATTAAACCTTTATGGGTATACGGGATAGAGCTATGGGGCCCTGCCAAAACCTCATACATCCAAATAATTCAGTCGTTCCAATAAAATGCATTGAGAAAAATAGTGGGCGCGCCTATGTGATAAATGACAAGGACTTGGACATCAACATCATAACAGTTTCAGATACTGTCACAGAACACTACAAAAATTTCCAAAACAGACTAACCTGCAACATGAACACTTTAGTACCTTTACATCCACCACGAACCATACAACCCACCCCGAAAGCTTTCGAGGCGGTTGCCTACAGATTTGTTAAGTTGGCCGCTATACCACGATGAGCGTAGATTTGCTTGTTGCAAAATCAATTTGCAGATGGCAAATTAAATAAATGCTAAACTATATAAATAAATAATAAAGCCAATAAAACGTATTTTGAAACTGTAGGAAAGATAATAGTTTTGTAAATTATAACTACGTACATAATTTCCAACTGGGAAGTATAATTACTTGATTTCCTCTTGAATTTCATGTCTTTTAGTCATTGAAAATCCGATACCTTTAGGCCTGCAAGATTTTTTTTTTATTTGTTTCAGAAACTAGAGTAATAATAAATATTCTCAAGCAGATTTAACTTTTCAGAAAACCATTTTCCGAGTGATATGCGCCTCAACCGAACGACAGCGGAAGAGATTTCTCAAAGCCTGCCTCTTGTACCAAGACGGAACAGAAGAGGTTGTCGAGAAGGAGCAGGATATTACGGGTCTGTTCACGGAAGTGAAGACACCCACTCCAAGTTCCACCACTGTCTTCGTCAAGGAATCTTCCCCTTTTACTCCCGACAGCTACGACCCTTCTTCGGCAGAAAGCTCTGATGATTCTAGAAAAAGTTGTGAAAAAGTCTAATAAACTTTAAAATAATATTTGTAATCATTATTATAATATTAGGCACTCCATATTTCTTTATTATCATAGATATACGATCATATCTTTGGGGTCTCCTGAGCACCCATATCTCTGGATCAGTGTCGGCTCATAGATGAAATTTGTTGGGGCGCTGTTCCAGAGAATTTTTAACCTTTGTTTTAAAATTGCTATAAGTCTTGTGAGAAGAAAATCTTGTAAATGGACAGGTAAGATATTTTTGAAATATAACTATTTGGAAATAATAAACCATTATGCAATAATTTTCAGTGTTTTTCACATTGTGTTGTTAGTACTTTTTCAGTACACCGGTTGCTAGTTGAAGGAAGTTTTCCAACAACTATTGATTTTTTACCGTAAAACCATTAAGGCAGGGATAAGTTTAAACAGAATTATACGCTTCATTCCGATGGTAAACACGTGTGAGAAATAATAACTATTTACAACTTCGCATTTAACAAGTAAGCTCTAGGTATCCATCAAGGGTTGGCGAAAAGGACAAAAAGTCTCCCTCACCAATACCAGTATCAGAAAATTAACAGTCATTTTTTCATCACTCTACAATAATAATAATAATAATGATAAATTCTTTATTTATTCTGGGACAAGACCCTTTAGAATAACAATTGCAAGCAATGATAGGTCGGCTTCAGAGCCTTAGAGTAGATGATACAGGAACATATTCATTAACAGATAATTAAAAAAGAAAAAAAAAGTCAATAAATAAACACAAATGAAAATTATAACAAGTCATAATGCAATAACTTCTAGCATATGAAATAGGTATTAATAGTCTAATTGATTACGTCTAAAAACAAAAAACACACAAAATTCGTATGTTAATAAGATATGACAAAATTATAAATGAAAGAACATATTTACAAATGTTGATTGAAATAAGAGAAAATCTATTTACAATGTTTTTTGGTATTGGATGGAAAATAATTGATTGAATAAGGGGGATTTGAAGGTGATAAGAGTATTGGAGGGACGAATGGAAGGAGGAATGGAATTCCATAAGGATGAGGATCAAGAAAAGATCTAATACAGTTGATGATCTTTACAGGTGATCTAATCATCATGCGGATGAAGAAAAGATCAGTCGAAAGCTGTGGATCGGTGGGCCGCTATATAAAAAATATGAATATCAATATCAATCTACCTAGTATTTTACAATTATACCATCCATCCATCGCTAAGCGTAAAGCTACAAAAATTGTAAAAGAACCTTTAGATAGCATGCGAAAGTTTGAACCGCAAAAACCCTAACTTCCTTTTTTTATTATAAGAGAGATAGCAATGTTTATTATTTCTCATAGGTGTTTACCGTCGTAATGAAGCGTCTAATTCCGTTTAAACTGAGCTCTTCTTTAATGGTTTTACGTTTAAAAATCAATAGTTGTTGCAGAACTTCCTTCATCCAGTAGACTGCAAAACTACTAACAACACAATGGAAAAACACTGATAATTATTGCATAATGGTTTATTATTTCCAAATAGTTATGTTTCAAATATATCTGGCCTGTCCATTCACAAGATTTTCCTTATAGGAAGTAGGCTGAGATGTCCAGGATATGTGGTCAGAATAGAAGGTGAAAGGGTAAAGAGGAAAATGTTGGAGGCGCACTGCAGTAGTAAAAGGAAAAAGGAAAAACAAAGAAGCTGGTTGAAGTGGAGGACGGATTCAATGAAAAATAAAGTGGATACAAGGAAGCTGAGAGTAGGCGATTGGAAGATAGAGGCGTAGGACAGGAAGAAATGGAAAAGGTGCGCCAAGGCTCAAGAGCGCCAGGGAATTAGTATAAAAAATTCAATGCGCTACTGATTTTTTTTTTTTTGTTTCTTGTAGGGAATTTTCTAACTTATCGGTTAATTCTATCAATAGCCACAAAAAAAAGTTGGTGGACGGACGGATTTTTTTTTTATTCGATATTTGCATTCGTATCTTGAAACGTAAAACGTCATATTTTGAGAGGGGAGGTTAAATTTATTTTTCTTGCTCGATTAAAAAGGTTCATTATTGAAAATAATAAACCAAAAATAGATGAAATGAGTTTTACAGTCCACAACGTATAATTAACTTCGTAATGCGTTGGAATGGAATGGAAAAATCGATACCTATTGACGTCAACACCTTTGCTGGATTTAAGCATCCCTGTATCTTTGTTGTTCAGATAGGTTAGTTTATTTAAATTAATATTTTTCTCTTCGAATATTCGTCTTACAGAAGTTATATAACATGCCTAACACTTTTGTAGAACTGTTAAGAGATCGCTGGTTCGAATGCGAACTCTTTACAAATTTACAGGGAGGTGGCTTGTTATGATAAATCGCCATCTCGCTGCGAGATGAGTCGCAGATCGCCGCGACAGGTCGCGCTCTGTGTGTCTGAACCTTTAGGATTGACTTTTAGTGGAGATACGCATGTTAGAAATCTATTTAAATATAGGTAACCTGTAGGATAATTTTTAAAATCAATTGTTTTTACTTCCTTGTACGCAGTAAAGGAAGTATTGTAATCGCGAAAATTTTCGGTTTTCAGATTTCAATAGAAATATCTATTTTGACCATCTCTGAATCCATTTTGACTAGTTTCGCCGTGAGGCCTGTACGTACGTTCGTACGTATCTCGGTTACCTCGAAGTTAAAGCATTATTAATTCTATTGATAACTTAATAATAATAACCCGTTTTTCATGGCGTATTTGTAGTACGGAGGAGGGTTAAACTCAATCTAAAACAACGAAGTCTATTATTTGTCTATTATTTCATCTGTTAAGAATTTTAATTTTCTTTTTCATACAACTTTCTGAATAAATAATCGCCATGAAATTAAATGTTTAACATCTAAAAGGAAGAATATAATTAAGAACTTAGATTTTCTATTATTTAGAATAATATCTCCTTGTGGACTAATGAGGAATGATCTTTCATTCTTGAAAGTTTTAGTAAATAAAATCACTCATGGCTGCCATGTGTTACATTTCATAAAAATATATTTCTAATATATTGGTGTTTAGGATTGGTATTGAATCGTATCATTAAATATCGATAACATGGAACCTCGAATTTTGAAATCGAATGTGAACTTCATCAAATACGGACCGCTCGTTTTAGTTGAGGATGAGGTGATGTACTGTCATAACTAATTATTTCGTATTATTATCACTGATGCTAAAAATATTTTAAAGCATTTTTTATTTTTAAGACACTTTCCTACTATGAAATATTTACTCTTAAGTCTTCAGCAGTAACAGCTGTTTTGTTTTCAAATCTTATACAACAACAACCTATTAATTATTAATAAATCTTGATTTGCGTAGTAAAATTGGTTTTACTCTTGAGGTATTGTATATATAGTTGCCAATTGTCGAGGAGAGAAAGATAGGAAGGTTCAGAAGGCCTCGAATAATATGTATCCAAAATGGGCTAAGGATAGTTAGTTGGGCTAGCTCAAAAACGAAAAGTCGTAACGAAACTGAAACTAGGTTATTAAGGTAGGTGTGTTCATGGAATGTTACAGCAACTTTTTCGTCAAAATCGACAACTGGAAGTACCACTATATATCATAGATTTTACACTTTTTTACAATTTTCTCGAAAATGGGTCTGTCTAACGATTTTGATAAAACTTACTGAAAGTCTTCTCCTTAGAGCCCTTCAAGTATGTATTAAATCATATGAAAGGAAATTAAATTCTCTACAAACAAAATAATAAAAAAATTATCTAAATCGCGTCTTTACTATCAAAGATACAGCGTATGTATTTCTCAAGGATTACAAGATCTTAGATGGAAATGGAAATGGAGGGAAACGGATGCGACCTAACCTCCTCCCACCAATCCGCCAACCTGTTGTTAACAATAATATAAAAGTAGAAATTTATTTAATAATTTCTACTTTTATATTATTTAATGGAAACTAAATGGAATTTCTATGGAAACTAAACCAAAACTTTTAAAATATGTATTCAACTTGACAAACCAAAAATATTTAGTTTACAGAATTGTCGTACCAAGTTGTTAAAAAAAACTAATTTATAATACTTTTGTGAAGAAAGATTCAAGAAGTTCATTTTACTGAGTTTATTTCGAATAGTTTTTAAGTGAACTCTTTAAAATTATGTTAAAAAGATTATTATTATAGGAGGGTAAGGAAAAGTTGTGTGATGCGCGCACCGCACCAGATTTTTATACCTATCTTGTATTCGACATCACATGATGCACGTTGCATGTTGCATATGAAATTTATCGCAATCTTTGAATTCTTTCATTTAATGGTCTTCCGATTCTCTTTATTACTTTTGAACCACCCTATGGGTTCACAACCTTTATCCCACGTATATAGGTGTATGTATAATATATGCCAGTGTCCATCTCCACGTTCTAGCCCTGATGAAGACTTACAATATGGGTCGAAACATCAATATTTAATAAATTTTATTCATTATTTTATATGTTATTCTTGACTACCACCTGGCCCATCTCTTTCTTGATATTAGTATTTTGTTTGAGTTATTTAATTTATTCTAAAATGGAGAAAATTTATGTAATAATAGGGAAATATGGATATTTCGATACTATCAGAACTGCCTAATCGATTTTGATATGTCGAAAATCGAAAGTAAAATTTAAATTAGGTACTAGCGATACTTACTCATACCATTCTCAGCCATGCTATCAAGCCCCTCATGAGCTATTTTATTTCTCTACTGATTAATTTTACTTAAAATAAGAAAGTTTTTAGGTAAATATTTATTGGAACATTCATATATCATTATTATTATATTACAGAAACCTGATGACCGTGAGTTGATAAATCGAAAAAAGAAAGATCCAGACCAGGTCCTCTTACAAGACATTCTCAACTGCATTGTTCCTCCAAAAATATTAGATGTTGGTGGTACGAACTTCATCCAACAAGTACGAAATAGCATACAACCGATAATCTTATTATTACTAGGCAAATAGGCAGATTATTATGTTTTTAAAGAAAAAGCTTTTATTTTATGTGAAATATGCTAATTTATCTTTCCGGGAAGTTTTTAATAATATACATAAAATATACATTTTTTTGGGTTTTAAAATTCGTCTGAGCACTATATTTTTTCTATATCACAGAACTGAATAAGATGAATATCCGTTGTATCATTTTCAGTAAAATACTAATATGAAAATGATAAAAAGTTTCTAGAAAACATAATGCATAATATACAAATATAAATATATTGTGTATATATATATATATATATATATATATATATATATATATATATATATATATATATATATATATATATATATACATTTTATATATTTTATTGGCTTTAAGTTGGGCATACGTTAAAATAAGTAATCTTGAAATAACCTACATAATAAGCAGATAGGGATGCACGATACCAATCGATATAAGTAAAGTATCGATACTTTCCATGTAGTCTTGGCTATCAATACTACTAATTCATTATTCTCTTCGATACCTTTAGTAGTATCGAATATTTGATTAAAGTGTCTGTATCGAGACAGTCGGTTTCGTATTTCCCTGAAAGCAGATATCCTGGAATTATGTCAACGGGAGGTAGAACCGGTAATAGAATTTTGCCCAGGAGGGGGAAGAGGGCAAGTTTAATTTTGCCGCCTCTTCTTTCATCTCCCCTCCTATAAAAGTCAACAGTTTTATAAAAGTGCTTTAGGTAATATATTTCGAAATAAATATCTTCTAATTTTTTTATTGAATTAAGGTCAAAACTGTCAAAAAGCAGAACCAAATAATATTTACTTCGTCTAATAATAACCTATTGCAAGAATGGTTAATGAATTTAAAGTAATCATTTTATAGATTATTTTTCCAAAAATCGATTTTCATATTTAAAAGTGATGAGTGCTTGCTTGATTAATATTATTAGTAAAGATTTTGTTGGGATCAGACAATGGTTTATATTTTCATACATTTTTCTGAGGTAACCGGTTTTTTTCATTGATGGTCATCTAATAGAAATATTGAGTTTACTTTTTAGCGGAGGCTAGTTAACAAACTTGGTTTCCAAGAAAAAAAAACCTGTTGATAAGCAACTCTTATTCTTTTCTTGTTTAATTTGCATTTTTAAATGAAACAGGTTAATTTTAAGTTCTACAATATCTGGACCTGTTACTTAGAAGTAACTGATCAACTAAACTAGCAAGAGATATAATGGTTTTACTTTTTTTACTTAATCTTTATGCATATAAACTATGAAATTATGTTTAGATCTTCCTGTTCACCAATTCCTTCAGATTATTATATCTATTATTATATATCTACCAGACTCACTATTTTTCTCCTCAAAGAATCAAAACATTAGACAATTTCTTTTCATTGTCACCATATACTTTTTAGATGATCTTTCAATCTATGAATATATTCGAACTCCAAACAATATGTAGATTATCCATATTTCTTCTTTCATATTTCTTTATTTTTTATTAATTCTGTATATTTATTTTTATTGTTAATTATAAGCATTTAAATCTAGTAAAATTGGGAAAAAGAAAGATTCTAATAATATATTGGTGGAATAAATTCTTCCATATATCACACAATATTCCTTTACTGGTAGCTTTTGCAATGTTTTGGGGTATGTACTCATTCTCTAGGTGCTTTTCTACAGATACTATACAATAACTCAACAATTAGAAATATCTGTATAACAATATTGCCCATCAATCATTTCATAGATCATAAATATCTTTATACTCCTATTGGCTAAATTCATCCATATAAATTTCATCTGTTAATAAAAACAAAAAAGAAAAACTGAGTTCTATATACTTTAGAAACTGTCACACTGCTCTGGCTACCAATGAAGAAATATTGTGATTTATGGAAGAATTTATTCCACTAATACATTATTTTGATTGTTATACTTTTTAACTTATATTTGTAATTCCTGTATTTTGTAATATATTCGACTTATTTCTTTTTAACCATATAACTTTTAATATATTTAATATTTTTCTATATCTTTTATTTTCTTAATACAATTTTAGAATATATAGTTATTTTCGTTATATTATTTAAGTACTTATAGTTGTATATAAATTGAATGAAATAAATATTTATATTAAACATGTTTAATGATGTTCTGTTATAAAAAGAGATAATTATAGTCTGGAATCGGACAAGGTGTTAATAAAACACATGAATCTAAATTTTATTTATTTTTTCTATCCAAGCCTTTTTAGTGCTACAAGAAAAATATGAACAAAAATGAGAAAAATTATGACTAGAATAGACGGGTATAAATAATAATGAATTTGGTGCATTGAAATGTGAATAATACAATAATAATGGAAAAGTATAAATGTATAAATATTAAGAATACATAAAAGGAGATTTTATAAAAATAATACATAGATGAAAATAATTTGAAACGTTATCCTTAGATCTTAACGTTATCTTAATAATAAAGAGCGTTGAAACTGTCCACGGCATTATTACAATATAAAAATTACAATGTAAAAAAAACAAAGTAGAGACTTAAAATTAAATTAAACAAAGGCAAAATAAATAAAATAATACTGTAATTTTTATGTAGGAGAAGCTTGGTTGGGGATGCGGTCAATGAATAAACACGCTAATAAGAAAAAACTTATTATATTTTATAATAAATTTCAGGCCATCAAGCACCTACTCAACCAACCAAGCTTCTTCTACATATGCTTTCCGTGGTCAACCATACTCTCACCATTCTGTAATTTTTATGTTGTATTAGCCTCTTGACTAATACTGAATTATAATTTCCTGAATTAGTTTAATCAAATGACTATCTGTAACCATATTTACAGCTTTCGACAGAGCCAGCTTGTAGGAACGACATAGAAATGCTTATTAGTGATTTGGATGCCCGACTCAGTCAGCTGAAGGCTCGCAAGGCTGGATTCGGTCCTGGCAGGTCACAAATTTTTGAGGAAGCATTCAGTATGTCATTTTATTTTATGTTAATGCACTTTTATTTTTTTTTATGAAATTATAGTTAAGATTATTTATTTATAATTAGAAATTAATTGTACAATAAATAATTTGATAATAACAGTTGGAATAAACATTATTGTTATGAATTAATTTTGTATCCATTATTTTATATACTAACAATCAGGAGGTAATCGGCATTGAGTGGTACGAAACTTTTTATCCAAATAAAAAAAGTAGATTAATTTCTGATGTAAAATTTTTGCCCCAATTATTGATTTAGTATTTAGATGATTGATTAAGGATTGAGTATTTAAATGTTCGAAAAAGGCTTTTGGAATGTCTTAGAGGTGTCCTCTCACAAGCACTCCAAATCGAACAATAGAACAATAAAGTGGAGCAATTGGAGTGCTTGGGGTAAAAAGACAAGGGCCCTACCGATGATCACTCTACTCCATCATTCCATTTTTTACTAACAAGTAGTGCTTCATGCTCACATAATCATGTATTTTATAATAATCTTATAATTTATAAGTCTACAAATATTTCAATTTACAGATTAATACAACTATTGAGAATTAATGGGATATAAAATAGTGCCTCTGTAATAGTAAGAGCATTAAATAAATTGATTTTTACTAAAAAAATTAAAAGTAAAAAATAGTGGGAATTTTAAGCATATTATAAATTATAAATCCATTAAAAATGTTCATTTCCTTTTAATTAAAAATTATATTTCTTAAAATAATAGTAAAAAAAAAAATTATAAGTTATTCATATCCATATTTTTGTAACATATTTTATACAATCGCTGTCGTAAATTTTAACATTACTGTATCTACTGACCTACAACTTTTATATTATTATGCACCTAAAAACTGTGCAGTTCATTGTTCCACTCATCAGTTTTCCACTCTCATGATCGGTTGGATTTTGACATAGCGTGATGGAGTTTATGGCCGATAGAATTCCAGCAACTTCAGTCAGGGTCGTGGAGAGAAACCAAGGGCCCCAGTATCAAATTTTCTGGGTCCCCGCCAAATATTATAATATAGTTCAAGTCCATTATAATATAGGCAATAAGAAAATTATGTAAAGTTATAAAATTATTACATAATTATTATATAGTATAAATAATGCCTGATTACCCTCCCCCACCTCTCTTCGGGCCTGCTTGGAGTGGCTAGAATAGTGATTGTCAGTGACCTCTTAATGGACAGGACATAATAGGCCTTTATAAGTCACTATTTGCATTTTATGATAAAAAAAAAAAATTAAATAAAAAAATCCACCTGCAAATGTTCCAAAGTTATTACTGACATGAAATGAATAATTATTCATTCACAAATATATAAGAAAATATTCAGATCCTAATTGTTTTGTTATAAAATATTTTATGTGATACTTTAATCTTATTATTATTTTTAAATGATATTTGGGTTTGTGATTACAGGTGAGTTAATTCGGCAGATAACTATACAAAGTGCTGAACAGGGTCTGCTCCTTCTCAGAATTCGCAACGAGGCTCGGATGACACTGAAAGCATATCAGACTCTATATGAGAACAGTACAGCGATTGCAGTTAAAAAAATAGAAGAGGTGATATTAAGTTTATAATTTAAAAGCTATTTAATTAACTAAAAAAAAAAAAAACTTAAATTGAAAATTACAATAATATTTAGAGTAGAATAGTATTTTCTTTTTTCTGTCTCACCTTTCATGGTTCTCTCTACCTGTCGCTAAGTGAACTAGGGATGTTATGGAATGATAAAATAATGTATCAGCTCCAAAGAGCTCTGAGTTTCAATTTAAAATGATTTACAGTCATCTTCTTATAATAAGTTTGGCGATTCGCCCATCCCAGGGAGGAATGACAAGGATAAGGGGTTACCAGGGTTAATTTTGTTTGTATAATTATTGTTGTTTTGTTTTGTAAAATAAATTTATGAATAATTGTGGTAAAATTTATTCCAATGCATACATTTGATTTATTTGCACTTGAAATTGCTGTTGTATTGTATTTTCTTGTTGTTTTTATTTTTGGTATGCATTGAATCCTCAGTGTAAGAAGTTAAATAACAATTTTTCATTATCAAACAAAAATACTTACGACCTTTATAATTGCTCAAATTCAATCTCAAGCCCGAATTGTACATTTTATCATAAGCTGGCCAAATACAGAATTTTATGGTTCCAATGATGTTTAAAATTTAATCCAATAAATTGACGCAAAGCACCTTGAATTTTACAGTTCATAGCCTTGAAATCCTTGAATTATGTTTGAATTTGTACATGCTGTATTGCTGGACACTCTGCACTAATCTCACATCTTTCTTGAAATAACCATATTTCCCAGATAAAACAAAAATCCATTGCTATCCTTTAACATTTCCTAAAATTCCATGATTCCATCCCTCGAAATACTCAGTAGCTCCTATTTTCTCCAATATATATCCAATCTTTTATTCACTCTTTGAATACGAGATCTCAGCGTTTCAATTTGTATATATCCTCTAATAGAACAGCTTACTTTAGTAGATCCTTCATTATTCATACTACCTCTTTTTGGAATTCTTTATCCATTTCTATTCGTCATTCTTCCAAACAACATTTATTTCTTCACCTATTTAATAATCAAACTACCTTATCGATGTAAACAATATCTATTTATGTTAATAAGAATTATTATTGATAGATAATTTACAAGTACTCTTTTTTTAATATCATTCGTTTGGAAGAAGAGTGCCACAAAAGTGGAATTTTACAAGAGAAGCATTTGAAGTTTGCCTGATTAGGCTTCTTAATGTCCCTGAATTGCTGTTAAAATATCAACAACTTAGGTTTTTTGTTTTAAAAAAAAAGCTTCTTTTTTTGATCTTTTACTCATGAATCAAAGTGTGGCAGTTTTTCATAAAAAACAGTACAAGCTCCTTTTAAGTTTATGTATAATAAAGAAACATTTTTGAAAAAAAAAATTACTAAATAATAAATTAAATTTGAAAAAAAAAATATTTTATTGAATGTGTTAAAGTCCGTACGAAATAATGTTTTCAACATAAATAATGATGTTTTCAATTATTCATACAGAAGCAAAATATTGATACCTTTTGGCCACCTAACTGGCATAAGAATAATATTATTAAAACATTTAAAATCTTTATGAAATTATTCTCTAATCACAGTTTGAAGGAAGTCATTATGCTTGACTAGTGAACTTATAAATAAATAGCTAAACTAACAATAATTTTTTATTGCGAGAAATGTTGAAAATAAAAATCTGGCATTTATTCTCAAAGAAACACTGGAAGCTGTACTAAAAAAAAAAAATCCTTATTGTAGCACTCTTCTTCCAAGTAAACGATTTATGGCCAGACAAATAGACTTATAGTCTGAGCTGTTAATAAGCTGTTATTCCTTGTGAAGTTCTGCTTAAAATCCATAATGTTCCAAGTCAATCCATTTGCACATAAAAAATCAATAACATAAACACAAAAATAGTTAAGTGATATCGAAATAGGTATAGGAAACTTTGTTTTAGAGTTTCCCAAAATTTTGAAAAGCAGACTTGGAACTATTGTGCATTAAGGTATCGATATACAGTTATTAGTTTTATTTAAAATACAAAATTTTATACATTAAATGCAAATTATAACAGAATAAATTATTGCATTTTAATGTCTAGAGAAAATAGCTATAATTATATTTCCATTCAATAATAATATAATATCATTGCAAATTATGGAAATCTTTTTGCTATTTTCATAAATGGAATAAATTAAAATGAAGTTCCAAAATACTTCTTATTCTTCTTTGATATCACAATAACCCGTGAAGGGTCCTGGCTTCCTCCAGCAGCAACCGTCATGCGTCCCTATTCTGTGCCACTGCCATTCAATTTTGCACGTTCAAATATTCTCTTAGGTCATTGGGTTCACAATCCGCCCACCGCAGCTTTGAACTCCAAAATCTGCAATGAATAAAGAGGGGCTCGGTCAAAATCTTCCCAGGTAAATCGTCAGCTATTCTGGCAAGACGTCCTTCCCATCTGATCCTTCCAGGCTTGATGAAATGGGAGATATCCGACTCATGATATGAAGCATACTGCTTCTGATTACTTCTCCGCCTCCATTCATTGCTTTCATACAAACCTCCACAAATTCAGTGCTGCGTTTTCCGCTCAAATATAATGAATTGGTCTTCAGCTCATGATATAGTCCAAGTGTCTGAGCCATTAAAAAGTAAAGAACCCTTTCAACCTTTGTCACAATAGTCAATATTGAAAGAATGCAAAATATCGCCAATAACTTTGGGGAGAAAAAACAAAGTTGTTGACAAAAATCAATCTCTTGAAAAAAAAAGACAATAAAGATAAAACCAAATTTATTAAAAACATAAAAGGAGCTCCAAATTTTTGATGGCAGATATTGGTCGAACATAGAAATTAAATAAATTCAAATACATGAAGGAAATAATTCAAGAAAATGGTTTAAAAAATTGTGCTGCAGAATAAAGGTTACATAAGATGGAACGAGCTTATGGCATCACTAAGAATATCTATAATAAGAAATGCTTATCTAAAAATAAGGCACTACATTACAGTAGTGAAACCGGAATGGCTAAATACAAGTGAATGTCAAGTTTTAAGTATAGTTTAGATTAACTTGAAGTAGTAGATAGAAACATGTTAGGTCCAATGGGAACAATGAAAATTAAGAAATATTAAGAAAATATACCACAACATAGAAAATATCACCAAACAATAAAAATAGGGAAGTTTCAAAAAAACAAAATGTTATATGACCTCAAGAAGATGAAATTTGTTGAGGTCTCTACTTGTATTTGAGAATGCTAGGATTCCAAAGTAGAACAGAAAGGAAATCCGTTCCAAAGTGATCTGCAGAAAAAATAATAATGCATAGGAAAATGATGAAGGAATACTGGAATGACCGGAAAAGAAAACTGACAAAGAAGGATGAATTGAAATTGTTGCTTGAGAAAAATAAACATAGTAATACACAAAAGAATAAAGTATGAAGAAAAATAAGAAAGCAAAAGCAAATAAACAAAATGAAATAGACATCATAAAAAAATAAATAAATAAGCAATAAAAAATTCAAAACAAAAATTTTGAATGTTAAACTAAACTTGAAAACATTGATAATTAAACTAAATAATACAAGTAAATAATATGCAAATACTATAATTTTACAATTGATCTAAATAATATGCAAAATATAAAATTATATGACATACATACAATATATATATATATATATATATATATATATATATATATATATATATATATATATATATATATATATATAATTTTTTTTTTTTCGGTTGGCTCTACAGACCTTGTAGATCTTTGGCCGCTTGAACCAGCCTTCTCCACCTCTGCCTATCTTGGGCCACTGCTTTCCAGTTTGCTGCATGCAGCTCTTTCGCATCTTTGTTGATCATATCTATCCATCTGGTTTTGGCCTTCTGCGTGGTCTCTTGCCAACTATTGTGGGATTCAACGTTGTGAAAAGACGTCCTGATGTATTGCTTCAAGCTACATGCCCTGCCCATCTTAACCTCCTTGGCTTCATATCGTGATATATTGATTGACCAGTTTCTGTAAGTAATTCTTTATTTGTGTTTCTTCTCCATGATTTTAGATTCTGATCCCTCGATTCAGCTTTCTTGGGTGCAGGCTAGAGCCCAGGTCTCGCAGCTGTACATCAGAACTGGTTTTATCACGGCATTGTACACCCTTTATTTGAGATTTCTAGAGATTTTTTGGGATTTCAGTAATTTTGAAAGAGAGAAGAAAGCTCTATTTGCGCTGGTCTATCTCTGTATGCTGGTCATTGACTGAGGATATTGTTGAGCCTAGGCATTTAAAGCTGTCTAATTTCGGGAATGTTCTGCCATCCACGCAGATACTATTGTTGGGGTGGATTTTTCAGCTAACTATCATATATTTTGTTTTATCTTCATTTATTTGCTCTGCTTCTCTTAACAGAGTCTTAGCGAGTCTCTCCATATCCTCTTCATTGCTTCCAAGGACACCTATGTTGTCTGTGTATGCTAGAATTTTGTGTTTCATTCTGATGTGCATCCCTCCATTTTCGCATGATGTTGTTCTAATCACCTTCTCAAGGGCTAAGTTAAACAGCATCGGCGAGAGTCCATCTCCCTGCCTCAGACCTGTTCTAACTTCAAAGGTTCAGACACATATCCTTGTATCAGGACTCTTGGGGTCATTTTACACGCCTTCGTCAATCTCAACAATTTTCCTGAAATATCCAGCTGTGTCATGATTTTCCATAGGCAGTTTCTGTCTACCGAATCATAGGCTGCTTTGAAATTGACAAATAAGGCGTGCACATCCTGCTCTACTTCCCATTGTTTTTCGAGTACCTGTTTTAGGATAAAGATCTGGTCTAGTGTGCTCCTTCCTCTTCTGAATTCTGCGTGGTGGTGGCCTATTATATTTTCATAGTGGGGATATATCCGGTTTAGCAGGAACCAATAGGTCATTATCTGATAGGCAACCGGAAGGAGTGCTATGCCTCTGTAGTTACCACATTCATACATGGACCCCTTCTTTAGGATAGTGTATATTAGACCTGTGCTCTAAGCCTCCGGTATCCTTTTCTCCTCCCATATTTTCTGCATTAGTTCTAATAGCTTGACTCTTAAAGTTTCGCCTCCATCTTTAAACAGCTCTGATGGTAGTATGCTGTCCAACCCCTGGGGCCTTTCTTCTTTTAAGCCTGTCGATAGCTAATTCCACATCCAGAATGTCTTGTTTTTCAACCTCTTGTGGGTTGAGGTCTTCCACGTGGTCCATGTCTTCTTCGTTTGTGCGGTTCTCTTGGTTGAGAAGCTGCTGGAAATGTTCTTTCCAAATGCTTAATACCTTTTCTTTTGATGCCATCAGTTTGCCATCTTTTCCTCACATTTGTGTGTTTCTCGCTTAAATCTACCCTTTCTTTCCTGATGTCTGCGTACAATTCGCATATATTTTCACCCTGCCAGTTATCCTCAATAGTTTGCAGTCTTTCTTTGAGAAATTCTCTTTTTGCTTTTCTTATTATTCTGTTTGTCTTTGTCCTGGCGGCGGCATATTTTTCCAACATAGCTTGATCAGCTTTGGCTAGGGAGAGAACTTTCATTTTTCTTCTTTTCTCCTCTGCCTTTTCACATGCATCTGTGAACCACTTTTTGGCTTTTCGTTTCTCCTGAATACCTATTACTTCCTTAGCTGTTTCTTTTAATCCGGTCTCTAATGCCTCCCAGTATTGATCAACCGTGAGGCCCTCTGAGTCCAAGGGTTCGAATTTATTCTTCAGCTCAATTTGGAATTTAGCTTTTAATTCAGGATTTTTCAGATTACGGACTTAATACCTGCTTCTTTCCACTTGGTCCACTTTATATGCATCATATAAAACTATACAACTAAAATAAAAAAGTTATATTCTAAAACCATTTACAATTTTTTATTATAGGTATTAATCATCATTCCATGACTTGCAGAAATAATACAAATGTAAATTTTTTAATCCTTAAATATTAAATTTTAATTATCTTTAAAAAATATATTGCTTCCTCCATAGGTAGGGGATCTAAGTAAAAAAATTTCCATTGTTTTATTCTCCATAAGGATAGGGATACATTACTCTTCTCCATGCAGCCTAAATTACCAAAAAAATAAAATAAAGTAAGCTTTAAAGTAAATTTATCAAGAAATAAATTCAGAATAATTATATGTTTGTTGATTTAAGGTGAAATGGGATTTATATAAATAAATGAAGGCTGAAAATATTTCACCACTTTTATTTGTATGCTATGTTTCGGCCTTTAAGCCATCTTTACTTGTATTAGCTATTACGACAGATGTGATACCCTAATTTAAAAACAAATTTTGTCTACCATGTATAATTGGACTTGGTTGGGATTGAACTTAATGTAATTACATTTCTATGCATTTTAAGTTATTTATTTTAAGTAGGTATATTGTTTCATATATTTGAATACAGTTTGGGCCTTTTCAAATATGACTGAGGATGGCTTAAAGGCTAAAACATAGGATACAAATAAAAGAACCAGTGGTGAAATATTTTCAGCATTCGTTTATTTTATCAGAATAATTACTATTCTCCTCATGGGCGATTGCACGTTATATGATCTCAAGAAGATTAAATTTGTTCAGATCTCTAGTTGTTTTGGAATCTATACCTAATATTTTTAATTTTTTCTATAGTTAAAGTTAAAAAATGGTTATCATTATTTAATATTATAATTTCATTTCAAGGTTAAAAGAAGTAAAAGTACATTGGAAAAACAAATCGAAGATGTAACCGATGAGCTTTTGGAACTGGAAAAGGAGCTAGTGACCGCTCAGCACAGATACAAAATGGTCGATAAGAGAAGCAATGAGATAATGTATGCTATAACAGTGACGCAGGAGAATGACCTGGGATTTATCAACAACGGCATCAAGCAAATCAAGGTGTGATAATTCTTTTTTGTCTTTTTTTCTATAAGCGAATTCTGCACATAAAATAGTTATCAATAAGTTACTAAAAACTGAGTCTCCAAACAAATATCACAATATAGAGTACTTACTTTTATTTTATTCATTTGTTGTCATTTTTATAATAATGAATTAAATATATAAAAGAAACATTATTATTAACTTGTATCCTTATTTTTTTGTTGTATTGAGATGAAATTTGTGCTATTGAATTGGGGTGAAGCCTGATTCTATCTAGAGCTGTCACTAAGGCTGTAGTATTATTACTACTTACAATGTTCTTATTGATTCACATATAACTTTTCCTTAAGGTTTTTTGGATGGTTTGTAGAGTATTGGCGTTTATCTCTTGGTTAACTTTAAAGTTCGAAATAAAAAAAAATGCAGTTATAGAATATTTTATTAAATAACTACTGGATAATAGTATAGCACTATCTATATAGTGAAGTGAATAAAACTGAGCACGTACTCATTCCTCAAAAAACTGAGCAGGTGCTCTGGTTTGGTGTAAATAAATAGAAGTTACCCATTGAAATACTTAAATACTCTATTATTACTAATTTAAAACGTTTTTTTGTTCAAAACTAATTTTCTTTATTATTATTTTACAATTCTTTTAATATTATTTTACTAAGTGTATGAAGCGCTCCATTCAAGAAGGGTAAATTCGCCATGCCACAAAAAAAAAAATTTTTTTTAATATTTGACGTCTGATGTTATGTACCATGGATATATAATATAAGAGAGTGCCAGGGTAAGAAAACACACAATAGTAAACAGATAATAAACTATAATTCAGTAACAGTACATGCATATAAGAAAATATAAAAAATATCATGAAGAACTTCAGAGTTTCATACTCTCTATAATCAAATTTAAGCTCTAAAAGCAGAAAAATTAATTATCATTTTTAAATCTCTCCAATTAAAAATATTGCAATGATGCAACAAAATATAGTAAAACATCGCAGCAAAACAGGTAGACACATCTTCAAAGCTTATAATAATCCTCTATGTAACTATGGATATCAGGGATTGATCATAAATTATCGTAGTGCAAACTCTTTCCCGAGCGACCATTAGTTGCTAATTATGTTAAAATAATAATTGCATCAAGTTCACATTGTAAAGAGTAACAATATTTCAATCGTTCCTGTTCATTAGGAAAAGTATCAAGGAAGGATGAATGATTGATCATCATAAAATATCGGTGGCCACACACAATGAAAGAGCCAACTTCTCCTCACCTCTCGCTGTTACGTCCTTGACAGTTCTCTAACAAATTCCAAGGTGTACCCCTCACATTTAACAATATATATTTTATATCATATATGTCTAACAATGTATGTATTTCATACATATACTAGGTTGTTACAAAAGTCTTTGTGCACAGAATAAGTTTTATTTAAATTTCAGTATAAAATCTGCACATTAAAATTATTCTTCAAAATATAGTCCATCATTGCCAATTACTTTAACCCATCTTTCTACCAGAAATTGAATTTGGTTGTCCTTGATTTTCAAGACGGAAAACTCCTCACATCCTGATTTGACATTCCTGTTTTTTTTTAAGCCTTTCAAAAAATGTGCTATTGTCCGTAAAAGATAATAGCCAAATATTGCAATGTCACAGCTGTAAGGAGGGTGGGGTAAGATGCTAACACCCTCCATTTCTGAGAATCATTCTTTGATTAAGAGTGAACAATGGGCAGGAGCATTGTCTTGTTGAAACATCACTTTGATACGTTGGACCAAAAAACCCTTTTAAAACTCTATATGTTCTTTCTAGTTGTTCGCAGTAAAGCTAAATGTCAGTAGCCCTGCCATCTGGAACCAGATCAAAGTGCAAAACATCCTCATAATTCCAACAAACACAAAGCATTACCTTGAAGGCAGTTGTTCCCAAAATTGAACCAAAAGCGCTACTGTATTGCGATGCACCACATTTTCACCTTCCATCACATAAATTTCCTCACCAGCTGCCTTTTTACTTAATCCTTTTTTCTAGTTTTGCCTCAGAAGACTACGAATGACAATTTTTTCTTCCAGCGTTATGAGTGAAATTTATAAAATGGAATGAAAAGTAGAGACTGCTGGTATACATAATTAAATAAAGGATTAGTCAAAGTAAACAACGATATATGCATTGTTTACATCATTGTTGAATAAGAATTCAAATGGAGACTTTAATATCAGCAATGAATCAATGCACAAAAACTTTTGTAACAACTTTGTGTGTGTATATAATGCCAGCCAGCCTTTAAATGAAAAAAGACATTATGGTGACATAGCGGATTCGCCCTTCTGCCATGGAGCACCTCAAGCAACCAAAATTAAAGTATTTCTTTAAGTTTTATTAAAATATTTATCTATATTACTGATATATTTCAGGTGATTAATAATATTTTAGCGTCACTCATAGCGAAGAGACAAGAAAATGAATAAATTTCAATAAAGTGTATTGAATTTTATTTATTTATTTATTATTACTATTATTAATTTAATTTATAAAATAGGTTGCTTTAGTATTACATAATCGTCAGGGCAGTTGACATGAGACACAAAATAGTGTAAAACTATTAAATCTATGCATAAGTTTCAATCTTCTTCAGGGATGCACAAACAAAATATAAACAAAAACTTTATAACTTCAATGGAATGAGTAATCACTTCGAGTTATGCATATTTTGAGTTATGGGTGATTTTCTGGAAAAACGCAAATTTCAGTGACGAATTTCACACAAACTACTTAGTCTCCAAAAAAAAAATTCATAAAATATGGAAATGTTCTTTAACCAACGATTCAAGTAATAAATAACCACTGGACTCACAATGGTTTTGTAGACAAGGATTTTCATTCTATTAGAGAGTGAGCTAAACTTCAACACTCTTTGTAGTGACATATATATATATATATATTGCTATTTGGCGAAAAAATGTTTTTTGTGATTCCTATAAAGTTTCATAAATGATGCTAAAGCCTTTATTAAAAAACGTCGTCGATATATTGTTGTATATTGTATATTTTAGATTATTTTTGAACTTGAAATATATGCTAACCGTCGTTTTGGAACGTTATTCAATTCGTGGAGGAGGAATAAAAAACATATAATTTAGGTGTCTTTTTTTTAGTATTAATTTTGTATTTAAATCTATTTTTATTTTTATTTATTGAGTTTACATTAAATTAATTAATGAAATTAACTATTTGGATTTTTTTTTTTTTTATAAATGATTTGACTTTGTTAAATTAACCATGACAGTTGTGGAAAAAAGGTTGTAAACTCATTGTTTGGTTCGAAATGTAATGAAAAGTAGTAGAGGACCATTATATAAAGACTGGAAGATTATGAAATATGTAACATATTATTAACATGTTAAATATACATATAACATATATAGTAAGGATTTACCACTTTAATAAACTCCCACAGTATACTATACAGAATAAAATTTAAAAAAAAATATATTGTTATTTGGGGAAAACACTTTTCATGTATTTCCTGTAAAGTTTGCTAAATGGCGTTTAAGTCTTTTTCAAAAAACTACATCGATATGAACTCGTGGAAGATAATGGAGACTGATGAAAAATGCATAAAATTAAGTGATTGTTGTAGTTAATAATTTCTAGTTTATTTAATGGAAATTAAATGGATACGTTTAAGATTTATTTCAAGTTGGCTGGTAAGTGAAAGTTGTGTGATGCGCGCTAAATAGGTGTAAAAATTACGAATAATCATAAAATTAAATATGAAATCGATTTAATTAGAATCGATAAAAACTCTAGAGAATGCAATGATATGATCTCATTTGGGTTTATTGAAAGATATAGTTTAATCATCATTATCTCGTATTAAAAGTTTTCGCGAGATATCGTGGCTTATGAATTCAACTTCGGGTTTCCCAGATGCTCTCGTCTTTTGTTTGTATGCTGAGTTGGAGTGGCTTCATCCTACTTCCTTGTAATCTTTATTTTCCAAGTCCAAATACTTGTAGGCATAAGTATAAACAATTCAAAAATAAATTATAAATATAATAAAAACCACACATAAATGGATAGTCTTAAATAATTAAAACACAATAAACAATATACGAAGCGCATGAATAGGCCCGTTGCTATGATAAACATATAAAAAAATCATTAATCGACAATGAACGGTTTCAGTCTACAACGTTGCCTAACGTATTAAAAACATGTTCAAGAAGATTGCCACTGTCAATTGTGAATAACTCTACATGATTTGATCTGTTCATATTTACGGAGAGGCAGGTAGTGATGGCTAAACGCTGTATAAATCGGGCACCGGACGAAAATATGGAAAAGATCCTAAAGTTCATTTAAATTACATAATTTTCAGTTTTCTTTCGGCTTTAAATAATAATAATTATTATTAAATGTTAATTTAATGTAATATAGTTTCCGGATAATCTGATTTACACTAACGGTTTAATATAGTGATATTTTAACCGTACTGCTTTTCATACTCGTGCTGATTTACATTTTAGGAATTCGTTAGGATTATTCTAGGGATATTATTACATAGCTCAATTATATTTTCAGCAGGTGCGTACGCAAACATTTTTTTCGAGAGGGGATTACATTTTTTTTTCGAGGGGAGAGGGGCATTTAATAAAAAGTAGGCAAATAATTACCTAAATGAAAATTAGATCAAAACTATTGTTAAAATTACCAAAAATATTTCTCAAAATGCAAATCTTATTTTAGGGGGTGTGAAAATTATATTTTTTCGTACATTTCGGGGGGAGAGGAGAGGTGGAGAGGATATATCCCCATGATTTCTCCCTCTGAGTACGCCTCTCATTTTCAGGATCCATCTTGTAACGTTAATTCCCTAAATTCTCTTATGAATCTTCTTTCTTCGGGCCAAATATTCTATGCAGTATTATATTTTCTAAAACATTAAAGCTCGGTAGGCCAAGAAATGGGTGGGGTGATTGTGCGAATACGGGGGTCGGTACAAGGAAATATCGGTATCGAACTTTCAGATTTTCTAAGCCTTAACTCATTATAATTGTCATGAAAACCGCGACTTATATCGAAATATTTTAGTAATTCTGAAGCAGGCCGTTCGCTAATGGCATATATCACGACAAACAAGGAAGTGAAAGCAGATATATTTTCATAACGGTTTCATGGAAACAATTATATATCCATCATGGCTCAAAGAATTATGAAAAATATATCAATTTTGGTTCATGATTCATTTTTATTTGCGGAATCAGCCGAAGGAGCCAACATCGAGGAAAAACTTTATTTCATCGTAATTGAGGAAGAAATGTTAAAAGTTATGCCGTCTTCCTTATTAAATACGAATTTCATTTGCACAAAATTTAAATTTACAAAAATTTATTGGCATTCCAGCTGGTCTCGCATAACCTTGAGTGGTCTCATTTGATGTGAGCATTTCTTGTTCCTTGGCTGCAGTTTCTTATATGTAAGGTAGATGGCCCAAATATCGTCCACTTAAGTCATTTTTTTATCAGAGACTAATCCATGTGATATTAGTCTAATATTTTTAATCTGTCATCTATAATATTATCTATAAATAAATTTAATTGCAACAAAAATTCATTTTGTTAACATTAAGAAAAAAAATATTTGTTTTTTGCTTTTGCAAAATATTTGCTCTTTGAACGAAACTGTTCCGAATATCGCCTACTATATGTCTTTGTTTTTCCTATTTTTAAAATTTGCTAGATGATGTATTACTCTACTTTAGATATTGCGTATCGAGCTAACTAGAAATATCAATTATATCATCGATTTTACACTTTTTTAAGATTTTCTCTTAAACTGCTCTAACAATTTGGATGAAACTTTCCTAATGTCTTCTCCTTAAAGCTCTTTAATCTTTCATATTTTTATATATAGTACATCACCGAAAAAATGCAGGGAAATAAGTTATAGCGAAAAGAAAAGTTTATTTGAGTGTAACTCAAAAAGTATGCATTTTATGTTCAATTATGTATGAAATCATATAAAAGGAAATTAAACTCTGTAAGTAAATAAATATAAAATTTATCTAAATCGGACCAATATCAGGAAAGATACAGCTTGTCTTATAAGAACTGCATGACGTTAGATGGATAGCCGAGCGCGTCCGAAAGGAGACGGATGCTACAGAACTCTTCCCACAAAGCCTCCAATCTGTTGTCAACAATACGCATTATACGTACAGTTAATATTATATAACAATACGCGCAATACGCATTATAAGGTCAGTTTGGCCCTTGGCCTCCTGTCTTAATTATTGCAGGCTTCTAGATTCCTTTTATGGAATATTTCTCCACTTCCTCCTGCTTCTTGGTCTTACCTTCTTTTTTTTTTTCTCACTGAAGTGCGTCTCCAGCATTTCCCTCCGTACCATTTTATACTCTGATTACATATCCGACCTATCTTAGCCTTATTGTTTTGATACAGTTTCTTTCAAACACCCTCAGTTTAAGGTGGTCATCTAGGTACAAGCTCCAAATTTCTGCTTGATAGGTGTCTGCGGCTTAATTTCTTTGCTGAACTTGGTAGATATGTTTTATAAAATACATGTTTAGACATGTTCCTATGGAAACCGGTTCAACTTTGTTTAGTTATTTGGTAACTCGACAGCATTCCTACTTTCCAGAAACATTTCAAATGCCCATTTGAAAGATAATCTAATTTTCTAAACCAAAGCGATATGGAAAGTACTTTGAATGTACATACCAGATTTTTTTGAAATATTACTATTTGGAAATAATAAACCATTGTGTAATAATTTGCAGCGTTTTATATTATTTAATAAAAACAATATGTTTCCATGGAAACTAAATGGAATTTCCATTAAAGCTAAACCGAAACTTTAAAAATATATTTTCAGTTTGACAAACCAAAAATATATTATGTACAGAATTGTCGTATTAAAATTGTTTAAATAACTATTTTATCGTACTTTTGTGAGACAAGACGTGAAGGAGTGTATTCTGCTGAGTTAATTTTAAGTAGTTTTATGTGAACTTTTAAAGATTTTGTTAAACAGATTATTATTATTATAGGGTGGTAAGGGCAAGTTGTGTGGTTCGCGCGCAACGCACCAGATTTTTTCAATCAATTTTATTTTGTCTTTAATGTTGTTTATATATCTTTCCAATTTATTCCAGTTATAAGTTGCTAGTTTTATATATGAGTGTGTGTAATTTTAAATTGTAATCCCACATTTGTATGTGGGATTAAAATGGTGTATTATATTTTAATATAATCTGATTAATTTTATAAAATGGACGAAATCTTGAAATCTTAAAATATATTAAAATGGCCATAACAACTAACTTTTCTCAATTATTAGCGAAAGGTCCTTGACAGATAATATTTACTCTGTGCTCGCATGGTAAATTAATTTACCAATTACAGTTCCGCTAGTTCTGACAGCGGTATATGAGTAATTGCTTTGGCAACTTCCGCAGGATGACCCCTAGGCGACCAGACAGGAGATTTCCCTGTTGATCGACGGTTAGCTCAGTCATCCTCGACAGATTTCGGTCTAAGATTGGCACCAAGAACATCTAGATGGATTCGGAAGGACGAAGGATTGGAGGGGATCCCCTCCAGCTGGTCTGTCTTCGTGTTATTTCTAAACAGTAGGTTCTCCGCTGACATACCAAGTGAGTAAATCCATTAACTATATGATATCCTATTATATATATATATATATATATATATATATATATATATATATATATATATATATATATATTTGTATCTTTCCAGAAATACGAAATATCCTATTTATATATATTTTTTTTCGGATGCCGACAAATGTTATATGTTAGATGCAAAATGCTTATACATTTTTACATTTTATATACCGGCAATCCTGCTTTAATTAATCATAATTCTATTATTAAAATTATTACTGCTCAGTACCAATTTAAACTATAATAAACGCTTTTTATTGTGTGTATATATATATATATATATATATATATATATATATATATATATATATACATATATGATTTACTTTTATGAGTTACTTTTATATTTATTAATTTTTTTAATAAATTTATTTATTTTTCAATTATAAAATTACTTAATAAAAAAAACTAACCTGTTTAAATGTTCAATGTCATAAATATTAAAATAAAATTCAAAGATAAACATTAAGATAAATCATTTTCAGATTAATAACATCATAAGGCAATTATCGGACTGCCAGTTAAAGAGATTTTTTTAAAAATCGAAAAATTTTAAATACTTTTAGCACAACAAAAAATATAAATAATTGAATATTTAAATAAAAAAAATTGCAAACTTTGAAAAAAAAAAGTTTATTTAATTTTAATCCACACACACATACACATATATATATTTTGTAATTTATTTACATTATTCTGGTTCGATGATTCTCTTTAATTATTCATTGTAACCAATGAAAATATTTTTAAGAAATATTTAAATAAAAAATTATTGTGTTGGTTGTTGGTTATGAATAGACAAGAAAATTAATGTTATGTAAATAATGTAACTATTAAAATTGGCGAAGTAAACATGGCGCTAAGTATTTTTGAAAGTAATCAGAAATATTAATAACGAAAAATGGTGCAAATTATTTTATGAATATTTATTGATTGTAATTGTTTTGTTTTACTGTATAAAATAAGCATGCTGAAGACGAAGGACTTCGAAAAGTCGATGACTATTATAGAAATGTTTTTTTAATAAGAAAGATAATTGCCACAGAAAGTTATTTTTCACAAATAATTAAATCTTAATATAACTGTTATATTTATATATCTGATATTTGAAATTATATTACATAGTAATGTATTAATAATAAAACAAAATTATGCATTTAAAATTTTGAAAATTGAATAATCAGAAGATTCTAGAAACTTATTTACAAAAAGTAATTAGTATTATTAGTTTTTGTATTTTTGAAAGGAATGAGGATCGGTTTAATCATGTGTAATATTCGAAAAATAATAAAAATAAATTTCAAATATATCTTAACTCTGCAAACAAAATACTACATTTAAAATTTATGTACAAAATAAGAAATGTTATTTTGATATAACATTTGAAGTCTTAACTCCTGTTTGGTGCTCTCCGCTCTCCTTCTTTTTTCATAATTACAACTAACTATTTTTTCCTAGTTAGGAGATGTTGCATTTTAATTAGGTCTTTATTCACTGACCAGTATTTAAGTTTTACTTTCTAAATTCATGCACTGACTCATCGTCACTTTATCATGTACTTGGCTCACTTTAAGACGTTTAGAGAACTATGTCCCCTTGGCCGGCAAACGATCAAAAAGAGGCCTTCGCCCTAGCGTGGTTCACGATCAAAAGACGCTACTTACTCTCCAAGGCGGTGCATCTCCATCAAATAATGACTTGTTAATTAAGAAGACGCTATCAAATAGTGCGCCGGTGTTTTTTGTTGTCTTCTTTTTTCTCTATTTCTTTTAAATGTCCATTTTACTTTTTAGTTTATACAAAAGATGTTTGTATTTACTTATTCATGTTTGTAGAATAAGTTTATTATAAATTTATTTTTTTAATGTATAAAAAAATTCTAAATTTTGATTACTTAAATAAGCACTTTTTCTACTGCTCATTTGATTTAACATTTTAATAATTTTAATGCTGAGAGTTCCTCTCTTTAAAATAAAATTCCCCAAAATTCATTTCTTTTATACAAAATTACAATGTTTAATGGCACCCCATATTAAAGTGCGTGCGTGCATGAGTGCGTGCGTTCGTGCCCGCCCGCGTGTGCGCGTGTAGCTCAAATACGAAAAGTTGTACGAAACTGAAAAAGGTAGGTTATGCCTAGGACGTAACAGCAAATTTTTCGCCAACATTGACCAACGGAAAGTGTTACTTTATATTTTCATTTTTACACATTTTTACAATTTCCTCGAAAATGGCTCTAACCACTTTGACCAAACTCGTTACATCGATATATAATTAAATGCCCTGTAATATCAGCTAGATCTTATCCTTTTTGAAATAGTCTGACAGGGTTTAAATGTGGAATTTTCAAAATTTCTTAATTAATTAATTAATTTTGTTTATTTGAAATAATTAATAATCTTTCATGTTTAGTAATAATAAAAAATGAATAAATAAACTATGAAAATTTTTATAGAATGGAGATAAAGAAGAAAAAAGGAAAAATATTTTCTCAGGTTGAAAAATAATTTTCGGGAATAAGAGTATTAATATAGATATAGTGTACCTGTATCTGTATAATATACCGTTAAAAAGCTAAATATTTTAGCAAAAGTAATATATAACCTATAAAGTCGTCGAAGGTAATGGAGAGTGACGACGCATAAACTTAAATAGTAATTTCTTTGTTACATTATTAAATTGAAACTAAATGTTTCTATACAGGGGATTACTCACAGAAACAGACATCGATGTTTTGAAACCGATTTGTCGATATTTATCAATAATATGTATCGATCGTTGATGATATAATTTTTTTTTTCATCACTTTGTATGTATTTTAAATTTTTGTTTTTTGTTTTTTTGCCGTCCACACATTTTTGTTTAGTTTTATAAATTTACCAAATTTCATTAATAAATAATTTTTCACTAGAAATGAATTGATTTGGCTATTTAATGATCTAAAATATATAGCTGATTTGTAATATCTATTCATTAGTTTATAATTGTTAAATTATTTTTTAATGTTTTTATTTATTTGCTCCGATAAATAAGATTAATTAACCGAAAAATTAATTATGTAATGCCGAATTGAATAATTTGCACTCGATAAGTATTACGGTTAATTAGTACTAACCGACAAGAAACCCAAGGCGTAAGTGGAGGATTGTGCTAAGTTAGACCTTGCTGACTTGGGCTTTGACCGATTCCAGTGAAAGGAAACTTTTAGGAGACGATTGGTGGTATCTGCATCGAACCTTCGGGTTAGCTCAGCCATTATTTATTTAATATTAAATTTTTTTATTTACTTTTGTAAATAAATAAAATTACTACTTGTAATATTTTGCATCTTTATACTAATCGGTGTATTATTCATTTACTTTGCAGTTTCCACTTTGCATTTAGCGCTGGAAGCAAATTTAGATATTCTTGTTTTCTGATATTATAGTCCGGAAGCTGAGGCCAAAAAACATGTCAGATTTCAAGAAATTTTTTGATCGTCTAGACCTAAAGTACTCTCTTAATAAACTGGAAATATGAACGTCTGGTACCCTAGATCGGTTGCAATCAAATTTTAGTGGTCAACGAATTCGTCACTTTTTTCAGATTTTCCTCAGTAACACGCTCCCAGTGCATTTTAGGTAAGCCTTTGACATCTCCAATTTAAAAGAACATTATAATTCCTTTAACTTTCATATTATTTTTTTTTTAATTCGGAACAAGTCCTGAGATGCAGGGCCGTACAAATCTGCAAAATAACAAAAACTGTTAAAATTTAGATATTCGCCTTAATAATTTTTTAGTACAATTTAGTGCAAAATGCATAATAACCAACCTTATAGAAAATTATATTTCCTACAAGATTCATACAAAATATTTTTAATTAGTCTCAACAGACGCCAAGAACTGTTGATATAACAGTATTAGAAAAAGTCGAATTTTTTCTTATTTTCCTCAATAACTTGTTCCCAGTGCATTTTAGGTAAAACTTACGTTAAATTTCCTGTAAGTTTATAAGTAATATTTTTTTAAATTCGGAAAAGTTGCCGAGTAGTGGGGCTGTAAACATCTACAAAATTTCAAGAAAAAGCAAAAAGTTGGATATTCACTGGTTTCTTTTTAGTAATTATTTTTCAGTGCAATTTAGTGCAAAATGCAAAACAATCAATCTTATAGAGGATTAAATTTCCTACAATATCCATACAAAATTTTTGGATTTACTCCTAACAGAAGCCAAATAATATTGCATTAACAATTTTAGAGAATGGAAAATCGTTCCGTCTCAGGAGCTAATTTAAAAAAATATTACATATGAAACTTACAGGAAATTTAACGTTCTTTAAAATTCCAATGTCCAAGTTTTACCTAAAATGCACTGGAAGCGAGGTACTGAGGAAAATTTGAAAAAACTTTAAAAAATGACAAATTCGTTGGCCTATAAAATGTGATTGCAACCGTTCTAGGGTGACAGATGTTCATATTTCTAGTCTATTATGAGATTGTTTTCGGCCTAGAAGATCAAAAATTTTCTTGAAATCAGACACGTTTTTTTCCCTCAGGACCATTAGTAATGAACGAAATCTCTTGAGCAAAGCCTTTTAACCTATCACCCGGTTTACCTGGTACCGAATGATGAAATAGATGTACCTAAAGGTTTGGGGCGATTTTTAGTGAACGTTGCCATGAGCTTAGAAAGCATTAGACATTTATTAATTCGCTGATAACTGTTATGAATTCATTAAGATGCGTTTCGAACTGACATTTCAAATCAATACAACAAACTTCTCATTCGCATATTATCAACAGTTGAGTGAATTGATAGCAGCTAAATATAAGCAACTACTAACTTTTCTATTCAATTCTATCTTTGCCTCTAAATAATCAAGGTGTATTTATCTACATAGTAAAACAAAGACAAACGCTTTGAATAACGTATTTATATTACAAAAGCGAGTGAATAATACCTACAGCATTTTTAGTTTTATTATAATATAATATTGCACTGAAAACATTATTGTATTTTGATATGCACCCTTGAAGACATGAAAAACATTCAAAGCCCTTTTTTTTTTAGATAAATTGTGATTTAAAAATATTCGTTGACCCTATTATAAATATTTTGAAGATTATCACTTCTTAACCATCGATTTCCTAATTAAACTTTAATGATTTCTGACAGACACAAGAAACTATATATATTTATATATGTATGTAATATGAAATGGTCTGTTGCTTCATAATATTTTTTTTAGCCGGCTCGAAATGGAAAAGGATGTTTCGCAGCACGTGACCTTAGGCTTATCGCATCTTTCTCAACCTCTTCATGACCCGCATTTGCCGGCGACTATGTGTCAGTGGCTTTAAATTTCTCCTAAGACAGGTTTCCCCGAGTAAGTTTTTTGATCAAAGTGAGTTTGATTAAAGCTTTGATCAAAAAAAACTTTCTCGTGTAAGCTTTAGAACAAGCCTTTAGAAGTTTTGGAAATTATCTATCTTAAGAAAAAAAATTAATAAAGTTTAATATTTTCGTTTAGTTATCGCTAAGGCCCAGATATATATTTAAATAAATATTTTCGTATTTAAATAAATATTTTGCGGTTTTGAAGATAAATAAATATTTGTTTTGTTTGGGAAAATAAACAAATGATTTCACATTACATCAAAATATAATGAAATATTTTCTACTTTTCTTGAGAATATAAATGGAAATACAATTTCCCAATGAACCAATGTTTTAGTTATAGACTATATCCAGTCTTCTGGGGAACAGAAAGGGGTCTCGGAGGAAAGTTTTAGAGAATTTCTGAAAATTTGCTCATTTATGTTTTTTGGGGTGCTGTTTACGAATTTCTTTGTTACCTCGCGTGTTTCCTGAAAATATGAAAAAAAAAACATTGTAAAAATGCTAAAAAAAAAATTTTTTTCTCTCACAGTATGAACACCATGCATTTTGAAGCAACATCAGCTTATACTAAATTAAATAATAGTAAAGTCCTTATATTTGTGTACTCTATGATTTTTTCGTCTCGAACATCGTTTAGGTGCATGATTCTTAGTCTAATGAGGTCCATTAATTCATAGTCTATATCAAAGACTATATTTATAGTCTCCATCAATTTCATGGGGATAGCTACGATGCACAAGAGCTTTTAGAATGATTTGTTTAAGAATTCATAGGCTTTTATTCCAGTAATTTTACTTTATATTTACGTTTCGCGCAAAAGCGGGTCAGGGAATCCAACAGTTTACTTCCCAAAGCCCAGGAGAAGAGACGGCCATCATGGTTTATCAGAAAGCTCTACGGCAAAACCACACTTAAAAAACTTTTTCTCATATTTTTACTTCCTTCTACGGAGTAAAGGATAACAGACTGACTTAAAACATGAACTCTTTAGCACGAACTGTTACATCCACCACGAACCCACACAACCCACCTCGACTACTTTCGAGACGGTGGCCTAGAGACTTGTTAAGTTGACCGTGATGAGCGCTGATTTACTTATTGCAAAAATAATTTACAGATGGCAAATTAATATATTGCCATAACATATTTTGTGTATAATATATAAATATATTAAAGAGCAAATAAAGTTTATATTTAATAAATATATAAATACAGAATGTTTGTTATACTACAAGTGTGAAATTAAATGTTGTCGGAAATGAAGAAGTAATGATAATTAATATTATATAAGAAATCATATTTAATATTATATTAATTATAATAAGTCATTATCATTTTTAGTCAATGTCATGACAGTATCAATAAGTGTCCAGTATGTAATTTCCTTGAAAAATAGGATATTCACTTTCTAGGGGACCTGCAATAAGTATAGTGAGTTAAGAAAAAATATTTTGGTCGGCGGACCTTTTTTCCAGAATTATTTTACTTATTAAGGGGTGCCAACTGGAAAGCTCTAAGTAATTATATTCAACAAACAACACAGTGCAAAGAGCTCAAATAGTTTGTTCATGAAAGATTATATTACAGTTAGGAAATGTTTTTGTGCCATGTTAATTATTGTTTTTAAGCAGTATATTGTTTGCACAGCATATAATATAGTTGATATATTTATAATTTATTTTAATACAGAAACCTTATGATTGTTTTTAAAATGTTTACTTGTTAGGTTTTACAGGCTTTTAATGTTGTTTTTTTATATAGCTTTAACATAAAAATTGACTAAGAATGTGTTTTAAAACATTATTGTTGCTGATTTTCGATTACTTTTAAGTTATTATAGTTACAGAGTTTATTAAAATAATTACTTATATAATACGCATACAGATTTCCACAGAGGAATTTTTCCATTGTCTATGTGCTTTATTACATTTATATATACCTATACTTTATTTTGTATATTTTATGCTAATAAACAAATTTTCATTCAATAAGTCAGGATTGTGTATTATAATTATTTAATTAATTTCAAATTGCAACCAACTGAAGCAATTAACGGCATTGGTGCTTGCGTTTCCTCGTCCTTGCTCGCAACTAACGCGCCTACGATTAAAGATGTCAGATCTCAGGTGCCATTGATAGTGAAATAGTGAAAACGTGTTTCCTTCCTATGACTTGCGGTCTTTTGCATCTCCTAAGACAAAATAAATATTTCTTCTTAATATTAGATGGTATTCAGGAATTAAAGGATTTTTAAGCCTAAAAGATAGTCCATTTAGCGTAATTATTTTGAAAAATAATTATCACAACTTTTACTTCAAAGTTATTGATCAGAGCTTCTCTGCAAGATCATGAATTTCACAGAAGTTGGCAAGAGAAGAAGAATATGCAGAATGTATAAAGATTGTACAGAAATATATGGTGTGAATTTAAATATTTATTATTATTATTATACTGAAAATCTTTTGTGAGATACCTCTATGTTCGTCTAGAGATCTCATAGGAATCTTATATTTCTTACGAAGCACATTAAGTCCTTAGGGTTGGATCTAGTAATGTCTTTTCAAGTTTAATTATTACCTCTTATAAAAATTTGCAGTCTGTAGAATCCAAGCGTTTCACATTCACTCAGAATGAGCTCTGCCATTTTTCCTTCCTCTAGGAACAGACGACAGGTATAATCTTCCAATAATTCCATCTTCTTAAAATTATATTAACTTTATGATATAATGATAATTATTATTATTAAATTATTGATAGTCATTATCAATCATAATGATATTATAATATCAAGTTAATGATATTATGATTCTACAGTTGAATCATATTACTCATGCCTTCAGAATTAATGGCATAAACACCAAATCCAGATTACACAAATAGAAATAGCACATTTCATGACAACAGGTAAAACCGTTTTAAAGAATGAGGATAACATGTAAACAGCTATCTATATCGTCGGTCCCATGTTAAACTTACCAATATGAAAATTTCAATTTTTTGTGTTTGTTATTTTTCGATTGCATTTCGGTTGGTACAGGTTATAGTAAAGTTACAAATCTGTTACGGCATTAGAAAGTGCTGAAATCGCAGTTGCATTTTTACGAAAAACCTCTGAAAGTCTGAAGCCTCCATGTTAAAGTAACGAATATGCGCATTGTTATAAAGGTAAAACAATAAATACATGTGAAAGTATGAAAAAAAAAAAAAAAAAAATTTAAATAATCGAAATCGGTCCTTATGCACAGGAGAATGTAACAGTTGTTTTGTCATTTTGAAAAGTAGTGATTTTCATATTCGTAAGCAGCATTCAGCATGGAAATGAAGATGTGTACAGTGATCAAAATAACTATTACACTTAGTTATTGGGGTAAAAATATGTTTAATAATGTATTGAACATAAATTAATTGATGGATTTGATAATAAACTTTGTGCATTAAGTTTTACAGATGAAGGAAATTAAAAACCCGTACAAGCTAATTAACAACAAAAATTAAACAATTAATTTTTGCTGGTAGAACTTAATCATAAGTAAGTGCTTAATTGTCTGGTTAAAAGCTAACCTTCAACAGGTAAGAGCTGCCCTTTACGGAGCATGGAGTCTAAACATTGATGCATCAGAAATAGGCCACGAAAGTTCTCTAAGGTGAAGTATAACGAGTGGTAAAGATATTAGAGCCAACCTGTTGATAAAGTCGTGTCTTTCAACTTCTGCTGTACAGCTGTATCGGTATTTATCTACCAGTATATCTTTTTACTATCATTATTCAATTACTTTTTTGTCGTGAGAAGAACCTAGAGAAGCTGTTCTTGAAAATATTTTGAAATTTGACAGTTTTTAAGCGCTTGTCCGAAGGCAACCAGCAAAATATGATAGTAGGAGCATGTGCAGATCTCTGTTGTGTTGTCACACAACACAGTGTCACGCAACTTGTCAGTGTGCGTGGTGTATAGTCACCCATACTATCATGTTTTGTCCAGGCAACTCTGGACTAAATTAAAATAAAAATTATTTTTTTCAATTCGTTTATTTATTATATTCCAGATCTCACTTTCATAACTCAATGGAGATTGTAAAATGTGAATGTGAAGACAAGCTTTGACTTTTTTCGATGATATAGCAGTATAATAATCCTCCAGAAACCGAATTATTTTGCACTTGCCCCGAAACCGCTCTTGCTTGAATTATATGTCTTCCAAATACCTTGTACACACTTACCCCTTAAGTACAATTCAATTAAATGATCCATTTCATCATAATGGACATGGTTGAAATGTAGGCTTGAATGTAATATTTAAACATAACCGTCTTTGGATCATTTTTTTTTAAATACAAATTTTACAGTCTTGTTGCGCCATTGCTTCACATTATCCTACTTATTTTGACCACTGTAATATTAGGATATAATATGAAGATTCCAAACATGCAGCCTTAATCTCATCAATTGCGGTAAACAACTAATCAGCCAACGTTCCTCAATATGCAGAATCCATCTCAAATCAGCATTCTAAAAAAGACGTATCAATTAGAGACAGCACATCATTCCATAACATCCATTCACCATACTAACACTAATTTGAAATGGTTACAATGCATTTAAATAGGATTCACGTTAAAAATTAATAAAAAGTCAAAAACCCAAGTCGAAATATAAAAATCGTATACCGTTAAAAATATAAGCATAAGAGAAATCCAATATTACCCATGAGGGCCCATACCAGTAATTTAGCGAGGTCACAAAAATGTTTTTCCTCTGGCATTCTAATTCTAACATCCTTGTGGTTGGCGAATTAAAAACTCTGAATAATTTTGCTCAGCTGTCAGCCTATTTAATAGATTACATTGCAGCCCATTGCTCTGTACATCCATTTATCCTTGGAACTAGTTTTACATAATAGCGAAGATAGCTATCGCGATTAACAGGTATATAGCAGGTATCGATCTTGTGACATGGTTATGTTAGTGACTTGCTAAATTATATCTGATAAACGATTTCCATTGTTTTTTATTTATCCATTCTGAACAAGTATGTGAACATGTTTCGCGCATTTTGCAATATCTTTTTCTTTTTGCGATAATTTATTGATGTTTACAACTATGCAGATTAAAAAATACATTAACCATTATCGGGCCTGTGGTTTCAGGGTCAGAGAGCTGTGGGATTGATTCAAGTCTGCGTAACCTATTTTTTATAGTTTCTACAGGGACGAAGGATTAGGATGGGGCCAAGGATTAGGGTAGGGCGAAGGGAGCGCTTAATTTTTTACTTTTCAGACTCCGAAAAGAAAATTTATTTTATTGGATTTTAGTCGAACATACATTTAAATATAAGTAATCACGGAATAAGGTATATACTAATAATGTATATACTAATAAGCAGACAGGGATATAAAATACCGATCGATAAAAGTAAAGTATCGATACTTTCCTTTCGATATTATGTAGTTTTACCATCGATACTACTTATTCTATATTCCGTTCGATACCTTAGTGGTATCGAATATTCTATTAAAGTGCATGAATGAGTGCCGGTATCGAGGCTTTGTCGCTATCGTATATCCTAGGAGATAATCTGGAATTATGGCTGTAGGCGGCAGTACCGGTCCTAAGATTTGTGGGGGGAGGAGACAAGATTAATTTTGCCAAATCTTCTTTCATCCCCTCCTCCAATAAAAGTCAGCAGTTTTATAACGGTCCTTTAGGTATTCATTTCGAAAAGAGTATCATCTCATAACATTAACTCATTTTTTTATTGAATTAAGATCATAACTATCAAAAAAGCTGAAACAAATATTACTTACTTAATCTAATAGTAACCATTTACTCAAAATTTACGGCCCTCTTAATTCTGCCGTCCAGGACAAGTGTCCTCTTACCCCCCTAGTTTCGACCATAGGGGCGGCAATCTTCAAGTTTACTCTGGTCACCATTTGGCCTAACTACGCCAATGAGTTTACAACATGACTAGTTTCCTGTTTAGATCTCTGGTTTCTTACTGGCGGTATTTGCGGCCCTTGATAGATTTTTGTAAAATCTAGAAAAAATATTTTTTTGTCAAATGTGGATTATTAATTCAAATTAACTTACGATGTTACAGCTTTTTTTTTTTAGTATATTTTGAACTGTTGACAAGGGATGTGCTACCTTTGGTTAGCCTTTTTTAGACAGTTGAAGTGAGATGTACTATACCTTCTTTAAGGTAGACTTTCGCTGGTGCTGCCCGCGGTTGCGGCCGGCAAAGTTTGGAGGCAGTTTACTACTACTGTTCAAGCCGTGAACTATAGTTGTTTTTTGTTCCGTTACTTTCTAATATTTTAATTTCAGAATAGAAAGTTATTTTTTTTATGTTTGATTTGAAACGAGAAAAATAAGTTTATATTGTATTTGTTTCATCGATACAGATATTATTTAGAAACTATCAAGAGATAACTGTGTAGGTATTACCATTTTGTCACATATCGAGCGTCATTTTTTTATGGGAGATTGTCATAGTGCCCGACTATCGACGCTACCTGCTGCCAGCTACACTTCTCGTCATTGGAAGTTGGAAATAAAGCCTTCGTCTCAAATACACCATTTATACGATTATCGAGGTAACAAGACTTTTTTTCGTCGCCATTCATACATTGATGGTACCAAACTTAATTAACCTGAAGAGATCCGTGAATGTACTAAACTATTAAGTGAAATAGGTTATTAGTTTCTTTTAGTGACCAATATTTCTCACTGAACAAAAAAAAACGATTTAATGGAAAATTAATTTTGTTTATAGATTGTTATAGAGATATATCTGTTTAATTTTATTACTTACATTAATATTTATAATATCAAACCAATTTATTTTTCAAAACTAGTTTTTTATTTAGTTTTTTACTAGTTTTTCAAATTACCTTTTTATCTTCTTTTTTGTATTAGTAATAGGATTTTCAAGGATAAATATTTTAATTTATGTATAGCTGTAAGACACCTTTTGTTTATATTAATTAGTTTAGTTTTTATACTGTTATGTAATTTTCTCGTTTCAAAATTAAAATTAATTTATTTTACTGTTTTTCAACTATTTTTTTTCCAACATTATTCATTTACTTTTTTGTGCTCAAAGAAACGGGGTCGAGACATATGTTTGTTTTATAGCATCGCTCTCCCCAACATAGTTTTGGTCCTCCGGGCCGGATTTTTTTGAGTAATTCATTGATGATTTGATATTAGAAAAGAAAAGATAGTTTGATTCTCCAGCTTGACAATTTTTTTTCAGTATTATATATTTTCTTAACATACTTTATTATATTTATTTGTTTAAATATTTGTTCCCAAACAGCATTTTCAGAATGGCACCTAAAACACCGAAACCTAGTGAAGCGGAGGTGGATTTAGAGTTATTGATAGAGGAGTTCAAAGATCTCGCCGATGATATTTTAGACACTAGCGCTCTGGGCCGTGCGTCTAGTACCGATGCAAGTAAGAACGGGTTGTTCCGAGCGAAACTATCTCGTTTAGATTCAACTCACGATAAGTTCCTTCATAAGTATAATGAAATTCGGAAATTAGCTAAAGATTCGGGAACACCTACTCAGGAATATAAAGAACTTAAAGATAAAATCCGTAATCATTTTTATGAGGCACTATCGTTTGATATTTCTCCTGGGACAAGTAATGAATCCTCAATTGGCGACATATCTTCACGAGATAAGCCTTCGCGAGATGTTTCCATCTTCGTCTTCCTATATTATTAATATCCCTTCGTTTTCAGGAAATATATCGGATTGGCCTGCATTTAAAGATACGTTTGTGTCTTTATTCCATGATAACGAGGACCTTAGCGAGGTCTAGAAATTTCATTATCTAAAGTCGACTTTAAAGGGATCTGCAGCCCAAACAATAGCGGCTATTCAAATATCACAAAAGGGTTATACCACTGCTTGGGATGCAATTAACAAACGTTTTGACAGTCTAAGAATACAGGCAACTCATCATCTTGTAAATATTTTTAATTTCCCACCGTTATCAAAACATTCGTTGGCCTGTTTAGAAAATTTGTCATCGTCCGTTCTGGAGAGCGCGTCGGCCTTTCTTAAATTGAATCTTGCAGATCCATCGGGGTTCCTACTGTAAACATATATTCTCAGACTGTTGGACAATAAAACTAGAGAACGTTTTGAGATGACATTTAGTACAAAGCCCGAGTTACCAACTTGGCAAGATTTTTCGGAATTCATTGCGCAGCAGATAGTGGAACTGCAATCTACTGCTTTGACATCTAACCACAGAGGCATCTCTTCTTACACTGACGATAAGCGCGGTAAAGCCCCTAAGCAAGTCCTGATATCCAATACAAATGCTGAAATTGTTTGTCCTATATGTAAAAGCTCTCATCGCCTCATTGATTGTTATACTTTTCAGAAGATGAACCCGAAACAAAGATTTGAACAAATGAAAATTTTTAATCGATGTTTGAACTCCTTTGGTCTAGGCCACTCTGTAGCCAAGTGCCCTTCAAAACATTCATGCAAGCATTGTAACCACCGGCATCGTAGCTTACTCCGTTTTCCGACCAATGGGAGACCCAAGAACAATACCCAGGCAAATAAAGATAGCATATGGATATATGCTATCTTTATTTGCCTGGGTAATAAATATGATTGGTGTGTTACTGGTGGATACCAGTAACACACCAATCATCCCAGCCGCAACCAAATTCGAATAAGGTATCCTCCCCACCGAATAGTACAGCTATTCTCTCGTCATCGACTACTGGTAATCTTAATGCTCTTCTTGGAACAGCACAAGCAAGAATTAAAGACAACTTTGGACAATTTCATCTCTTGAGGATACTTATAGACAGCGGTTCCCAACGATCTTTTATCACTACCAAATGTGCAAAACAATTAGGACTGTCGAAGATTAAAAACCCTCACCAATTAGTAGGTTTTGGTAACCATCCAATATCAGGTGGAAAATACCACGTTCCTTGCACACTCATACCTCAAACAAAGGACATCCCGGAAATCCGTACCATGGCTATCGTAATCGACCAAATTAGTGCAAATATGCCGTATATTCCAATTCCCAATGAAGTGATGGATAAATTTAAGGATTTACAACTGGCAGATCCAACATATCACCAACCTGGATCAATTGATTTTTTTATTAGGCGCTGATCTATTTGGAGATGTCCTATCCGGCGAAACCCAAAAGACTGCAAAGGGACTGAAAGTGTTAATGCTTTTAATACGGTATTTGGTTGGATATTAGCTGGACCGATTTCGAGCGATTTGTCGAACTCATGCTGTACGGCGATGCTTACAGTAGCCGAAACACGTTTCGAAGACGAAACACTGCCGGCGATCATGACTAGATTCTGGGAGATTGAGGAAGTACCCACAGTTCCAAAATTGAATCCTGAAGATATTAGAGCTGAGTAATACTTTAAAACGACTCATACAAGGGATGAGAATGGAAGATACATAGTTCGTCTGCCATTTAAAAGTGAACCTTTAAATTTACAAACCTCACGGTTTATTGCCATTCATCGTTTCAGAAAGTTGGAGGAAAAGTTGACAAGGGACATAACTTTAAGACTTGAATATGATAAGGTATTTCAGGAGTACCTTAGTAAGCAATACCTTTCATCTACAACTCTTCCAGGAAAATACTTACTTCCACATCATGGGGCTTACAAGGATAGCTCATCCACACATTTACGGATAGTTTTTGACGCTTCGGCATCCACTCACTCTGGATCATTGAATAATTACCTTCTTACAGAACCAAAGCTACATCACGATATCAAGGATATCTTGTTGAAATTTCGTCTTCCTCAATATGTTGTCTCCGCTGACATATGCCAGATGTTCCTCCATATTTTAATCCATCCTGAAGATCGTTTGTACCATCACCTGTTCTTCCGATTCAATCATGTTGATGCAATACAGGAGTACGAATTTAACCGCTTGCCCTTTGGGCTACTTGCTCTCCTTTCTTGGCTATACGGGTGATCCAACAGCTTGTCTCCGATGAAGGACATAACTACCCACTCGCTTCACGTGCCTTATTAGAAAATATGTATGTTGATGATCTGTTGGCCGGTGCAGAGACGCTTGATGAAGCCATGAAACTACCAACTGAACTCATTGGCCTGCTATCTAAAGGTGGTTTCACATTGAAAAAGTGGTTTAGTAATGAAAGTCAGCTTATCAAAGATGTCTCTCTTGAAGAGGACGATTCCATAGTATCACTTAGAAATATGGAAGATCGAGTTGTAAAAATTCTGGGTATGCAGTGGGAACCAAATCTAGATCGGCTATCATATCGGGTCGCACCGAAGGACATCGTTTATACAAAAAGAGGGATCATGTCTACTATAGCTCGTATGTATGACCCATTGGGATACTTGGCACCTGTTATCTTCCGAGCGAAAGCTATTCTGCAACAACTGTGAAAACTTAAAATTGGATGGGACGATCCGATTCCATCAAATATCCAGGCTCAATGGGATGCATTCTTCATGAGTCTACCTAAATTAGCTCAAATAAGCATTCCAAGAAGAATTATTTTAAATGAGCACTTATGCAGCACCATAGTTGGATTCGCAGATGCTTCCTCACTTGGTTATGCAGCGGTAATATATCTGCGTACCGAAACTGAAAGTGGCCATATTTCGACAAATCTAGTTTTTGCCAAAACACGATTGGCCCCCTTGAAACCGGTCACAGTACCGAGACTGGAACTCTGCGCCGCAGTATTATTAGTTGATACCTTGAAGGCCTTTCGAGAATTCTTGTCCCAATTTCGGGACGCGCCAGTATATTTACTTTCTGATTCAGCCACTGTTTTGGCATGGCTCCATCTGCCATTTCACCAAATGAAAACATTCGTAGCTCATAGGGTGGCCAAAATTCTGGATCTGTTTGGCCTGTCTTCATGGCACCATATTCGCTCCCAATATAATGCAGCTGATATCGCCTCTCGTAGATCCTGCTGACCTAATCAATGATACACATTGGTGGTTAGGACCTGATTGGCTGCGAATTCCCATTTCAGATTGGCCTTTGGATGAAATAGACACTTCGAATATTTCACAATTACCAGACACGAAATCAGATGTAATCATTATGCTAACACAAAATAACGATGGCAGGGAAATCATGGAAGAAATAAACAATTTTTCGTCGTTTGCCAAATTAATTAGAATTTTCAGCAATATCCGTCGATTCTGTAGTAACGCAAGATGCAATTTGAATGAAAGAAAATCAGGCACATTAAAGCTGACTGAGCTTAGGGATACCACTACAGAACTGATAAAAATTATTCTAAACTACCATTTTCCTAAGGCCATACCTACTGAAAAATCTGACAGGATAACCCTACAATCTTTGTCTCCTTTTGTAGATTCGCTGGGTGTCCTTAGGGTGGGCGGTAGACTGCGAAATGCACCGCTCTCTGATGATGCTAAATATCCAATATTACTCCCTCGCAAATCTCACTTCGTCAATTTGCTTGTTGATTATTACCTTACGACATACTTACATTCAGGTCCCCAGCTTTTGCAATCTCTTCTAAGGCGAAGATATTGGATACTATCGGGTCGTCGTTTAATACGGCAACGAGTGCATCAATGTTTGAGATGCCATCAATTAGCTGCAAAGAATTTCAGCTACCGAATGGCTAATTTACCACTATCCCGATTTCAGCTAGGACGACCATTCCTCGTTGTAGGAGTTGATTTCACCGGCCCGTTTATGCCAAGAGAATCACTCAGGCGTAAAGCGGCAGCCCACAAAGCTTATGTTGCTCTTTTTGTTTGTCTGAGCACAAAGGCAATACATGTGGAAATCATCTCTCAACTTACTACGGAGGCTTTCTTAGCAGGGCTAGATCGTTTCATTGCTCGGCGAGGATTACCTAACAAAATCATGTCAGATCAAGGGACCAACTTCGTAGGAGCTGATCGGCGTTTAAGGGAATTGTATTCGTGGTGGAATCTTCAGCCTGTCAAACATAAAGTTGAAGAACATCTCGCTACGCGTGGAATTCAATGGAGTTTTATCCCTCCTTCAGCGCTACATTTTGGTGGTATTTGGGAAGCGGGGGTAAAATCTCTGAAATTTCATCTCGTTCGAGTTGTGAAAGACCAAATTCTTACCTTTGAGGAAATGACAGCAATCACAACACGAATTGAAGCAATTCTTAATTCCAGACCTCTACATCCGATGTCTTCCTCCCCTGAGGATCTTGACGCATTAACTGCTGGCCATTTTCTCATCGGAGCTCCTTTGCTGGCATTGCCAGAACCAGATCTTAATGATATTCCATCCAATCGACTCACTCGATGGTAGCTCTTGAGACGTTGCATAGTTGATTTTTGGAATCGATGGCGGCATGACTACTTGAATTGTCTACAACAAAGAGTCAAGTGGAATTCGGATACGCCTAATATATCAAGTGGCACCTTGGTATTATTGAAGGATCCGAATATGCAGTTATCTAGATGGCCCAAAGGTCGAGTCCTCGATGTGTTTCCTGGAGACGATGGGATAATTCGAGTTGCCAAAATCCGGACACCAACGGGAGAATACTTAAGACCGGTCTCGAAACTGGCCCCCTTGCTCCCACCTGTGGATCAGAATTAATTTTGAAAATTTACTCAGATAAATTTTGGTGGGCGGTATGTTCAAGCCGTGAACTATAGTTGGTTTTTGTTCCGTTACTTTCTAATATTTTAATTTCAGAATAGAAAGTTATTTTTTTTTATGTTTTTTTGAAACGAGAAAAAGTAAGTTTATATTGTATTTGTTTCATCGATACAGATATTATTTAGAAACTATCAAGAGATAACTGTGTAGCTATTACCATTTTGTCACATATCGAGCGTCATTTTTTTATGGGAGATTGTCATAGTGCCCGACTATCGACGCTACCAGCTGCCAGCTATACTTCTCGTCATTGGAAGTTGGAAATAAAACCTTCGTCTCAAATACACCATTCATACGATTATCGAGGTAACAAGACTTTTTTTCGTCGCCATTCATAAATTGATGGTACCAAACTTAATTAACCTGAAGAGATCCGTGAATCTACTAAACTATTAAGTGAAATAGGTTATTAGTTTCTTTTAGTGGCCAATATTTCTCACTGAACAAAAAAAAACGATTTAATGGAAAATTAATTTTGTTTATAGTTTGTTATAGAGATATATCTGTTTAATTTTATTACTCACATTAATATTTATAATATCAAACCAATTTATTTTTCAAAAGTAGTTAGTTTCAAATTACCCTTTTCTCTTCTTTTTTGTATTAGTAATAGGATTTTCAAGGATAAATATTTTAATTTATGTATAGCTGTAAGACACCTTTTGTTTATATTAATGAGTTTAGTTTTTATACTGTTATGTAATTTTCTCGTTTCAAAATTAAAATTAATTTATTTTACTGTTTTTCAACTATTTTTTTTCCAACATTATTCATTTATTTTTTTGTGCTCAAAGAAACGGGGTCGAGACATATGTTTGTTTTATAGTATCGCTCTCTCCAACAACTACTTTGACTGAATATGTAGGGGTATGTTTCGCTGGCACTGCCCGGCAGTCTAGGTATGACGTAATACTCTTTCTGTGTCCTGTCTTACTTTATCGGCTCACTCTAGTTGTCATTAAGTGACCTAGAAGTTATGGGACAGTAAAATAATTTATCAGCTCCAAACAGCTCCGAGTTTCAGTTTCAGCTGATATTTAATCTGTCTTCTTATAATAAGTTCGCTGGTTCGCCATGCTGAGGAGGATTATGTATAAAATTGTGGTGAATTTTATTTATTTACACTTGAAATCGTTTCTGTGCTATATTTTCTAATTATTTTTATTTTCGGTGATACGCTAAGTTCTCAGTGTAAGAAGTTAAATAATATTTTTCCTTTTTTTAAAGGAATAGAACCTTAATAATTATTTAAATTCATTCTCATAAATTGTATATTCTATCATAAACCGACCAAACACATTTTCAGTTCCAATTTTGTTTTTTATTTAATTCAATAAATTAACGAAAACCGCCATAAATTTTACAATTCCTAGCATTTAAATTCTTGAATTATGCTTGAATTTTTTCATTCTTTATCGCTGGACACACTGTATAAAGCAGTTTCTGTGTGTTTTAATTATTTATTTTTTTCGGCTCCTTGGTCCCACTGGAACAATCTTCGGGATCCGTGTTTAATATTTTTGGATGTAGACTCATCAAAAAAAAAATTGGTTGAAAGCTGTGACCTGTGGCCTTCCCACGTGAGGCTGAAGTTTGTTTGGTTATTGTAGTGTGGATTTGAGAAATATAGGGCGGGTGAAGTTGAATGTTAGTTTCCCACAAGACATTATAGAAGTTAATAAATATTTCTAAACGTGGCCGATCTCTGACAAATGCAACTCTAAATATGATCGAATGGGAGCAGTTTAGCAACCGCTGTTGAAATACAGTACAGTCAGTCAGTAATCTATTATTACTATATATGACATATGTCATGCTAGTTTGTCCTTGTGGCTAGAAAGGCTTTTCTCGAAAGAAGAAAAATAGGTATCGTACCCATCCTTTAGGATTGAATAATTAATGCGCAACTTGGCACAGCTTATTTTGTGCTATTATTACTTTCTATTATCTATTTATGAAATATATTGTAAGGGAAAATATTGCTATCGTGAAAAATTTCGAACTCGAGTTTTCAACGAAAATACACGTTTTAAAGTCTCCCGAGTCCAAATAACCAAGAAGTCTAGCAAAATGGTCTGTGTGTCCGTATGTTTGTGTGTATGTGAACAGCCTAGCTCAAAAACGCAAAATTGTATGAAGCTGAATTTGAGTATTTAAGATAGCAATATACCTGTGATGTTTCAGCAACGGCTCCAACGATTTTGATGAAAACTGCCTAAAGTATTCTGCGTAAAGTCCTTTAAGTTTTCATATATAGTATTTAGTACATCACCGAGAAAATTCAGGGGAAAAAGTTATAGCCAAAATAAAATTTAATTCGTGCATAACTCAAAAAGTAAGCATTTTATGATAAATTATGTATAAAATCATATGAAAGTTAATTAAATTCTCTAAAAAACAAAAAAGGATCATCGAAATCGGAACAGTATTAGCAAAGTTACGGATTATCTTTGCGTATGGACGGCCGAGCACGTTCGGAGTCGGCTGTGACCCCATCTCCTTCCAAGCCGTCAACCTGTTGCAAACAACAACCTCTGTAATAATGTAATAATATAAACATGGAAATTAACTTAACAATTTCTACTTTTATATTGTTTAATGGAACAAAATGTTTCCAAGGGAACTAAACCTAATCTTTTAAAATATATTTTCAGCTTAACAAACCTAAAATATACGAGGTGTGGCTATTAAATAACGAGACTGACGTTGCAATAAAATTTATTTTTATTTTATACGTAATTACTTACTATCACCTTCAATAGACGCCCCTTCTCTATTCCTACAACGCTCCATGCGAATTTTCCATTGTTGGAAACAGTGCTGGAAGTCAGCTCCTTCAGGACGCGTGCCGCATTCTCTTTTACAGCTTCCACGGACTCAAATCTCGTCTCTTTTAATGAAGATTTCACCTTAGGGAACAGATTGAAGTCACATGGTGCAAGATCTGGTGAATAAGGTGGATGTTCTAACACTGGGATGCTATACTGGGCTAGGAACCTCTTGACAGATAACGCGGAATGAGCTGGCGCATTGTCTTGCTGGAGAACCCATGATTTGTCCTTCCACATTTCGGGTCGTTTTTTCCTTACTCTTTCACGTAGTTTTGCAAGTACCTCAAGGTAGTAGTATTGATTAATAGTTTGACCTTCAGGAACCCAGTGAAGGTACACAATCCCATGAATATCGAAAAAAACAATCATCATTGCTTTAAATTTTGACTTGCTCATTCTAGCTTTTTTGGCTCTCGGTGAAGTTGGGGTCTTCCAGTGCAAGGATTGGCGCTTCGTTTCCGGATCATAAGTAAAAAACCACGTTTCATCACATGTTACCGTGGAAGCTGTAAAAGAGAAAGCGGCACTGAAGGATAGAAGATGACTTCCAGCACTGTTTCCAACAATGGAAAATTCGCATGGAGCGTTTTAGGGATAGAGAAGGGGTGTATATTGAAGGTGATAGTAAGTAATTACGTATAAAATAAAAATAAATTTTATTGCAATGTCAGTCTTGTTATTTAATAGCCACACCTCGTATACAATACAGAATCATCTTACTAAAATTGTTTAAAAAACTATTTTGTTGTACTTTTGTGAGAGATGTGAAAAATTTAATGCTGCTGAGCTTATTTCAAGTAGTATTTATGTGGACTCTTCAAAATTATCTTTAAAAGATTATTATTATAGGGAGGTAAGAGAAAGTTGTGTGATACGAGCATCGCACCAGATTTTTTTATTTACCGAGCGTAAGCGAGTTGCTGTTTCATCTCGACCATTTTCGACCAAAAGCGTTAATTAATCGATTTGCTTCAAATGTTCTTTGAAATCAGGAAAAACGACGTAAGTATAGGAATATCTATATTTTTAATTCCAAGTCTCGTTTACGATCGCTTTAATGGCCCCGTTTCATTACAAATGTGTTTATTTCGCAATCACAACAACCAACTACGTTAATCATTTGTGTTGTTCGCTTTTCTACAAATTTAACATGAATATTTCCTCAAGACATTTAAAACGACTTGCGTAGTAATTATTTTTTCTTGAGTCAATTTTTTTTTCCAATCGACACGTGTAGTGAAGGGAAAATAAAATCAGATAATTACAATAATGTGAGGAGATTAAATTATTTTTTGAATGAAAATATTGATGAATTTTGTTTCACATCTCTCGCTCGAATCTTGCCGAAACCTAACCAAATGAAATGTCCGATTTTCTTCAAATTTGGAGAAAATGTTCCTTAAAGTCAGGAAAAACGACTTATTTGTAGAGATATTTATTTTTTATTTCCGATTCAACGTGGCGACCGTTTTAATGGTTCTATAGCATCAAAAATTCGTTGGTTTCGCGGTCACGACCAAATGCGTTGCCCGAAAAACTTCAAATTTGGCAAAAATGTTCCTTGAATTCAGGAAAAAAGACGTATGTGTAGTATATTTTTAAGTATTTTTATTTCTGGAAATTAGTATCATAATAACAATAACACGTATAATAAAAATAATTTTTTTTTTTTTATTTCCGATTCAAGATGGCGGTCGTTTTAATGGTTCTGTATCAAAAAGACGTGCGTAATAATATTTATTTCTTTTCTCATTTTTTTTTTCTCTCATCGACACGTTTGGTAAAGGGAAAAAATCAAATAATTACAGTAATGCGATGAGATTAAATTATTTTTTTAATGAAAAAAATTTATGAATTGCATAAAGGGTTCAGTGATTATATGTGAATTTTCTTTTATGTCTCTCGCTGAAATCTTGACGAAACCCATTTGGTTAGTTTTCGATATTCTTCAAATTTTGAACTTATGTTCCTGAAAGTCAGGAAAAACGACGTATGTGTAGGGATTTTAATTTTTTTATTTCCGAGTCAACATGGCGGTAGTTTTAATGGTCCTTGCGAATATTTTCGATCCTTGCGATTTTATGACATTGAGATTTGCAATGATATTAGGGCATAAAATTGTTCGGTCTAAAAGTAGAAAAGTGGAGTGTGCCAACCTTGAGTTCGTGTTCCTTTTAAATTGTAATCTTGTTTTATTTTTTCGGTAGTTAGTTTAACTGTTTGTGTTTATAATGTTATTAATAAGTTAGTGTTAATTTTTTTGTTAATAAAGTTATTAAAATTTGTACATATTTTGGTTATACAATATGTTACATAATTTGGTTTGACGTTATAAATATAGTTTTTACGTAAGCATGTAATTAGCTTACGATATACCTTGTAATAGCTTACGGTAAAAAAACAACGTTAAACTATTAATTATGCGTTGTTTTATTTATGAGATCACCTGCTGTAAATTAATTATTTATGTAAAAGGTCGTTCAGAACAATGAAGAAATATCCTCTCTTAATATTTACCAAAAATTAAATATTTTCTGAGTTATCCTGTTTCATATAATAGCTGTTTTTTAATTCATTTATTTAAATTTTATTTGATGCCGGTAAGATTATAACACAGTTCATAATTATAAATCTCACTTTAGAACATTTTCCAAAGTTTACTCTTCTGTAATTAATTAATTACAATTTCATTTATTTTTTAATTAGCAAAACTGTTTAAAATTAAAAGGTCATAGTCAACAATGACCTTCAAGTAAAGTACCACTTCCGGTAATCCTGTAGTGACCAAAAATGGAGGTTCACAACTAGATTTTACAACAATCCTAAATACAAAATTTTAACTTTCTACGGTTAACCGTTTTTGAGTTATGCATGATACGTACAGACGCCATCATACGTACGAAACTAATCAAAATGGATTCAGGGATGTTCAAAATGGATATTTCCGTTGAAATCTGAAAACCGAAAATTTTCGAGATTACAATACTTCCCTTATTTCGTACAAGAAAGTAAAAAGATAACAGCGGTTTTTCTATGTTGTAAATAAATATACAAATGAATGATTCAGCCATGAAAATAAGTAAAAAAAATAATTAAATTACTTAATGACCCAGAAGCCTGTTTATTCATTCCTCAATGTCCTTCGAGGCTTATTCCTTCTTTTATTTGTATTTTAATTATGCCAATAACTGCAACAATTTTTATGACTGATTAGCACCGCTCCCACCTTACATGAGTAACAGCATAAAGACTTGCGTAGAACTATTAAAGCATTGCATAAAGTAGAAGTAACCAAATTTTAGCCTAAGAGCCATACTGATTCCTTCACCAAGCCCTAAGGGTCACAGTGACCCTACTGAGTCCAAGGGTCTAGATCTAGCTAACTCAACATACTCATATTATTAATTACAGTTTCATCATGTTTATCATTCATTGTGTTTCTTAATTGAGGCGTTGAGGACCAGAGTGGACCAACCTCACCAGCCCTGATTTTGTGAAAAACCCTTTTAAGGATTTTTTTTTTTTTCAAAAGTGATTAGACCAGTTTTAAAAATGGAATCATTACATTTCTGCCATTTTAGGTTCAATAAGGGACAAATTTAAAAAATGTACTAGTGTAATTATAAATCACTTGATCCACTTTTTCATTAACAACTTGATAGATACCAAAGATACATTAGGGATGTGAATATCGATATATATTGTATCGAAAATTTTATAATATATCGAAATAGTAGTTCGATATATCCAAAAAATATCATTATTTCGATATATCTGCCCTCGACATGTTTAATTTTTTAAGCCCGCTCCTTTAAAATCAGGGTAGGGGGTTTTAGAGATTTTGGAAAAATATCGTTATGTTAAAAGAAATATACCGATATTAAAATTTGAGGATTGGAAACCGATATTTTTTTTACAAAAAAGAGTTAAATTAAACAAAAATATAATACAGCAAAAAAATAACTGCAAGATCCCTGGTTACATCCCTAACCAGAAACCGTTAAGAAAATGGTTGGCTTCAACACAGCCACTATAGCTATAGCAGCATGAACACACCATACCGCTCGCTTTTTTGGTTATTTGTTTGTCGAACACGCCGTTCTTTGATAATTTTAAGTAGTATTTCTCCCGAATAAAATAGACTATTGCACTAGGTCTAAAACATATATATATATATATATATATATATATAATTATTATATTATAGGTCTTATAAGACATATTAATTCCATATGTAGGGATTTCTTCAAGGCAGAATCCCTAAAATTATAGATAAATTTCAGTTTCAGTTAAAATTTCGGTATGTTTACCTGAAATTTCGGCGTTTTTAAAATTAGCGCACCTCTATAGCTCCGTTTGAAAATTTCTTTAAATATATTTATGTGTAATAAAACCTTTCCAAATTGAGTTGGAGGGCTGTAGGTATGTTTACCTGAAATTTCGGCGTTTTGCTAAGAAATCCTGAAGTTTCTCCTCCGTTCATCGTAATTTTAATATTTTTACTTCCTTGTACGCAGTTAAGGAAGTATTGTAATTGCGAAAATTTTCGGTTTTCAGTTTTCAACGGAAATATCCATTTTGACCATCCAATTTGGCTAGTTTCCTCGTGACGTCTGTACGTACGTTCGTACGTATCTCGCATAACTTAAAAACGGTTAGCCGTAGAAAGTTAAAATTTTGTATCTATGATTTCTGTATAATCTAGTTGTGAACCTCTCTTTTTGGTCGTTGTATGATTACGGGAAATGGTACTTCACTTGAAGGTCATTACGGATTTTTATCAAAAATTATATTAAAATACTATACAAAACTTCTCTAATTTAGTATTTATAATTTATATATTGATTTAAATAACATACTAGATTTTGTTCTAAATTGGAAAACCGGAAGCGTTACTTTACTTGAAGATCATATTAGACTTTCATCAAAAATTATATTAAAATATAATGTAAAACATCTCAAATTTGGTAAATAGGACTTTTATATCGATATAAATGTATTTACTAGATTTTGGTTAAAATTCGTGAGCCGAAAAGGGTACTTTACTTGAAGGTCATAATAAGCTTACATCAAAAATAATATTTAAATTAAAAGAGAAATCATATGTTTCTGTAATAAAGGTTACAAACGCAATTTGGTTTCCAATCCAATTAAATATTTTTATTACTTGTTTTAAGTGTTAAAATTGAGTGTAAAATACTGGTTTTCCTCCCCATTTGTGAGATCAAAAAGTCTGCAGCATGAGAATAAGATATTAGTTAAGTGGGTTTTCCGCTTAAAATATCGAAACTGTCGATTTCCAATGCTTTATCCAGTGATATTGACAGTTTTATTGTTGTCACGGAACATGGAGAAATATCTTGGAAACTAGTTACCTACTGAAGGAAAATGACATGAGACCTCCAGTAACAAGAGTGTGTGTTTTTTTTGTGTGTGTGTCAATAGATGGATGTCGGGACGCCTAGTGTCAATCTTCGGAAACTAGTAACCAAATTCAGTATCACTTTTTGAGCCACGGATTTATAATTTAATAGGCGTACAAGGAAGTCATGTGTTGCCCACATCAGATATTTTTTATGTTATTTTATATATTTTTATTTTATTTTTTTATCTTTTTGAAAAAATATCTGTTTTCGATACCCAAATTTTAATATCGATATTACGATATATTCGATAAAAACTATCGGACAAAAATTTCGATATTTTTCTAACATCCCTAGGATACATTGGATTACACAGGCCAACGATGAAAAAACTTTTGTACTGAAAATACATTATTCCTATAGTTTTTAGATTGCTGAATCCAAATATGATATTAAAAAAGCTGTATCACCCACAATTTCTTCACATATTATTGTTAAATTTATTAAATCAAGCGATTTTTAAAGAATTGAACAGGTTTAATATTTAAAATAAATAACTGAAAAACTAGGTCTACTGGTGTGGATGAAGTTGGTACAGATTATTATCTGTTGTTAATCTGGCTTTAGTTCTTGAATGGTTTTAGAAATTAATTAAATTCCTTATTTAACAGATGCCATGACCCAGGATGCTTTGGCTCATTAAATTCAATTTTCACAAAAATGTGGAATAGCTCACTCTGGTTCTCACTTCCTCAATTTTCCTTTAAATAAAAGCATGTGATTTTTGTTTTGTATGGTTTACTTACGTTTGTAAATTTCACAATGTAATCAAAATAAACTATGGCGGCGCACAGTGGATTGAGCCAACGTGTTGTTCTAGACCTCGGCCAAAAAGTAAAAACCGTTATTCACTATGCACTTGAACATCCTTTATCGAAATATTCCATTGACGATCTCGGCATTCTATCTGTGGCCGTGAAATCAACAAAATAACTCACATGGTGCGTTTCGCTCCACTATATCGTAAAATATGTAACATTTTGTTACGTCATATTTACGTTCTGAAGCTTTTAAAATAAAATAATTATTTCTAGGCACAAAAACGTTTTACTATCATTATGGTATCTAATCATATTCTCCCTCATTATCATCAGGATTATCCTAAAGATTTGCTGATGGACAGCTAAATATGTTTTGATAAAATGATGAGTCATTCTCCCATTTCGTAATTCCAATTCCTCCAACAAAAAAAGTAAAGAGTAAACCATATTTTTTCCATAGTTCATTTCTAGATAGAATTCTAATGATACTGGCAAGAAATTGCTTTAAGGCTGATTTATAAAAGTAATTTTTTTTATCAAAGCTCTGATCAAAAAACTTACTCCTGTAAACGGTAGAATATTCGACTAAATATCCCGTTTACACGACTGTTTTTTTTTTTATTAAAGTGTGTTTGATCAAATCTTTGATAAAAAACCTTACTCGTGTAAACCTACCTTTATAGACATCAGTCTAAATAACCGCATCATGATTGAAATAAGAAAGGTGGAGAAAATAAAATTCCAGTCAGGAAAATTGAAAATACTCAAAATTCAGCACATTTTTATTGTCAATTACAATTTTGTGGTCGCGGCTTAATCTACTTTTCCTTATATTCAGGGGCCGATACAGATCGACTTATATTCAGGTCCCAGCGCCTTAGAAAAATTAAATAAATGAAGACATCGAAATGTCTTCCCCCACTTCGGAGAATCAGTATCGAGTTTTAGTGTGCTGCGGGTTTAGGCGCTGCCAAGAACCATGTTTCGATAGTATTACCTTGTTTATTATTTTACAAGTTCCTCTTCTATGTTTGCGTTATTTTATGTGTTTCAATCTTTATGATAGCTGAATTAGCGAAACGTTTTCGAGCATTAAGCCTTGAAGTTTATAGTGAAAACCTTTTTTGGTCATATTTGTTGATGGTTGGGATATCTATGTCTGTATGTAGAGTTTAGTTACTAGGTTGTTACAAATGTCCTTGTTGATTAGTATTGCTTTATTTCAGATTACATATTTTAAACATTATTGAATACTACTCTTCCAAGTAAAATTGTTTTCAACTACTTCCACCCATCTTTCCACCAGTTATTGGATTTGATGCCGGCACCACTCCTTTGGTTTTGAGTCAAAGAACTCTTCACATCCAACTTTTACTTCCTCGTAATTATCAAAGATCCGACCTTTTAAAAAATGAGCCATTTATCTAAACAAACCTGATGGTGCAATATTTGGGCTGTACGCAGGATGAGACAGAACGTTTACTCCTTGCAGTTCCGATAATTTGTCTCTGGTAAAACGTGTTGCAAAATGGCTTGGCTTCCTGTTGACAAAAGCGGGGTACTTTGCACTCGAAACTGCATAAACTCTATCCAGCTATTCACAGTAAAAGTTTGAGTCCCTACTACGGTCAATAAATCACGAATAGTTGCATGTGGGTGGGTCCTGGTTCACACATTCAAGAAGAACGTCATCATCAACGACCGATGGGCGATCTGATCTGGGGCGACAGTATTGCGCAGTATTTCGATAATTGATTCTTCTTCTAAGGCACAAATTATTCGGCGGCTGCCTTTGCGCTTAAACCTTTTTACCAATAATATCTCAGAAGACCGCGAATCACGATTTTTTCTTCTGGCATTGAACGCGCGTTTTAAAAATGTAAAGGACTCCATACAGCCAACATAAGTCGTAAGGAACTAAAGGATTAGTTAAAGTAAACATTGACATAAATAGTAGGAACAAAAACATTCTTATGTTAATTATGAAAGTTGGAATTGAGGATTGTGTTCATGCACAAGGACTTTTGTAACAACCTGGTAGTTGCCTGTGCAATAATCCAAAACATTCGTTCTTTTATAAGGTGTGTCATTCCATCAGTTGCATACATTACTTACGTAACTAATATGGATACATATCGAGACCTAGCCACAATGAGATCGCGTGACCTTAGGAGTGCAAGTGCAATGCGTTTCATAACACCGACGACCGGTTCCCGCGTGAGCCACATCCAGGCGAGACCTTGGCGGGAGATGAAGGCTCTTCAATGGTCGATACGATAGCGGGGCTAAGTGAACCGATAATTTACCTGAGGGCAGCTAGTTAATTGCGACACCTCACCGCTGAGATCATTCTGTCGTATTCTTTCGTAATTTATCGCTCTTTATCCTTCAGGATTCCTGGAGATATATCGGCCGAACCCAGCGCTATTTAGGCGGGTGAATATCTCAAAATAGTTCTAGGTTCCTGGAATCTCCATCCGCTTATTGTACTAGGAATCCAGTGGGACCCAAGGGCAAAAATTCCATACATGTCAAGCCGTAAATTGTTTGAACACAATTTTAACTTTTCTTGATCGTTAGAGAAAATAATAACAAGGCATTACAGTAATGGCTATGATCGACTATGCATAATGTTAATATGCGCAAATAAAATATCCTTTTCATCATAACGTTTTTCACTGCATTTCCTCGGTGATGTACTACATTGATGGAAAGTTGAAGGCCTTTATAAAGAATAATTTAGGGAATTTTCATCAAAATCGTTAGAGCAGTTTTCGAGAAAATTGTAAAAAAATAGTAAAAGCCATTATATAAGTTGCATATATAATGTAGTAAGTAATGTTAGTATGCATTAGTTAGCATACTAAATAGAGAATTATGAGCGGTCCAGAGTACTATCATATCTTGCAATATACGGTGGCGTTGTCTATGATAAGATGTTGCACTTTATTAGTAAAATAACATATTATTTTATTGTTTTATTATATTTATATTTATATATATATATATATATATATATATATATATATAAATATAAATATAATAAAACAATAAAATAATATGTTATTTTACTAATAAAGTACAACATCTTATCATAGACAACGCCACCGTATATTGCAAGATATGATAGTACTCTGGACCGCTCATAATTCTCTATTTAGTATGCTAACTAAGATTGTGAGTAGGTACCCCTAATGTTTATGGTAATATAGTATGTGCTAAATGTGTTTTGTTGCCTGGTCATGTAACCTCGTGTTAATTACGTTTTTTACGTTCCCTTTCCTATGTAGGAAATAAATAGTAAAGGGAAGTATTGCGATCGTGAAAATTTTCAACCGAAATACACGTTTTAATATTCCCTGAGTCCAAATAACCAACTATCGCAAAATGGTCTGTGTGTGTATGTGAACAGCCTAGCTCAAAAACGAAAAATTGTTCGATACTGAAATTAAGTATTTAAGGTAGGCAACTTTTTCGTCAAAATCTACTAACCGGAAGTGCAACTTATATAATGGCTTTTACTATTTTTTTACAATTTTCTCGAAAACTGCTCTAACGATTTTGATGAAAATTCCCTAAATTATTCTTTATAAAGGCCTTCAACTTTCCATCAATGTAGTACATCACCGAGGAAATGCAGTGAAAAACGTTATGATGAAAAGGATATTTTATTTGCGCATAACTTAAAAAGTATGCATTTTATAGTAAATTATGTATTAGATTGTATGAAAGGTAATTAAATTATCTAAAAAACAAAAAAAGAATCATCAAAATCGGACCAGTATTAGCAATGATACAGCGCATCGGACTAACCGGAAACCATTTAAATCATGGGTTTTACAATTTTCTTGTTAACGACACTAACAATTTTGATGAAACTTGTCTAATGTCTTCTCCTTAAAGCCCTTTAACTTTTCATATATGTAGTATATCAACGAGAAAATGGAAGAGAAAAAGTTATAGCGAAAAGAAAATTTTATTTGCGCATAATTCAAAAAGTCAATATTTATTGTAAATCCTGTATGAAATCATATGAAAGGTGATTAAATTCTCTAAAATACAAAAAGGAATCATCAAAATCGGACCGAAATTAGCAAAAATCTTACAAGGACTACTATACGATGGATAACCGAGCGCATCCGAAGGAGACGGAAGCCACCGAATCCCCTCTCACCAATCCGCCAATCTATTGTCAACGATACGCTCAGTAATAATAATTATCATTTATATGGCATCTAATTATTAAATAAAAAAATATGTGCCCGATATCCCCGCGGAGCCTGTCACTTAGCACTTGGGTGACCTTCTGCTCTGGACCATCCGGGTATGATGACCTCACCATCTAGACGAATTTCCACTGACGCAACCTTAATGGCGTGCTTTGTATAATAAAAAAAATGTATTATTTTTAGAAAAATGCTAATTTTACCAGTGATTACGCTTTTGTATAATGTTAAAACAAAATTATGACTATTCGCTCGCTATCTTGGTTTCCAACTTCTCTAACCTTAACTTCTCTTTGATTTATATGATTTTAATTTTACTTTTAAAATAGGTTTAATAAAACAATACCATACCTGTGATTATGTATAAAATGTATAAACAACTTCCTTCAACAATTTATCCAAAAGGATAAATAAATTCCTTCACAGTTAAAAAGCTTTGTCACATTGGTAAAACGGCTATTTCTCAAGAGATCGCATATAGAGTTAGTTTTTCTTGTGCATTAGACAAAAGAGAGTCTGAGTTAAAAATAAGCTCATTTTAGCCAAAAATGTCAGTTGCAATTTTGTTAAACAAAGGTAGCGCAGTTCCTCTTCCATAGACTGTAGTACACTTTTTGTACATAATATATGGACGAACTAACAATCGAATTTTTTGAATTGCGTAATTTTATTAATTTACCAGAAACATATTTGCAAAATAAAATCTTATAAACACAAATTTAGGGCTCAGAGAAGTAAAAATACGGAGAGATATAAACATTATTCGCAAGTGGACAGTTAAAAGTAAAACGTTTTTCAGAACAGTGTTGGATTTTTTTCTTTCTCATTTTTTTTTTTTTTACCAATAAATAAAATATAATTTTATGTCCAAATAAGCTGTATAAAAAAAAAAAAAAGTATTGTATAAGGGTACATCCCGAATCAATTATAAATACTCAATGTAATATTATTTATGGAATAAACTATATTTATAAAAAAAAAAAAAAAAAAAAAAAAAGTAAAACGCAAAGATATTTTTTCGTCTCTTGAAAATTAGCTATAATCAAATTCGCTAGTTAAGGGTAATTCTACGAAAAGTGACCTTTCTTTCTCCAAAGCCATTTTGGTGGCTTTTAATAAAATACGTTAAAAAAACAAAATCCTTGTGTAGAGCTTGGCCCTGTTTATTGTAAATCATTTATATTCACAAAATATTTGTCATTCGTTTGGTCGTCCTCTGAAGGTAATTGCTAAGTTTTTGAGCGATATTACAAGACAGGTCTACTCATGGAAATTGTTTTATATTTTTGTCCTTTATTTATGATTTATAGGGAAGACTTCAGAAATTTATTTATTGATTTATTTATCACTCCATCACATCATTTTAATTTTGATATTTCGGGATCTTATCCCCTTCATCAGAACATCATTTTTTCTGCAATGCATTTTAATTTATTATTGATATTGATTGAAAATAAATTTCGTAAAAAAAAAAATTCTTCAACATGTAAAAAAAAAATGCTGAAAATTGAATTATAGCTGTAGAGCCTAAGGAAAAAATTAATACAGGACGTGAAACTCATACTTGGAAAAAAAAAATGGTACTTTACCAAGCAACCGCGTTATCAGAAGTGGTCGCTGCTCTAGAGCTCTCTAACACTATTTATGTTATATTTAATTGTAAAATTTGTATTCATTGGAATTATTACATCTATAAATAATATCTAATTAAAGAGTAATAATTCCAGAATATAGGAATTTTACAATTGAATACAAAGAAATTTGCACAAATGGCGTTAGTGCAGCGACCGCTCCAGATAAGGCGGCTGCATAGTTAAGTTGTAGCATAATTTATTTCCAGGGTTTTAGATATTTGTTTACTTGCGTAAAGGTTTTTTTAGGTTATTTCTCGAAGTTCAATTTGTAATTTTCTTGAATTAAAGGTGGCAATGATCAATTATTTGTTACAATTCCAGGGGCTATTATTTGTTGCATAATCGAAAAATGTTTTGATGGGAAGTTATTTCATTTAAAATAACTCTTTTTTTTACGCTATCAATTATAATCTTTTTTTTTTAAATCCATAAACCGATTGATAATAAATTTCGTAAAGAAAAACTAACTTCTGATATGAGATGTAAAACAAAAATGGTGAAAATTGAATTATAGCCCCATAGCCTAGGCTAAAATTAAATACAGGACACGAAATTTAACCTTTTAAAATAAAACTGGTGCTTTTCAATGCAGCCGCCTCATCAGCAGTGGTCGCTGCACAAGCGCCCTCTAACGCTATTTATGCTAACATCTTTGTATTCAATTGTAAAATTCGTACTTATTGGAATTATTACACCTTTAAATAATATCTAGTTAAAAAGTAATAATTTAAATAATTCCAATATATATTGTTATGTATTTAGGATACTGGGATTGAAGGAAATAATTAAGATTCATAATAGTAATTAAATAAGGAATTAATTAAAGAGATGCCACCCGGTTCAGTAATCAATACTAACCAGTTTCTTTTTCGGACAAAAGAATATTTACAACGTCGGCTGTTATTATTGTATTATATTATTATTATATTATATTGTAGCCGTTATTATATTACCGGGGTGCAGTTCAAGATGCAGGGTGCAGCTTCGAAGATGGGGATAAGCTCAAATCTCAGAGCACACTCTCTACTGAAAATGAGAAAGAAAAGATTGAGGAACTGGTATTCCAAGAAATTGAAGACCCTAGAACTAGAATGGAACCTCTGTTGAGTAATAATGAAGAACCGACATTGGCAGTACTTTTTCCTAACGTTCATAGAGAAATCGAAGAAGAAAAAGCTCTGAATAGTTTTATAATTTTCCCATTGAAGACCAATGAAGAATTTCTCCAGCTGGATGATAAGGGCAGAGAGCACACTGCCAGGAAGGAAAAATGTCAAATTCTCATAAGTCCTGTAAATCTCCAAATTTCAGAAATAAGGCTTCCCCAGATAGATAATAAATCAGCTAGGTCAAATAGATTTAGTAATGAATTTCTGGGTAAACTTAGGCTTCCATCATCCAGATTTAATAAATATAGTAATGTTAGAGATGTGCAAACTAAACCTGCTGTCTTTGCTATAGGATATGATTTTTATGGGGGCTATATGGTCTTGGACCATGTTAGGAAAGACGGTTTACTATATTATAATTAAATACGGCAGTCTTTATCCTGTTAAAAAGGGATTTCCAACTTAGCGTTCCCTCCGTTGACGAGCTAAAAGAGTCCTGGCGAAACCTTCGCCAGATTAACTCATTCTGAATAAATATATATAATTGTATATTTAATGTAAATAGTAAAATTAGGTTACATGTATTGATAATTTTAAGAATATTAAACATAACGTTTTTTGATAGAGTGGATCTCAGGATTAATTATTGGGTTAGATTTAGTTAAATAAAGAAATAAAAATTTCTTGTAAAATTATTTGAAAATTAAGAATTGACCTTCATAATACAAGACCTTACCAGAGTTTTAAAGAATTGATTTTTTAATTTTTAATTAGTGAGAGAGGATTTAAAAGATATCCCTAAATAGTAAACAAATAAGATTAAAAGAGTTTTTATTTTTAATGTAAATTTAATTTTGAATTTAATGGTTAGAGGCCTGGTTTTTATGATGATATTCCACGTATTGGTTTGAAATCATAACTTGCCAAAAGAAATTAAGTAGCACCAAAGAGCATCCCAAGAATAACATCTAGAGAAACGTTGGACCAATTATTTTTGTTTTTATTCTGATTGGATTTTTTATAAGTAATTAGGGAATAAGTACCCTCAAATGGAGTAGACGTAGGTCCTCTATACATCCCTAAGGTGGGATTGTTACTTAGTAATTGTTTTTTAAAAGGGAAAAACCCTTAATGTGGACTAGCTGTAGAGTCTCCCTGTATCCCTGAGGTGGGATTAAAATTTTTCAATTGTAAGAAGATAGAAAAATCTTCTCTATACACCCAGAGTACTGAGGTTGTATTTTATTTGGTCCAAGCATTTAAAAATTAAAATCTTATAAATATAATGGGGCTCAATGAATAATTATTAACTCTGTGCATTTAACACCACGGCAGGCAAAACCAACTCTTTTTATTGGCCATAAGGAAAGAAGAGATCTTCCAGGAACGATTAAAGTATTTTTTGAGAAATAATATCTTTTTGTAGAGTTAATTAACCTGTTTCATAATATATTTTTTTAGAACACGGCTCTTTTGAGTATTTAATAGGTCATTAAAGTTTGATCTAACTGTTGTATCTGGTAGGTCGTTGAGCTTTAATTTAAATTTTGTAGTATGGATTTCATTTCCATTGTTCGAAGGTCGCTGTAAAGGAATCCAATGTTTTGTATTAAGTAATACCCTTATTTAAACCCTGAGATTAATTACATCTTAACTATAAGTTCAGCCTGATAATTGACGTAAAAACATAGTTTTCCCAGAAATAGATAAAATATCATGACTAGACTCTTGAATTCATTAACTACGGTTAATAATGAGGTAGTAAAATGTACCGGTTTGAATAGAATTAACATTTATGTGAAAATACTGGGTACATCTGTTTTATGCACTATTAATATTTAAAAGGTAACAAATAGGAAGTAGAAAACCTAAGAAACCTAAAGTAGATTCATTTTTATTTTTGAAAGGTATGCCTTACAATAGGAAGGAACACTATGAATTTTGTGGTATATGTGTGTAAAGAGGTTACCAGGAAGGAACAGAAAAAAGTGAGTTTCCATAAAGACATGAATTATGAATTCTCAAGAAAAAAGACAATCTAGAGATTGCAGTGGATTTTGTATGTGATAGTGATTGTGAAAAGTGAGTGTGCTTAAAGGGATTGATAATTAGAACAAGAGGTAAATAGATATTAGTTTAGTGTAATATGTATATATAAATATTTTGAATATGTGAAAAATTCCTGCCTATTATTGAAAGAAACAGTGAGGTGGATAAATTTTGTAGCTTGAGATGAAGCAGAATTTCTTGGTACTTTTAGGGTTAAGTATCGTAAAATGAAATATTGATAAACTGTGCCAATGATTAAAGATAAAATTTGTTTTTGTGAAATTATTGAAAATGGGCATTTGTAAAAAATTGGTATTTTTTGGTATCATCAATGCCTATTTGACTGGTTAGGAATAGGATCAGTTGATATTGCCAATTAGATTAGTGAGCATTTCATTTACAACTAGAGTAAAGTTTTTTTGTATATAATTGGTTTATAAATGGTTTTATTTAGTTAGCTACTGAATATTATTGTGCATGTTTGTTTTGCATTTATTGTTATTATTTCTGTAGATAAATGTTTGTTTTCCTGTTGCACCTAGGTCTAGTAGTACCGATATAATTATGAATAGGTATTTTTAATGTATAGTGCTAAAAGAAAAGTCAATGAACATGCGTCCATTTACTTTTCTTTTTCGTCTAGACGAGGAGAAATGTTATGTATTGAGGATACTGGGATTGAAGGAAATAATTAAGATTCATAATAGTAATTAAATAAGGAATAAATTAAAGAGATGCCACCCGGTTCAAGTAATATCAATATTAATCAGTTTTTTTTTTCGGACAAAGGAATATTTACAAGGTCGGCCGGTGTACCTGGAAGCCGGGAGGAGAGGGATGGGGTTGCAGTTTAAGACCGCCAATAGGCCGCTTAAGATAAGCGAGAGTAAGAGCAACATAAAACTAGAGATAGGCCAGGTCGACATGGTGTAATAAAATCTGCCGCCCAAGGTTACAAGTCCTTTTTCAAACATTCTTATAACTTCAGCAAATAAGATGTCCCAAAAGGAGAGTGGGGAAAAAATTCATCTTTTCAAGAAGAAGTAAGGGAAACAGTATAAGAGACGGAGGAAAGAGGAGTTCTGGTGAGAAGTTTGAAGTGGGTAGTTCTGGGAAGAAGGAGGTTCGAGCTAGAGGTAGAAGACTGAGGTTCGAAGAGCTGAGCAGCACATCGAGACAGGAGAGAGAGACCTAGACCATAGAGCAACAATAAGATGCTAGTCCTTTGATTCATTGCGTACATTAATGTATAATATTATGTGGCATCCGGATAATATTTTAAATAAGCAAGAGTTCTCCCAGTATTCTCAAATACATAGGTTACAGTCCGTAGATTTTTGCAATGAGAGTAATTTAGATTAGAAATTACTAAGCCAATGAGTTAATTAATAACATAACATAAATAAAGTAAGATCTGTAACAAAATCTACCATACTATATACCCTGCATGCCATTATCTAGTTAATTAAGTGAAATGGTGAACACGACACCCTTGGAAAGATTCTTCAATATCCCAAGCTAATTGATCATAGCAGGGGGGTCTGCGGTCTCTAGCATTTTATGTTAAAATATAGTTTGATTGATCGGCTCCCTTCTGGAACCGATGCAAATAAAGAAAAATTAGATAATTAAATTGAGTAAATGTGGTTTCTGGAAACCCCACCTGCCTTAGAAAAGCGGTTTGCCAGAAACATAGCAATATGTAGAATTTTAAAATTTAATATAAAGTAATTTGCACAAATGGCGCTAGTGCAGCGACCGCTACAGATAAGGTGGCTGCATTTCAAAGTCATGCCATAATCAGTTATTTCCAGGCTTTTAGAGTTTTACTCGCATAAAGATTTTATTTTTTAGGTTATTTCTCGAAGTTCAGTGTGTAATTTACAATTCCAGGAGCTGTTATCTGCGACATCATGAATAATGGTTTTGATGGGAAGTTATTTCATTAAAAATAACTGTTTCTTTAAAAAAAAAACAGTTATTTGCATCGGTTGAAAACCGATCGGTTATAATTGAAGGTAAAATGACCGGAATAACCGATAACCGGTCTTTACGGAAACCGTCATCCCTTAGCGTAAACCTGAAAAAAGGCTTACCCCAAGGTTTTAAGTCATTCATCTGGCGTTCCTTGTTTCCTTCTGAAAATACTCTTCTAAGAGGAGCAGTGCATTTTTCCCAGAATTTGCATCACTGGTTCCCTTCATATCAAGTGCTCAATTTCTCTTCAGTATTCAGTTTTAAGTCATTCAGAGAAGGTTAATTGCATTGTAAGAGGTAGGTTTTTTTTATTTATTTAATGTCATTCATTTTTTATCAGTTTTGTGTAAGCTTTTTGAGTTTTTTATTTTGTTGAAAACAATGCCTCTTTTCTATAAGTAATACTTTAATATAAAATATCATTCATCTGAATATCCAAAATATTTTGAAATGTTGAAAGGAGCAACGAAATCTCAGCAAGTTGTCTATCCCCTGGATGCTCATGGCACAGTGAAATTTAATAGTCTGAACTGTTTTCGATGTTATGACTGCCATTAACTCAAAATCGGTGTACAGCATGCTGCTGATTAGCCCACTTTTTACCCCGTTACAGCAAAGCCACAAAGAGAGCAATGTGTTTAGCTTGACCGCTTGTAGGTATCTCAGGATTTTTTTAGCGAAAAGCCTGGCCGATTTTATTGTTTGTGTTATCTTCTGCCAATTTCCGTGAATGTTTTGAAACATTGTGAGCTCAAAATACTGAAAATATATTTTAAGTATTTTCGTTTTTATGTTGATATTTCTTATTATATTATATGAGTCGTTTATTTCCAAAATGAATCCTAATCATCATTGACAAATTTTCAAGTACTGCGAAAAACGGTAATTTCTATTCCAATTACGATATAAAAACCAATTTTTTATTTTTAAATATATTAGAAAAATCATCAGTCTAGCAAATATTTTCACAAATAGTTGATTATATTAATATTACCTAAACAGCAATTAAATTTTAAATAGGCAGCGATTTACGAAAAATCGTTTAGGGTTCATTTTGGAAATAAACGACTCATTTGTAAATTCCTGATCATATGGTACTAATTTATAAATAACTAATACTTAAAACTAACAACAAAAATAAAAACGTGAACATAAATTTAATTCAATAATAAATAAAAACCCTGACTACCGAAATGATTTTTATATCTTACAAACCTATTCATCCTAAGGGATGGAATGTAATTGCATATCTACTTAAGCACATCGGTGGGTAGTTGGTGAAGTTGACGATCACGAATATTGAACGTTCGTGTAGTAGTCCGGTGCCTTCCACTACACCTTACGGCCCCTTGCAAGTATAAACAGAAAATTTCTTGCATCTGTGCATGTAAAAATACAGAAAGGAAATTAATGTATTGAGTAAAGAAGAGTCTTCATTTTGGTTTGGGTGTGGAAGGCACCCGACTACATCAAGTTTCAATATTAATGGGTGTCAAATTCACCTACAACCCACCAACGCGCTTAAGTAGATATGCAAGTAAATTCCGCCCCTTAGGACGAATAGGGTTGTTAGATATAATAGTTATTTCCGTAGTCGGGATTTTTATTAAATTCAATTTTTTCGTATTCTAATCTTTATTTTCATTTATATTTAGAGAGTTACAAAAAAATTTCATGAACGTTGGATTTTATGATGTTTTCTTTCTCTCCTTAGTGTTAATTTATATTTAATGTCATTCATCTTTCTGATACGTCATTCATCTGGATGCTCCAAAAATTATTGCACCAGAAACATAGGAACCTTGCTCTCATGGCAAAATCATTAAAAAGAAAATTCCAACCAGATAAAAAACTTATTTTTTTGGGCACAGAAAGGTTACTTTTCGTGGAATCACCCTTATTCGCGGTGGCTACGATATTACGTAAAAGATATATTAATTTATTTGACCATTTTAATTTTAAGTTGATTTTAATTGATTCAGAAACACTAAACAATGGTTCATATGATTACAATAAAGGTAAGCTTAATGTTTTTCCTGCATATTAATCTCAAATGAGGTATTATATAAGAATAATAAAGAATCACTTAAGAGAACCCATTATTGAGAATCTAAAAAAACTAAGGCAAGGTTTTTTATCAAGTCTTCTCTGAAAAGCCAAGAAAGAAGTATTTTCTTCATAAATAATTGACGAATGTAATAAAATCTAGCTTTGCTCAGTAATATCCAGTAGAAAGTCAACGAAAATTGCCCCTTAAGGTTTGTGGAGGCAATCAACTCGGGTGAGGTATTGCAGGGGAAACTGTGATGAAACTGCATACCACGAGGCATCAAGTTTCATTTACGTCAAGGACTTAAATTCTCATGAATACTTTTATATGTCTGGCTCATTTTCTGAAATGTGAGATAAAATAATGAAATAGGTAAAACTCAAAAAATGTGTTTTTGTTAAGATGAACGCTAGGCGCAGATTTAATTCTACATAGAATTTCCTGAAAATATAAATAAGCTCATATTTATTTTTATTAACTTTATTATTTATTTTAACTTCAGATTTAATTTAAATATCTTTATTTAAAAATGCGAAAATAATATTTACTTTTTAAAAATATTTTTTGAAATTTTATTCGAAATTAATGAATTATTTAAATTAAATGGAGACCAACTAACTGTTTTTATAAAATCACTTTAATTTTGAACATTTTTAATTTAGCGTAATGTCCAATTGTATTATTTTATTTAATTTATATTATATAAGATTCTCTTCACATGACCTTCACTGATCATACATTAAATCATTTTTAATTTAGTAATATTCCACGAAGTTATAGAAATTTTCGTGGAGGATTTTTGATATACGGACAGTGAAGGCCATTTGAAGAGAATCTTTATGAGATTCGAAGAAAATTATGTTCGTTACTGCAGGATCAAGACATGGCTTATATAATGCAGAGACCTGAAGAATGTTGTCATTGTTATTTAATAATTTAAATAAAATCATGCTTTTGGAAGATTTAACCTCACAAATCCTCTAAGAAAATTTCTTGGTATCTTTCTGGGACACTACTAGATTAAAAATGATTAAATATATGGATAGTGAAGACCATGTGAAGAGAATTTTTATGATATTCAAAGAAAAATGATGTTCATTACTGCTGCATCAAGACGTGACTAAAATGCAATGCAGATGGGACACGCTAAAATGCAATGCAGATGGGACACGCCCCGAAACGTTGTCATTGTTATTTAATTATTTAAATAAAATAAAATAATACAATTGGAAGATTTAGCTTCACAAATCTTTGAAGATAATTTTTAAGAAAATTTCACCAGCAAAAGACAAAATATCCCAGACACTTCCAACTGTAATTCTTCTTTTCAGAAAAGTTTAAAGACTGTTTTCAGTTCTCCATAAGAAGGACCCTTAACAAAAATCATATTGTTGAGAAAAACTAAATTGAAAATTCAAAACTGTTTCTGTTATTAAATATTTATGTTTTAAGTCTCAATTTAAAATGCATGTTTATATTTTACTCTTAAATGTTATTGCTATATTTAGTTTTAATAGTTTTAAATATTTGGCTATGGACCCTTCTTCCGGGGAACGCCTCAGTTATTAGTTTAGCTACTGACGAAGTAACCATAGAGAAACAATATTGCAAAAAAAATCAATACCCAAAAGTCATATTTTTTATTTTCGAAAAATAGAAACTAAATGAATTGATTTTTTTTAAAAATCTGTTTAGAAAATTTATCTTATTATTTAATTCGTTTCGCGAAACTAAAGGATCTTTGGGAGAAAAAAATGTTAACGTAAAATATTTTCCGTTGACTATTTTTATTAGGAAAACTTTTAAAATCCTCCCCAATCGATGAGGAATGTGATAGATTTAACTATATATCTTTTAGTTCTTGTAAATAAAAAACTGCATTATCACTCCCTCCCGCTCGTGCCAAGTAGAGGTGTTGAAAAAATATCGATATATTTTTTAAAGCGCATCGATATTTTTTTCTGGATATATCGTAATATCGATAGTAAAACTTGAGCATCCAAAACCGATATTTTTTTCAAAAATATAGAGAAAGAGAAAAAACTACAAGGACGTCTGGTTCGAAAAATATAAAACCAAAAAATATAAGCGGTGTGGTGTGTTCGTTTATCAATATTGATATCGTATTGGTTAACAATATCGAAATCTTGATAATTTCAACATAAAAATATCGTCTACATTTTTTTACAATTTAAAAAAAATGTCAAAACGAATTAGAGGCAGATTAGGAGATAATCCGCATATTTAAATCCTGCTAGAAATGAACTTAATAAAAAAATATCTTAATTGTATCGGTATTATAAAAACAATATCTTAATTATATCGGTACAGAAATATCGATACTATAAAAGCAAAAACAAAGCCTTAAATCTCTTAAATATCAGTAAATAACCAGCCAATCAGGTATCAAAACTTAGAGACATAAGAAGGCATAGAGGCAGACCAGAAAGAAAGCATCTGGCATCAACAGCCTAAAAACCCTCTAAATTTGTTAAATTTTCCAGATTGACTGTACTTGCTCTATTTGTTGAATCTCTTTTAAACTGTTGATGTGAGATGTATTGAGATGTAGATCTCTCAAATAACAAGAATGTATAGAGAGAAAACTCAAAACAAGATATAACTATCATTGTTAGAATCTTTATGGAGGATTCCTAAAAGGATGCATTAATCTTTTAGGAATCCTCCATTAATATGCTAACAATGATATTCATATATTTTTTTTTTTTTTTTTTAGTTTTCTCTATATATATTATTGAAGTAGCAGTGGTCAAGACGTCATACACAATGGATATTGTTAGTTCTATCAGGTTTCCTGGTCATTGTCTGCCGATATGCTTCTACTCACAGACACCACCTACGTACGCAGCACACATGGCTAATTAACAGTCATTGTTCTTAATAACTTCCTAGCTCCCAGTCTAAACAAACATTCTCGTTGTTTAAGGTATTTGTTATATTTTAACTGAAGCTTTAACGGAGAGTTTTATTTTAACAACTTCATTAACAATCTCGAGAAAACAGATGGGATAATTTTCTCGTATCAGAGGAATAAAAATAAATTACCCACCAAGTTCGCAATCGACAACGTGCATAGATCGATCTCAAGAAAAATAGTATACCTCGGCATAAACATCGATAGATATTTAATTCATACGAGCCATTTTAGAAAAAAAGCTAGATGCTGTCAGGACAAAAACATATAAATTGGCTCACCTCACCACAGTTAAGCCTACGACTTAAAATATTAATATACACCAGCATCGTTCGGCCGGCTCTGTTGTAACGTACTCCAATGTTCTCTAGCATTACCCCTCATACAGCGAAAGTGCTGCAATAATTCCAGAACGGGGTAATTAGAAAAATATGCAAACCTAAACAAAAAATATCTGAGTATCGAAAAACAATATTAAAATAAAAAAAATAAAGAAAGAAAAAAACTACAAGAACTCCGGGTTCCACAAACATAGAACCAAAAAAATATGCGGTTTGATGTGTTCGTATATTAATATTGATATGGATATCGGTTTGCAATATCGAAATCTTGATAATATCGACGTAAAAATATCGTAAACATTTTTATAAAATTAAAAAAAAAAAATGTCAAAACGAATTAGGGGCAGATTAGGAGATAACCCGTATTTAATTCCAGCTGGAAATGAACTTAATAAAAAAAATATCTTATTATATCGGTACGGAAATATCGGTATTATAAAAACAATATCTTAATTAAATCGGTACAGAAATATCGATATTATAAAAACAAAGCCTTAAATCTCTTAAATATAAGTAAATAACCAACCAATCAACGTTTCGCCAATTCAGGCATCAAAACTTAAAGAGAAAAGATGATGTAAAGGCAGACCAGAGACAGATCATCTGGCATCAACAGCCTAAAAAACGCTCGGAATTTGTTAAATTTTCCTGATTAAATGTACTCGCTCTATTTGTTGAGTCTCTTTTAAACTGTTGATGTGAGATGTATTGAAATATAGATCTCTCATATAACAATAATGTATAGAGAGAAAACTCAAAAGAATATATAACTATCATTGCTAGAATCTTAATGGAGGATTCCTAAAGGAATACCATAATCTTTTAGGAATCCTCCATTGATATGCTAATAATGATATTCGTAGCTTTTTTAAGCTTTTTTAGATTTCGGCCGGCTCTGTTGTAATGTACTCCAATGTTCTCTAGCATTAGCCCTCATACAGCGAAAGTGCTGCAATAATTTCAGAACGGGGTAATTTGAAAAATATGCAAACCTACTTCCCTTTGGAAAGAAAAAGTTCCCCATGTTCATAGCACGCTGAAACAATTCATAACGCGACACCATGTTTTTTTTTCGATTCTTTAAAATATCCTAGCAATCCGCTGTTTGATAGCTTAGCTCCTCCACCAGCCCCACAACGATGCCAGGATGCTCCAGCATCTAATAGATAAAATATAATTTAGTCAGAGATTATTGAGCCCCGTCACAGGTATGATGGCATTTTTGTATAATATCTATAATTTTTAAGCCTTAAGTGGACTTAATTTTTAAGTCTTAAAATGCTTCCAAGATAGAAGAAGGATATAAGAATGAAATAAACTAAAAATTGAACAAGAAGTAAGTAAAATGAGGATTGGAAAAAAATAAAGCAACTTCTTAAATTAATACACGAACAAGGTACAATATTTAGTAAGCCAAGGAGCATGCAAATTAATCCTTACAATAAAAGCTCCCATTATTAAAGTTCCCAATTAAATGTGGAAAATACTTATGGAATGTATCGTGAAAAATTTTCTTTTCTTAAAATGTTATTTCTTTAAATAAACATTCTATAGCTGATTTAATTAAAATTAATCCAATTTTTCTGTTAAATTAAAAATGGAATGTTCAATAACAAAAATTTAATTTATTAAAAAATAAAAACCCCGATTACGGAAATAACTTTTATATCTTAAAATCCAATTCGTCCTAAGGGATGGAATTTACTTTCACAACAACTTAAATACATTGGTGGATTGTTGGTGAAGTTGACACCCATGAATATTGAACCCTGGTGTAGTAGTCCGTTGCCTTCTTTATGCCTAATGGCCCCTTGCGAGTGCATTCTGTTCCATTCTTCTATATATGTCAAAAGACAGAAAGTTCCTTATGCAAGTGCATTCCGTCCCTTTGTACATATGGGACTGTAAGATATAGAAGTTATTTCCTTCGTAGGGATATTTATTTTTTATTAAATTATATTTTTTTAATTTAATAGAAAATTTGCATTAATTTCAATTAAATCACCTATAGAATGTTTATATTAAAAAATAACATTTTAAGATAAGAAAATTTTTCAGTACACATTCCATAAGTATTTTCCATATTTAATTGGAAACTTTAATAATAGGAGCTTTTATTATAATCTCTCAAAAAAGTTCTAACGAGAACTTTTTTAATATAGAACTTGTGTTTAAAAGTTCTTAAGATCAAGTTCTCAAAGAACTTTATAAATAAACCAATAAATTTTTTTAAGAACTAATAATAAAAGTTCTTGAATGAACTGTTTCAAAAGTTTAATTTAGAACAAGAACTTTTTAAAAATTAAAGTGCACCATTATTTTGGAGCCCTGCTTTTTACCTTTAGTGTGATAGCTTAAAAAATGCTGTCAGGTGGTAGAGGCAAATTTAAAGAGGGGTACAAAATGGGGAAAAATGTTTGAGATGGATAGAGAGTTGATATCGTCAGCCTCTTGCTACTTCCAGAATTTCCTCCTTGCCCATAGAATAGTTTGTTTCTTATTTTTATAAGGCGAGTGTGCCACCGGAGATTTTTTTTTGTATGCTATATTGGAAAATCTAGATTCTTAAAATTCGTTAAACATTCAAAGGTACTCCTTGTTCATAATTTGTTAAATATTTTAAAAATTGATTTCATTGTAAATGTAATTTTATGTTAGTTATTATTTTTTACTTACTTGTACGCAGTTATATATATATATATATATATATATATATATATATATATATATATATATATAAATTGATTTTATATGATATGATGAAATATATATAAAATTGATTTTGGTTAAAATTGGTGAGCCGAAATGGGTACTTTACTTATAATTAACTTATATCAACCATGCAGAGATCATATGGTTCGGTGACAAAGGTTACAAACGCGATTTTTTTTCCACTCTAATTTAACAATTTTAATAGTTGTTTTAAGTATTAAAACTGAGTTGTGGTTTGTGAGCCAAACAAGTTTGCAGTAGAAGAATAAGATATAAGTTAAGCGGGTTCTCTCGCTTTAAATGTCGATTTCCAATGCTTTATCTAGTGACAGGGACAGTTACAATGTTGTCACGGAACACGAAGAAATCTCCTGGAACTTGTTACCTACTGAAAGAAAACGACATATAGGGAATAACGGAATGAGATCTCCAGAAACAAAAGATTGTGTTTGTGTGTCAAACATACTCGTATATGGATGTCGCGATGGCGAGTTTCGTTTTTGAGATACTGCAATCTTCGGAAACTAGTAACCAAATTCAGGATCACTTTTTGAGCTTATAGCTTTATAGCTTAATAGGCGTAAAAGAAGGTTGTGCGGTGTCCACATCAGATATTTTTTCTATTGAAGCATTTATTTCAACATGTGTGTAGTTGTTTCCGCAAATTGTGTTTATTTTTATGAACATTAGAGAATTGGCCTTGACCACAAAACGATCCTTCAGAGATTGCCAAAACTATTTACTTTTTCTCCTGTTGTTTTCCTCCTCTCTTCACATTTTCCTCCTTTTTTCACATTATTTACATAAAACATCTCGCGATTTCCGCCCCCCCCCCCCCGCAGTGACGTAGCTCTGAAGACACGGTCCTGCCAACGTGCTCCTCAAGACCAAAACGACGACTTCTTAATTGCGGGGAATCTCGTCGGTGGGAGAAGAGGGGATGGTCGAGGAGTCGTAAGAATTCACGTCACGCCCGGGGAATGACTGTGGCGGCTAAAGAAAGCTCAGATTTATAACAGATTTAGGTTTATTTCCCGACTAGAAGGGTAATATAGTTAAGTTGTCCGTTAGAGGGTATGCTACTATTTTTTGAGCGAACGGATCCACCGATTTTCAATTTTTATGGCCTATCCCGTATTAGATCCCGTAAATGTTTTGAAACAATTTGAGCTCAAAATACTGAAGAAATATTTTATATTTTAAATATTCTCGCCTTATTGTTTATTTTTCATATCATATCATGTGTTCAAGTTCATGATCATATCGACGTCGTTTTTTTAAAAAGGCGTAAGCGCCATCTAGCAAACATAATAGTAAACTTTTTTTTTTCCTAAATAACAATATATATATTTTTTAAATTTTTAATCTTTATCGTGTAGAGTAGTTTATTAAGGTGGCAAAACTTTTATTATTGCAATACATTTTAAAGACTTCTAGCACTGGTCAAGCCCTGAATAACGACTGGGAGTCGTCAGTATTGGATGATTCCGTCATCAATAGTAGATTTAGACTATTTTCAATCTTTTTTCTTGATATATTGTGAGCGGGAATCGATAGAATATCCAAATATGGCGCCAACGCTTAAGCCTTTTTCAAAAAACGACGTCAATATGTCATAAAATTTAAATAGTCATTAATTGGAAAACTAAAAACCTTAAAATAATTTAATTTGAAAAACCGACTGTGAAGCGATCCATACATAATCAGTTAGCCGGTCCGGCGTTCTGAAGCCAGGCCGAATGAAAATCTTCACCGGTTTATAAAACCCGCCGTATGTGGCCGCTCATCAGTTTTTCCTTTAGTTTGTCGATTGTATCAGTGCGGTATGGGCGATAGGAGAAAAATATCATTTTGCCTTTTGGTAGCTGGCTCATTACTGCAGGAGGAAGATAAAAATGAACAACAGCGAAATAAAAGAAGAGTATGGACAAAGGATTGGCTGCACAGAAGCATAGGAGGTGACGTAAACCTGCTTGAAGAATTACGCGGTACAGAAAAAAATGATTAGGTCAATTATCTTCGAATGGTTGAAACTGCATTTAATTTTTGTTAGATAAGGTTTCGCCAATTATCCAAAAGCAAAGCAGATGCATGAGAGAACCGATTTCTGCTAAAATGAGGCTCATAGCTACCATCAGATTTTTAGCTACAGGGAGAACCTTTGAGGATTTAAAATTATCTTTGAGAATATCAACTCAAGATCTGGTAAAAGCCGTAATTGAAACATTTGAGGCAATAACGATGGTGTTGGAACACTATATTAAGGTAAGGCAAAATTAAGTATTATTAATTAAAAACTTTTTCTAGACAGATTATTTTTATAAGAAATTACACAATGATCCATTTAAAGATCTAAATAATATAATTAATATATATGTTACTAAACTTTTTAAAAAATGATACATTTAAAAAAAATGGATTACATATCACTGATTATAGTACACCGAGGATGCATCGGCATATAAAAGCACATAAAATAAACAAAAATTTAAGATCTATTAAAAACAACATTGATGGTCCGACAGAAGCTCTATCAAAACATCTCCATCAAAATATAATGTATATCTCAATGGCTTTAATTGAAATAATGATTGTTATAAAAAATTCTTTGGAGTTAAAACGTTTTAAATAACACAAAAATATATGATAAAAATGTGGAGATGATAGTTTACACACATTAAATCTCTATTCACTAATGCCCTATTTAAATAAGTGTTTATAATTAATAGAGTATAATTAGATAAAACCAAATAATAAAACACAAAACTATAGAAGCTAAAAAATTATTTATGGAGGGATTTAATCTATATATTAAACCAGGCTCTATAATTCTCCAAACTATGGCCCGCGAGCACCTCCGATTTGGCTCGCCAACGTTTATTATGATTGCATTGTAAAATTTACTATATAGGCCCAATAATTTAATAAATCACTTATATAGGTTATATTAAGACTTCTAGTACCTAATTATACAGTTTGGCAATAAAATTGATACAGAGCTGCACAATACTTTTTATCATTTATTAGTTCTACATATGAATTATGTAATCATTCTAAATAAAATAACGAAATAATAATATGGATAAAGGTACAAATAGGATTAATAGCTAATATAAAAATGATATATAATAAAAAAGGATAGTTTATTAAAATATAATAAATAAAATATTCGAGAACCCCGAAAGGTTAATGGCACTATGTTATGATTATTTTAAATAATTAAAGAAAGGACTTTCTTCACAATAACCTACATAAAATAGTTTGATTTATTTTTTAGAAAATTATAAATAAAGTTTATGAAAATTTGTTGGATTTCTTTTCATAATAAGACTCCAGGATGAACTCAAAATAGGTTTTGTTTTTTAATTTTTAAAAATCAATAGCAAAAGGGTTTCTAAATTAGTTTATTTTACAGGAAATAAAGTAAAAATATCGATTTCAGACTTTCGATGTTTTTAATGATAGGACATAGAGAGTACTACCGGAAGGAAAGGAAGTCCTGCGGGTAGAATTCACCTATATACTATATCCATCCACACTAGTCCATTTTCGAAGTGACTTTCCAGCGACATTACTACCTGATTCTCCCATATCTTGAAAATTTGAGTTCCTTTTATAGATTTTTTTTCCCATTATTATCAATTCCTATTTCATTTGTCACATTTCTTTCTTTTTTTTTTTTTTTTTTTACAAATAATTCATTTGTATTCCGAAACTATCCCAAAATAATATATTTAATTGATATGATATTTCAGCCGTATTAGGTCATTTTTAAATATAAAAAATAAAGGTTTGCTTATAGTGTTATTTTTATTAGAAAATTAATATATTGGCCTTATTTTGTAAGCTTAATTAATCGAATTTATTATTTAATGCGATAAAAAATACAAAAAACAATATCTTTACTTGGTAAACAATTTCATTAGCAATCAATTTAATATTGCCTCTTCATTTTTTTTTTTTTTTGTTTGTTTTCCAGTAATATATAAATTATAGGTTGTGTCTCTTCTTTTCTTTCAGATTGGGCCTGATTTTTTATTCTGTTTTATTTTATTCTCCTCTACAATTGTGAGAAAAATTCTTAAATTTCGATCTTAACTCTAGAATTGTTAAGTTTACCAACGTTCTTTAAACACCAACTAAAAATATTAACTTTCTAACATCTCATTGTTGATTCCGTTGTTGTTTAAGAGGCCATTTTTTTTTCGTTTAATTTGAAGGAAAAAATAATTAGTAGAATAAAATATTTAAAATTTGCATTATTCGGAATTAAATGGATTTTTTTTTTAATTCTTAGAAGAGAAATAAAAACTATATAATTTAGTTTCTACAGTGTTTTCTACACTGTTTAGTTTCTACAAATCGCTAGTGTTCAGTCAGTTATTTTGCATTCGCCATTTTACAACTGTCACAAGGTTTATTGTCAGCGTGAAGAGAAGAATATTGCTACACTATCTCACTGTCATTACCGTGTAAACGAGGCGTAAATAAACAAAATAACACTTAAAGACATGCTTTTATTTAGTCGACTTGCGGTCATATATGATATGGAATGGTGTTGCTCATTGCATTAGGAACTGGATTCCTCACTCTTGAAAGGAGTTAGAGCACATAATTTGTTTATTCTATGATGACTGAAGCGTAAGATCCTCCTTGTTGAGCACATCACCTCGGAGTACTACAGTTGGTCAAGTCAACTGTACATCCTTACCAAGTACCGAACCCAAAAACCTTCATGAGTTGTTGTGCAGGTTTATGGTTATACATGATTTATTAATATAAAAAAATAAATGACTCAGGAAATGGTAATTATGATAACGAAAAAATTAATGCTAAAATAAAAATACAAGGATAAAAATTCTTAAATCCAGAAGTTATTCGAAATAGGATCCAATATTTCGACTGGTAACGGGTTATAAGCAGCCTGGAAATTCAAACTGCCATCTTATATTTTCGCATCGACAAACTGGTTTTCCCGTTTTGCGGTTTCGAATATAGCTAAAAATAAATTACTGTGGACCTTATTAAGGTGACTCAATGTCAGTGGTGGACAAAAGCGTTCTATTTCTAAAGTAAACAGATCAAAATGACTCATTTACCAGAAAGTTCAAATCACTCGCAAGCGAGCAAGGCAATAATAATTATAAAGTTGGCTAGTGACGATGACTCGTCCAGAGTGGAGCGACAGGAGTGCTCGGAGTGAAGATTTCTCCACTGAGGAATCACTCCACTGAGAAACACGTATTTTGCATTATTCACACTCTACAAATATTTCAAATTATAGATTAATATAAATCTTGTGAATTAATAGGATATAAACAGTGCCTCTATAATAGCAACGACATAAACTGAATCCCTTCAAAAATATTTAAAAAACTAGTCGAAAACTCATGAAAAATGTTTATTTTCTTTTATATAATATTTATATTTTATTAATATAATAATTGACAAAATAAACGTAGTGTTAATTTATTCATATCAATATTTTTGTAGAAAATTTTAAACAATCAATATCGTAAATTATAATTACACTTTATTTATTGGCCAACAATTTATCTTATTATTATAAAACTGTTATTATTAGCATAAAAACTGTGCAATCCATCATTCAACTTCATCAGTTTTTCACTATTCAGGTCGGTTGGTATTGCATTGTGGAGTTTAGGACCATTGGAAATTACATTCCCTCCGCATCACTCCAAAAAATCCACAGAATTTCACGCTCACGATAGTTCTACGTTCCATTCGGCGTGTATCGATTGGAGTGAAGTTATCTTCAGTACACCCCTTAATACCTGATTTTATTCATATTTGCAGGTGTTCAATGGCGAAATTTTACACGCCGCGAATATAAAATGACGTAATGATCCATCAGTACTAAGCAATAATTGTATAAAATATTGAGAAGGTGGTTGATAGAGTTGTTCCACTTACCATCTCTAATTTCGTGAAAGCTAGAAAAAGCCACCTTCCGCTAACTTTATTTATCGGGCCTTCTCTTTACATTCGGGCCTTCTCTTTACGGGTCTTCTCAGTGAACTAGAATTTTTTTCAGGGGGGCAAACTGAATTTCGCTGCGCTACTTTCACCCCACTCCTCCGTCGAATAAAATTCAACAGTATATTAAGTAATATATATTTCGAAATTAATATCATTACCTCATAACATCAACTCATTTTATTGACTGAATTTCGGTCGGTACAAATATTTTCTACCGAACTATAATTACTAAAAATAAAATTCCGCTCGGAATTTGTCGCCCTATGAATTCCGCAGGAATAGTCCCTTTTGCCCCCTCTTCCCCTCCTGATCCAGCCCTGCGTCTTCTTGTAACATTTTGAGGCCTTGAGTGGAGTGACAAGGGTAAGGGATTGGCAGTATTCATTTTATTCCTATAATTACGACAAATTTCTACTACATACGCTATTTTATTTTGCTATATAAAATTGGTTTATGAATCAATTTGTGGTGAAATTTATTGCAATAGGTGAATTTTATTTATTAATACTTGAAATTGTTTTTCTACTGTATTAATATAATAGATTAATATAAATCTTGTGAATTAATAGGATATAAACAGTGCCTCTATAATAGCAACAAAATTTAAACTGAATCCCTTCAAAAATATTTAAAAAACTAGTTGAAAATCTACTAAAAATGCGTGTATCTTGTTGCCTTTATTTTTGGCGATGCGTTGAGTCCTCATGGCAACAGGTTAAATATTATTTTTTTATAAATAAACAGACAACAACCTTAATAATTATTCAAATTCATTTTATTATTCAAGTCGAAATTGTACATTTTATCATAGACCGAGCTAATACAACAATTTATGGTTACAATTTTGACAAAAATCGACTTGAATTTTACAGTTCACAGTCTTGAAATCCTTGAACATTTTCCTGCTTTATCGCTGGACACCCTGTATACAGTTCTGCATAAAATTTTAACTTGATGTTAATAGTTGAAGTTATTAGGTCATAAGGTTTTGACGTCGGAGTGGTATATTTAGAGAGGATATTTCCGCCATTATTATACTATCAAAGAGGAAACTGCGGTCTCAAACAAACAAATATTTCTCAGCAGGTGGTGACCACAGTTTAAGGCATGCTATCTGGGAAGACCATTACTTTGAGCCAATCATCTTTACAGTTCAATTATGCTAATATGTTCTATAAATAAACATTTACTAAAATATTTCTTGGACAGGTTCGAATATTTTTTGTGATTTCCTCAACTCTTAGTGGCCGGACGCATTTATGTTATTTCCTCGTTTTTAATACTTTGTCTGAAAGTAGGAAAAACCCAAAGGAAAATTTATTTCGTATTTTTTATACCTTTCATTTGGAAGAAGAATGCAACATTACGAAATATGATTTTTTAGCAGTCACGAAGTATTAGATATGGATGATATTCGAATTACTTTTATGAATTAAGTAATTTTCAAGGGAATATACTTAAATAAATATTAGTGAAGTACAAAAAGTACTTAAGAGTAATGCCTGATTGAAAAAAGTGCTCAGCCGTTGATTTGATTTGAGTACTTTTCCATTTTTCAACTACTCCATCGTTATTTAGGGAAACATTTTTTTCATTTCAAATTTCTTCGATATTAAGTCTATTATTAATGGATTATTTGAGGTCCAGTTTTTTTTAAATAGTATCAGTTTTCAGATTAAATTTATCGATTTATTTGAACTTTTCTGATTACATCGATATTGAGGCCCGGTAATATGTTTTCTGGTTCGCATTTCTTGAATTGAAATTAAGATTGCGAATCGATTATTTTGATTCTTTTCAGATCTTGTCGATAATGGGGCCGATTATTTTCTTATCGGTAGCGTAGTTTTTAAAAATACTATCGATTTAAGACCGCGCGATTACATATCGATTTATTTAAACTTTTAAATTTTTGCTTGATATCAAATTCGATTAAATTTTTAAAAACCACGACTCCGATAACATAATCGACCATTATATCGTTTAAACCGACAAATTTAAATAAGTTGATGTATAAATGCACGGTTTTAAAATTGATAGTATTTTTAAAAACTAAGCTACTGATAATAAAGTAATCGACTCCAATATCTGGAAAGTTATATAAATTATCGATTCGCGAGCGCACAATATCGATAGTATTTAAATAAATCTATATATGAGCGCGTTATCTTAATATCGATTGCATTTTCAAAAACTGAGACCCTGAAAACATAATAATGGATCTCAATATCAAAGAAATCATAAATGTTTAAATCAATCGATTTTTAAGCGCGAGATCTTGAAATCTGTAGTTTAAAAAAAAAACTTCACTTCCAACAACCCAAGAATAATTGACTTCGAATTAATATTATAGAAATTTTAAATGAAAAAATATTTCTCTAAATAACGATGGAGCAGTTGAAAAATGTAAATACTACTCAAATGAAATCAAGGACTGAGTACTTTTTGTACTTCACTAACGTTGCGTAAGTATTTTCCTTTGAAAACGACTCAAAACTTAAAAGTAATTCGAGTATTGCTCATCTCAACAAGGTATTACTTGTTAGCCATCGATGTAGCTACTCAACCAAAAGGTTTTTCTGTTTTCTGCATTTATGTGATCATAACGATGTCGGTTTTTAAAAAAGACTTAAACGCCAATAATTCGAAATTTAGGTTTTAATTTATTATGAGACCGAACCACATCCTCTATCGATTCCCGCTCACGACATATCGAGAAAAAAAAATTGTTAACAATCTAAAAATCTACTATTGATGACGTAAGCACCAAATATACTAACGACTCTCATTCGTAACTCTAGCCTTAACCAGTGCTAGAAGCCTTAAAAATATGTTGTAATGTTGTTTTGCCATCTTAATAAACTCCTACTGTTTAAAATAAAGATTAAAATTTAAAAAATATATATCGTTATTTGGGAAAAATCGTTTCCCAAGACACTCATGCCTTTTTCAAAAAAACGATGTCGATAGTTTTTCAGTCCTTATGAGGCCTGAATTGCCGAAATGTTGACTGGTTATTTACATACTGCTATTTGAGAGACTTGAGGCTTTTTTTTGGGATCGTCTGATATTATTAGAATTACTTTTCTAAAAATAACTCAGATCATTTCATTAGTATTGAAATTACTGACCATGCAGCTCTTGTTATAACTACGCAGCCATACCAACCTTTAAAGATCTTCTTTTGCCTTTTTTTTCTCAGTGTCCTCCTTCTGCCTGGGTCGTTTCGATTTCACGCTTTTCAGTCTCAAGGAAGGCTGCGTCACATATAAACATGTGTCTGCGTGAAAAATTATCCCAAGCGAATCATTATGGTTTATTATTTTCAATAATAGACCTTTGCTACCGACCAGCAAAAAAAATTTAATCTCCTTCTTTCAAAATTTAAGGTTTCTACGTTTCCAGATTACGTATAATCCCCAAATATCGAATAATAAAAAAATCCGTCCGTCCGCCATCCGCGGCTTTTCTTCGAGACTACTGGGCCGATTTTTTATTAGATTTGGCACCAAAGCCAAACGTCATCCCAGAATGATCCTCGGAACTCGAGATTACCATCTACCATTTCGTTTCAAAATGGTGGCCGATTAGATATCTTATACGCCCTTAATTCGGCTGTTTATGAAGATATAGGAAAAATGTAAAGTGTTTTGGAATCAGTAAACCAAGGTATTGAGAACAATCTATATAAATGCTTTTTGTTTGTTATTTTAAATGATAGTCCTTTGTAATCGACTAAGAAAAAAATATTTAATCTCTCTCAAAATTTGAGGTTTTACATTTCAAGATACGTAAAATCAATGCTTAACTATAAAAATTAAAAGAGGAGTCCCCTGCTTTGGTCGATCATATTAAAGTGATGTTTCTCCAAGGCAGTGCTCCTGCCCATCGTTCACTCTTAATCAAAGAGCGATTCTCGGAAATGGAGGGTGTTAGCATCTTACCCCACTCTGCTCACAGCCTGGACATTGCTCAGTTTCCCTATGGTCTCTTACGGTCAATGGCACATTTTTTAAAAGGAAAAATATAACAGGAATGTCAAATAAGGATGTGAGGAGTTTTCCTCCTTGAAAACCAAGTACAACCAAATTCAGCTTCTGGTAGAAAGATGGGTTAAAGTAATTGGCAATGATGGCCTATATTTTGAAGAATAATTTTAATGTGTGGATTTTATACTTAAATTTAAATAAAACTTATTCTATGCACAAAGAGTTTTGTATCAAACTAGTAGTGAAAAATTTCGTCTGTCGAGGTTGCTATATAAATATATTAATCTGTAGATATAAAAATTAAAATGGAATAATAACGTAGATTTTTCTGATTTAAATAAATAAATTGACTAATTTACTCATTTATGTTTTGTTTTATTTAATTGTGTAGGTATCTTTATTCCTAAGAAATTCATCCTGGATTGAGTAAGTACAGGAGAAAGGGAATGCATCGTATCCTCGGAAACATTTTAATTGCGCAATGAGAAATTATATCTTTTATTTTTACAAAGGTGGAACCAAGATTCTCCTCTGGTTTTAAAAAGAGTCTAATGTAATAATTCATTTTCTAACTCGAAATATGTAACATGATAATTTAATTTGCTGTACACGGCATTCCTAGCTCGTAATTATTCGTAACTCGTAATAATTTATATATAATTTATTTATTTATAATTTAATATAGATGTATGTAAATATATTTTTTTATAGTATGTCTGATTTACATAATGTATCTGATTATGAGGTCGAGGTACGAGTATAAAGGAAGAATGTAGCTGGAACTTATTGCATGTATAACATTGTTATATTAAAGATTGCAGAAGCTCTTCTACACCTGTCACAGGTATTACATCACCTGTCAATCCACACGGACTACAAATAAAAGCGTATTGAGCAACCATTTCGAATGAAGATGACCAACTGACCGAATACACCTTCGGCCATTTTAAAACAACTGGCCTTTAGCCAAATATTCCGACATCTTCTGATACATTATAACGGACCAGGAACAGTTGTTCGAAAAAATTCCGAGGAGTACTATTCAAATAAAAAAACAAAACGCAAGATCAAGGATTCGGTTTCGGTATACATGGATTCCTCTGTGCTTTGTGGAATGGCAAATAGCTGGCGATAGGCTCTTTGCAATTCTAACATCTTTATTAAAGAGGTGACCATCTGTAATTTATTTTTATTTTTTAAATGAGCGTTTGGTACCCAGGACTCCTCTTTCAGTTAAAAAAAATAAAAGTTTGTTCAGACTAGATTGTTTTCAACCGATATAATTTTAGTCTTTCCAGTTCTACAATGACTTATCTACTCAGGAGTTCCCCAGGAGTCAGTTTTACTACCACTGCTGTACACCCACCTATAGCTTCTGGCACCCAATCGCTCTCCCTAGGGATGTTGAAAAAATATCAATATATGGATATATATTTAAAAATATATCGCAATTTTTGTCCGATTTATTTTTTTCGATATATCGAAAATATCAACAAAAAAAAAAGAAGAGAAACAAATAGAAAATAGAAAAAAATTCTACAAGGACGCCGTGTTCAACAATCAAAGAACCATAAAAACTATTAATCATTCCATTACCTACATTTAATTTTATATATAACATTTTGCTTATCCATTTTTCTATCGTATCTTTTGTGTTTGTTATATATTTACTTAATTTATTTAGAATATTTATTTTTAGTCCTTTTTTAAGTAAGTCACGTTTTTTTTTTAATCGTATGTAAGCTATAACTCAAAAACTCGTGTGAATTTTGTGTTCTAAAATCGACTATTTATGACATAAGCACCAAATACTAACGACTCTCAGTCGTCACTCTGCCCTTGACCAGTGCTAGAAGTCTTAAAAATATATTGTAATTATAAAAGTTTTGCCACATTAATAAACTCCTACACTACACGATAAAGAATAACATTTAAAAATATATATTGTTATTTGGGGAAAAAACGTTTCATGTGTTTCCTATAAAGTTTGAAAAATTTCCGTGCATATTTATAAGGGAATATAGGAAAAGATGATATGTAGAATTATGCAATTGTGTTGTCTTATCTTATATCAGCAGAGATGGAGAGTAATTATCTCAATAATTAATAAACCAATGAGAAATGATACGTTTGAACAAATTTGAAACTTTGATTAGAATTTATCATTTATACGATTCCAGCAACTTAACCACTGGACCATATAAATAAGTTTAGAGTTTTCATCAGATTTTAATAATAATAAAATGATAAAAGTTGAACACACTTATTTTATTTAAATTAATAAAAAATGTAATTACGATTGAAAATTATATAATAATATTCGACAATTGCGACGAACGATTTCTCGCAAGGTGAACCAAGGTTAATTTCCCTCTTATCTGATGAATGCTAATTTATCACAGTTAGTGTTGGTAATTGTAGGTATATAATTAAAATTAACCGTATTTGTTTTTCTCAGTGATTATTTTGGGAGGGGAGATTTCCCTTCCTCCCCCCCAAGGATCCGCCAATGATTTGAGGGACTTAAGGGGTCTAAGTCTTGGAATTTTCTTATAATACCCTAATTGGAGTTTTTATTATTTCATTTTTTTTTTTTTAGTTTTGTTTCCATTAATTAGGTATTATATAATTATTTTATTACTATTGAATGTCTTGTTTTAAGATACTATTCAATTAATCTTGCTTCATAAACAATAAGCACTGACATTCAGTAGATGAATTATTTATAAATATTTTCATATTTTTTCGAGAAGTTAGTCATCGACCGCAACAACTAGGAAACATCAAGGTTTTGCCATCCACTTTTATTTCTTTTTTCTTTATGGTTTTATTCTTCCCTTTGTTTTTCGATATAATTACGGTTAATCTGTAGTGAATGTCACAGTAAAGTCAGATTTTAATCCTAAATGAATTCAATGATTACCATTTGATTTCTAATTAACACAGGGAGTTTACGGTGAGAAGAAAAATGGAAACGTTTTTACAGAACAATTATATTTCCTTATTGTGATGCTGCTTCGTGATTGAAACGAGGAAAAGCCAATGAGATATTCACATTTCAACCTTGCCCAAGCTAATAATTGATTAGTGTTATAATTACAAGACGAGAGTTCGTCGTTCTCTTTTCGTCGAGAGAAGAATGCACAAGGTCTCGTGAGTACAGTTAAATAAGCCATTCCAATTAAATAAAAAAATTAAAATCTCGAATTCAATTAAGCGAGGGATTATATTTGAAGAGATAGTTAGTGGGAATGCAAGGTTGCCCGCAACTCCCGAGGCCTTGTGTAACAACGGAATCACCAGTCATATCTTCGATCCTCGCCTCCAGTGTTGAAATGTCTTCCTTTTTGTTGTATTTTACGCAATGGAGTCTTATAATTGTCGTCCTTGCCTCAGGCGAAAAGGAATAGGAGTATTCTTTAGTCACTAATGCGCCCGAAAGTAGGCTAATCTAGGATTTGGGTTCTTAATGACAGGCATGTAGAGAACAATTTAGGGATGGGATATAGGAATAAAAACATTGAGATTATCCCTAAGTAATAGTCCAGGCGCGCTAGATTAAATATATTCATTGTTTGAAATTTCAGGTCGGTATATAGGAATACCGACGAAAAAATTCGTAAAGTGCCGAAAATTGGTTTTTCATTTTTAAGATGTGACTTTTTTTTTTTTAAGAAAAATTAAAAACAGTGCGTGATAGCGTTTAAAAATGCGAAAAGAACGAGTTTTAAACAATTGAAGTCGGGGTCAGAGAGCCTCCCCCCTCCCTTCGTCACTTCCCCCACGCTACCTCCCCACTATCGGCCGGAGTGAGAAAGAGCCCTAGGCCCAAACGCGTTTTTCATCTAATCTAATCTAACCTCACATGTATTTCATGAAAATAGGGTTGTAGAGAAACTCCTTGAGAACAAATAGCGCTTTAAAAAATGGCTCTTTGATCATTTTCGTCCTTGTTCAATTTTTTTTTCTCAAGAACACCTGTTTTTTACATTTTCTCAATTTCCGGAAAAAGTTATTATTTTTTTTCATATAATTTTTATTATAGATAGGCACTAACAAAGGCACAATTTAAGTCCGAAAACAAGTTCCTGCAATAATTAAAAGACCTGTAATAAAGTGTCCATAGATGACCATATTTCGCGGTTTTTAATTTGTTTTGCGAAAAGTTGTTGACAGACTTCAATTATTTAAATCTCATTTTTTTCTCAAATTTTTAGACGCTTTTACGAACTATTTTTTAATTTTTAAATAATTTTACATAAAAAAAAATCCTTTTCGGCCCATTTATGAATTTTTTTCACCATGTTGCTACATACTGATTTTATCTAAAGCATACAATTTGTTTCTACTTTTTTTCTCCTAATTATTACGTTGAGAAACTCCATTGGCAATTTATATAAAAACTACCGCGCCTGGATTAAATGGTAGAAAGTAAAATCAAAAATAATATTGCAAATTAATTATTAATACTTGATTGATTAGTTATTCATAATCAATATCGTAGTGTGAGGTAACTACAATTTTGCAAAATCTAAATAATTGTTACTTTTATTAGACCAAATTAAATTTGCAACAATTTTAGACCTATACCAACTCAATTGGTTAAGTAGTTGTTCCTGAGAAATAGGTCTTCAGAGATTGAATATTTTTTCCCACATGCGAAAAATCTTTATTTTGGTCTAATATGATCGAAAATACTCATCCCATGAGAAATGTCATTCGGGATGAACTTGAAGAATATTAATTTGGTTTTTATTTGAGATTTAATGGGCACCTGTAGGCTCAATGCTTTCCTCAAAATTGGCATATAAACGAAAACATTGAAAAATGTAATTTGGGATTAATCAATGAAAGCAATTCACGAGAACGTTTATAGTAATAACTAGAATTTTATTTTAATACAAAAATAAAACATATAGAAATAGTATGTACATGAATAAAAGAAAAAATCATTATTCTTAATGGCTCAGCCTTCAAGAAATGATCTTCTCAAGAAGGAACAAGTTCATTGTAGTATGTGTAAGCTCGTCTTGCCGTTCGTTCAATGTAGGGCTGGAGATGTCTTCCTCGTCATCAGTGTCTTCCTCTAGTTGAAGAGATTGGAAGTTCCGACATAATTTGCTAGCGCAGAATTGACAGAAGACTGTAGGGTTTTTTTCAACTCTACCTGTCTTGAACTTGCTGGTAAGTTCTGTAAGCATAGTGTTGTGCTGCATCCTCTGTTGGTGCAAGCGAGCAAGATTAATTTTGGAGTTAGCGGCAGATTTAACGAGCAGCTGTTAGCGGCTATTCAAAGTTGGCAGTTAAGAAATCATCCCCATACAAAGCTACAAAAAAGTTATCCCGAGCATTTGCTTTGGCTTCCTTACTTGAATCTGATTGCAAGAAAAGTTCAACCAGATCTAAGTTGTTTCAAGTTGGGGATTTTCCTTTAATATGTTAATGAACTTGGTTTTACCATGTCCAAAAGGAACCGAAGTAGTGTCACACCCGCTGAACGCATGATAAAAAGCACTACCCTGGTGAGTGTTGAGCGAGTAGATGACTAAAAGAGCAGTTTGAGTAATTGCCGGTTTAACCTCTGTTATTTTTCTGGAAGTAGATGCAAATACCACCAGAACCTAAACCATCGAGAAGAACGATGGGGTCGGCTTGTACTACAGTCACACTGTCATTTTTTCGGCAACTTTCACTTCAAGTTTGATTTTCTCATTGGCCAATACTTTTTCCTGAGGTAGTTTGATGGTGATGGGCTGCTCGAAAATTATATTATAGCTGAAGTGAAAAGCACAGAGTCAGAGTATTTTAGCACTTTTGGTGATCTTATCAGCCACATCAGAGGATAATCATCGAAAACAATCGAGACGATGATGCCAAAGTGTGTTTCGATGTAGTTGATGATAGTTAACATAGATGTATAACTGAAAATAGCGGCAAAATTTCGGTATTTTTTGGCCGCTAAGCAGCTCGCATATATAATGTGCGACAGTTGCCTATTAGCAAATCTCTTACATCGTTGCTATGCTCTCGTCTCGTATAATCACATCATAGACAAAATTGTCACATGAATGGCAATGACATAGACGTTTACCGCGGCAGATTAATTTCGATTAACTAAAAGCTGATACAAAGTACATATATTAATTAATTTGAAAATTAAGTACGTGCATGGAAGTAAAAATGGTCCCAAACCACAATTTTATTCCTCAACTTAAATTTATTTTTGTCACTTGAATTTGAATTATCTTTATTTGTTTTAATAACTTTTAGGGGAGAGGGAAGCCATGGCCTTCGTAAATCCATGTATATTATTATAAAGAATTGCGAGTTAAATACCCTACCAAATTTCAAGTTTTTTTTATGTTTAACTTTTAAAAGACAATGTGAGTACACAGAAGACAGAACTATTGTTCTTATCATTCCTAATCATCATTCATCATCACATTGTAAAGTTCGAAAAAAACTTTTAAAACAACGTTTTGTAAAAATAAAAAATTTAAGTTTAACTTTGCTTTTTTTATTTTTAACACATTAATTATATATTGCACATTTCATCATACTTATTGCTGCATGAAATGAATTGGAAAGTATATAAAAGTATTATAGCAAACATAAGATTCCCGAGGAAGCACATAATTAAATTCAATACCCTGACTTACTTTGCTATATGGAATGAAAGAAAAGGAGAATTTTTTTTTTTTTTTTTTTTTTTTTTTTTTACGAAATAATAATTTTCAATTGTAAAACTAGTACTTACAATTATAAATGTGATTATCTTATAAAACCATAGGTTATCAGGAAATAAATGTTTGTTTTGTAATTAAGTTATATTTCTTTAATATTGTTCAAATTGGAACTTGAATTCTAAAAACATTTTTCTAGAGACGCTTAGATTCATTTGCATTTCTATGCTTCAATTATTAGAACTATTAGAAGTAGGGGAGGGGGACTACCAGAAATTTCAACGAAACAACCGGTTACCAACAAAAATTTTGACTAAATATTCCAAGGCCAAAGGGGTGAAAATTTTTCTCGATAATCGACTCCATTGTTCTGTATTCGTCTCATTTCATTTAGACGTTTTCTAGGAACATAATCAAAATGATAATAAATATGTCAAAGCGGCAATAAAGCTTTACGTTTTTACACTTTTTTTTCCTTAATCTTCGATTTTATTAACAAATGACGCTTTCACATAATAATTTCACTCTTTTTAAAATGTTTCTGTAGTGAACTTGCTTCCACATGTATGAAGTTGCTATGACGATTACAAAATTATCTATATTTTTAATAGTTTTTCCTCATTTCTCACCTTACGAGAACCATTTCGAAAAATTTAATTCATATAAACCTTTCGAAAGAAATTCTTTTAATGATTGTGAAAACCTCATCAAAATCGACTTGACTAGATTTCGAGTTTTGCGACCACAAACATACGTAGACTGAATTTTAATATATATACTAAGGTTGCTACAAAATTCCTTATGCATGAGCAGAACCCTTAATGCCAACTCTCATAATTATCCTATAAGAATCTTTTGGTTCCCATTATGTCATTGTTTACTTTGACTAATCCTTTAATTCCTTGTGTCTTGAGTTGGCATTTACATTTTAAAAATGCACGTGTAATGTTAGAAAAAAAATCGTGATTCGCGGTCTTTTGAGTCATTACTGTAAAAAAGATTTAAGCGCAAAGGCAGCCGCCGAAGAAATTTGTGCCCTAAAAGGAGAGTCAATTATCCATAAAAATACTGCCGCACCGCCCAGAGCAGGTCGCCCATCCGTCGTTGGATGACGTTCTTCTTGAATTTGTGAACTCATGCAACTACTCGTGATTTATCGGCCGTAGTAGGGACTCAAACCTTTACTGAGAACAGCTAGACAGAGTTTATGGAGTTTTGAGTGCAAAGTACCCCGCTTTGATCAACAGGAACCAAGCCATTTTGCAACACAATGCCCCTGCACATCGCTTTCGTTTGACCAAGGAAAATCTTTCGGAACTGCAAGGAGTAAGCTCATACTGGAGGGGTTTGCCTCATCCTGCGTATAGCCCAGATATTGCATCATCAGATTATGGTTTGTTTAGATCAATGGCTCATTTTTTAAAAGTTCGGATCTTCGATAATTACGAGGCCGTCAAAATTGGATGTGAAGAGTTCTTTTCTCAAAACCAAAGGAGTGGTACCGGCATCAAATCCAATTACTGGCAGAAAGATGGGTGAAAGTAATTGAAAACAATGGACTTTACTTTGAAGAGTAGTATTCGATAATGTTTAAAATATGTAATCTGAGATAAAGCTATACTAATGCATTAATAAGGACTTTTGCAATAACCTAATGAATATCAAGTCTTCCAAGACGTTTTGGTTTGCCATTAATAAATCGAATTTTAGTCGTACTAGTATAGGAATGATTTTTCGAGATATAGTAGAATATTGAGGGCACATAGCAAAATGTGGGCACCAGCACCTTGAAGTTGTCATGGCAGTTGCGGAAAGCCTCGTAAACTGCAAGGCTACTTCGAGGAAGTTGTTATTTCGTTGCAAACAATGATAATTATGATAAACAAATCGGTCATGACTATTAATACATCCTTCCTTATATCCTTCACAATAGATGAGTTTAATAAATATATATAAAAATTCAGGCTGCATAAATAGTCTATATGCATTGATTTTTTTCGAAATGCTTCCCTTAAGGGGAGAGAGAAATTGGGAAAAAATATTTTAATAAATAGGTAATTTTGTAATCGTTATCATGACAACTTCATACATGTGGAAGCAAATTCACTACAAAAGCATTTTAGCGAGAGTGAAATTATTGTGTGAAGGCATAATTTATTAATGAAATCGGAGATTATAGAAAATAAAAGTGTAAAAACACGAAGCTTTATTCCCTTTTTGACAATTCTTTATCATTTTGAACCTGTTCATTGAAAACGTCTAAATCAAATGAGACGAATTCTAAACAATGCAGTCGATTATTGTGAAAAATTTTCAGCCCTTTGGAATATTTACAGTCAAAATTTTTGTTGGTAACCGGTTGTTTCGTTGAAAGTTCTGGTAGCCTCCCTAAGAATTCTAATAATTTAACCATAGAGAAGAGTCTAATTGAATCGTTGAATGTTAAAAGAGCCGTTCTCCAATTTTTCGGGGTATATGAGTTATCTTGGCTATCATGTTCTATTCGATGTATCGTTTCGTTCTGTGCAGGAAGAGACGTTTTCTGGGAGGTTTTAGGGTATTAAATAGCGGTCTCAACTATACGTAGTTTGCTGCATTTTCCAAGTTCAATTTCATTTTTGTTTCTTAATTTTTATACTATTTTAGATTTTGGTAAGGTTCGTATTTTAAAAACTATTTTCTCATAAGGGGACACTTCTAGTAACCGAACAAATTTTCATTCCCAGTGATGTCCGTTTAAGTTCCACTGTATATATTATTTATTATATACTCTAATATTTTATATATACATATTCTGTATATTTTAAGAGAATTTATACATATATTGTAACGTTCCAAAAATAATACTAGCTATAATAACCTGAGCACGAAAATAAAATAATAGTTGCATCAAAATTAATTATTAAAGAGAATATTATTTGCTAATTGCTATCTTATTAGGAAAAATTTGTAGTGTGCAAAATTATATAAACAATTAAAGAAATTCAATTATGATTGGTTATGAAGATAAGATAATATAAAAATATTTTAATGAATATCAAAGTTGTGAGGCGGGGGGATGCGAGGGTCCAGGGTAAAGGAATTGAAGCAATTGCTTGGTTGGGTGTTAGGCTGGGGGCGAGAGTCGGTGCGAGGGGCGAGGGACGGTGCGCGGGGCGAGGCTTCGTTATGGCCAGTCCCCTAGGGAACTGAGTATTCATTTTTTTCTTGGTGTACAGTTTGGCCGATTGAGAATTTAGCGGGACAAAAGTCTGGAAACCATAGTATTTATAATGAAATATTTTTCTCATATCCAGACTAATTTATTATTGTCAAAAATGGTCTTTAATTGATTTCAAAACAGTATATTTTTACTATTTCAAACAATTTTAAACATAAAAACAATTACAATGACGTATCACTTTGACCGAGATCATCAATTTCTTTATCAGAGTCAGATATTTTCATGATATTAATTTAAATAATATATTTCAATATTTGGGAGAATATTTATTGTCAATAATAAAATATGAAAATTTCCTATCTTCCATACTATGGTTTTATTCAAAACTCGACAATATTACACCAACGTTTCCTGGTTTTGTCCCTTCTTCAGGATTTAATTTCTAAAACACTCTACTGTAGGGTCTCTCAGTTTTCCGCTTAACTATCTTTTAATTCTCTTCATAGGGTTATCACTTAGTTCCATTTTTAATCCCATTTAAATAATTAGCTCAATAAATAAATTGATAAATAATAATTATTATTATCCTTATGTTATTTACCTCTGACTTTTTGCTATTTACATATCTATATCTCTTGTATCTCTAATTTCATTTCAGCCCTCATGATGGTCCACGTGTTGGGTCGAAACTTTGGCTTTAACAATAAAAATCATGTTGGCTGATTCCTGAGTATTTGGTATAAAAAATCAAATTTTTCGCTCAAAATATTTTGAGTCCGTTTTTTCTTTTTTTTTTCTTCAAAGGAATTTTTAAATTAATGATCTGCTGCGTTCAATGCCTCAATTAATTCCCGTTTCAAAAACTCGAGTTTTCCACCTAAAACGCAATTCTTAAAACTGCTTTTAAACGGCCGAGAACGGGCGATTACGTTTTACATAGTTGCTAATATGACATGTTGCTAGACAAAACGAATCAAAAAAGTCGCACATTGGTGAACATAAATATCTGATGTGGACAACACATGACTTCCTTGTATGCCTATTAAACTATAAATCGGTGCGTCAAAAAGTGATCCTGAATTTGGTTACTAGTTTCCGAAGATCGCAGTATCTCAAAAATAACACTCGGCGTCCATCAATTGACCCACACACACACAAATAGGAAGGAAAACCAGTATTTTACACTAAATTTTAACACTTAAAACAAGTAATAAAAATGTTTAATTGGATTGGAAACCAAATTGCGATTGTAACCTTTATTACCGAAACATATGATTTATGTATTTAATTTAAATACAATTTTTGATGTAAGCTTATTATATGACCTTTAAGTAAAGTACCGTTTTCGGCTCACCAATTTTAACCAAAATATAGTAAATACATTCACATCAATATAAAAGTCCTATTTACCAAATTTGAGATGTTTTACATTACATTTTAATATAATTTTTGATGAAAGTCTAATATGACCTTCAAGTAAAGTACCACTTCCGATGATCAAGCAGTGACCAAAAAGGGAGGTTCACAACTAGATTTTAGAACAATCCTAAATACCAAATTTCCACTTTCTACGGCTAATCGTTTTTGAGTTATGCGAAATACGAACGAACGTACATACATACGTACAGACGCCAAACCGAAACTAGTCAAAATGGATATTTCCGTTGAAATCTGAAAACCGAAAATTTTCGTGATCACATACAATACTTCCTTAACTTCGTACAAGGAAGTAAAAAGTTACAGACTAAAACGTGAAGCAGTTTTCTGCATAGGTGCATGTTGTTGATTGGCTTAGATTCTGAGTGTGTAAAATTGCCTGTAATTGAAAAAAAAACAAAAAAAAAAAACATTAGTATTTACTTCTTTCATTGCATTCCATCCTGAAATAGTAAATAACTACATCCTTACCCTGTTCAGGTAGGAGACTGAAGAACTAACTATGAGCTAGTAATGTATGAGCTAGTAAAAGGCATAAGTTTACCCAAGTGCTGTATTCGCATTATCAATAGGGAAAATCAACACTTACTTCATCGTAATCTCAAACTTCGTTTTTGGACTTTTGTCCCGCTGGATTCACCATCGGCCACACGTGGGGCGGTGATGTAAACGAAAGAATTGAAACACGATAGTCCTTTTTAGAGAATATTTTTTATTGAAAAGTTTCCATTGGTCAATAGTCAGCATTCTAGTGGAAGATAAATTCTGCTGTCACTCCAGGAGTCTTCTTTACAACCGTTAATGTTAAAAAGCCCTCACTTTTTCATCTAATATTTCCAGTTATTAATTTAACCTTTTAGCTAAAGCCGTTATTTTTTAAAATGCTAACTGTACTAGAACGCATCCAGGGGATGATGATGTTTTCTAATTCTGAAGTCTTGTTGTTTTCTAATATATATACGATTTCTTGGCTTTTTTGTTTTTTGTCCATATTCTTCTAATTTTTTCTCCCATCTCCCGCCTTCGTTCTTCCGTCCATTTCTTACCTTCTTGCTTCTTCTTCTCCACTTCAAGAACCTTTATGTTTTTCATTATTTTCCCGAATTCTTCCCTATCTTGGTAGTCTTCTTTATTTATCTCATTATTTTTTAGAATAGATATGTATATAATCAGAATGGACTAGAAAAACATTTAGGCAAGTGTACTGTATTAAGAAGAAAGGAAGTGCCCCACTGGGAAAAGCCAATTTTTTAACAATTGCCAACAGCATGATACCCGTCGAAGCTAGTTGGTTCAGAAAGCCTATGCGGAATTGCATAAGGAAGGGTTTTTAAGAGGAGAGGAGGAGGAGAGCATTTATGCATATATTGTAACCTTCTAAAGATTACTAGCTATGTGACTATAACTATATAATCAGCGTCGTCTTCGGCAACATTCACTTGAGTGCTAATTTTTCTCAAAACTGCACTAGAAATGGATTACCTACAAACAATTAAATTTTGTGCATTTTACTAAATTTTTACGAACTTGTGCACATTATATCTCGGTGTTGTTTTGAGATAGGATATGATTATAAATACAAGTTTGTTATGCTCTACAAAATTTATTCAAGCTAATTTAATTGAAATTTGCATTGGAATGGAGATTTATCGCGGAAAAATGATTTTTCCGTGGTTCTGTTTGTTTTTTTCAAGATGGCGCCGCGCGCATTGGCGCTCCAATGTCGAAAATTCGGCTTTTACATCAGGAGACCAGTTCATAGAACATACTAAAAATTGGAGCTGCCGGAATAAATACGATCCCAAACCCTTTATTCTAGCTAGTTGCCTGCATCTCTTTCCCATGCTTTTTTCCCGAAGCGAAGTGGAATTGGTAAATAAATATTATGTTTCGTATGTTTTCAGTCCGGAACAACTTATAAATTACAATAAGTCATAATAATAAAAGACCCGAAGGTTCGATGGCGGTATACAAACCTGCTGTATACAAACCTCCGTCCATCGACCACCGTCCAAACCCAAATCCATAAGACCAGCCTTAACGCAATTCTCCCGCCTACGTTTTGGTCTACCCCTCGTTTACGAGTCGGCTGAGCTCGACAACTTTACAAGCCCATTTCAAATGCCGCGATGTTATCTCTTCGATTATATAGCATTTCCTCGTCAATTGTAACATTTTCCAAATCAATTGTCACCTTTTCCATTTCAATTGTAACTTTTTCCATTTCAAATGTAACCGTTTTCATTTCAATCGTAAGCCAACCGGATATGAATTACTTCAATATTAATTATTTTATTATTGAAAAATATTTATTTTAATCACATTAATAGTTTTTGAAATCATTTCGGCATATTCTTCCGACTTATTTTTACTTTCCCTTACCTATATACGAAGTAAGGGAAAGGGAAAGTATTGCGATCGTGAAAATTTTCGAATTCGAATTTTCAACGGAAATACACGTTTTAAGGTCCACTGAGTCCAAATGACCAAGCCTCGCAAAATGGTCTGTGTGTCCGTGTGTCTGTGTGTGTGTCTGTGTGTATGTGAACAGTCTAGCTCAAAAACGAAAAGTAGTACGATACTCAAATTACGTATTTAAGGTAGATATATGGCTGTGATGTTACAGCAACTTTTTCGTCAAAATCGACTAACCGGAAGTGCCACTTTATATAATCGATTTTACACTTTTTTACAATTTTCTCGAAAACCGCTCTAACGATTTTGATGAAACTTGCCTAAATTATTCTTCATAAAGGCCTTTAACTTTTCATGTATGTAGTAAACCACCGAGGAATTGCAGGGAAAAAAGTTATGATGAAAAGAATACTTTATTTGCGCATAGCATAAAAAGTATGCACTTTACGGTTAATTATGTGTAGTATTGTATGAAAGGTAATTAAATTATCTAAAACACAATAAAAGAATCATCAAAATCGGACTAATATTAGCAAAGATACAGCGCATCCGATTAACCGGAATTAGCTATTATATCATGGATTTTACACTTTTTAACATTTTTCTCGAAAACGGCTCTAACGATTTTGATGAAACTTGCCTTGATTTTGATGAACTTTTCATTTATGTAGTAAATCACCGAGGAAGTGCTGGGAAAAAATTTATGATGAAAAGAATATTTTTTTTGCGCATAGATTAAAAAGTATGCATTTTATGGTAAATTATGTGCAAAATTGTATGAAAGGTAATTAAATTATTTAAAAAACAATAAAAGAATCATCAAAATCGGACCAGTATTAGCAAAGATACAGTGTATTTTATGAGGAGCACAAGACCCTAGATGGATAAATAACCGCATCCAAAAGGAGACGGATGCGACCGAACCTCCTCCCACCAATCCGCCAATCTGTTGGAAGCAATACGCTCTGTAATAAAGTAATTTAAGAATACAAAAGCGGAAATTAATTTAATAATTTCTACTTTCATATTATTTAATGGAAAGAAAATGTTTCCATGGAAACTAAACCAGAAACTTTTAAAATATATTTGCAACTTGACGAAGTTACAATATATAGGTAGTGTACAGGATTGTTGTACTAAATTGTTTAAAAAACTTTTTATTGTACTTAAGCGGGAGAAGATGTGAATGCTGCTAAGTTTATTAGAAGCAGTGTTTATGTGAACTCTTTAAAATTGTAATAAAAAGATAATTATTATAGGACGGTAAGCGAAAGTTTTTTTTGGTTTATTAGATAATTTATATTAAGTGCTAATTTCAAATAGTTTAAATAAAATTGTTGTTTATTTATTTTTAAATATTTTTTATTTATTTAGTGGGGGGAAAGCTGGATTTCATCGATTTGTTGATCGTTCATTTCGGTTTTCGAAGCTGCTAATATCAAATTTACTACTGAAATTTTGTTCGACCACAAGCATTTCTACTTGATTATTAGTTTTCAAAATTCTTCGGTTTAGGTATCGTTTACTAGATTTTCAAGGGCGCTATTTTTGAATTTACTATCGGATATCCGACAGCGCCTGCGTATTTCGATTTGCCATTGTTATTGAAGTTTTCTATAATAAAGGGATCGTTTATTAGGTTTTCGAAGCCTCTGATTCCATTTTTTTAATTGGCGTTTAAAAAGCGCATGTTGCATTTCCGTTACTGTTGAAGTTTTCTATAATATAGGGATCGTTTATTAGGTTTTCGAGAGTTCAGATTCCATTTTTTGAATTCGATTTTCTGTCGCACATGCGCATTTCGCTTTTCCTTTACTGGTGAAGTTTTTTATGATATAGGAATGGTTTATAGTTTTTTCGAGGTTCTGATTCCATTTTTTAAATTGGATTTTCGAATGCGTTTGCTCATTTTGTTTTTCCGTTATTTTTGAAGTTTTCTATGATTTAGGAATCGTTTATTAGGTTTTCGAGGGTTCTGATTCGATTTTTTTTTTAATTGTAATTGCGCGAGCGCTTTCCGATTTACTGATGCTGTTGAAGTTTGCTTTGTTATATAAATCGTTAATTAGGTTTTGTATTGTAGAACCCCCTGATTCCTTTTTTCCAACTTTATTTTTTATCAAGTATGCGCATTTCAAATTACAATTATATTTGACATTTTTTTGAGTATATCATCGTATTAAACCTAATAAACAATAACTTCACCGAAAAAGAGGTCAATGGTAATCGTTATCCGAAATGAGTATAAAGTATCCAATTTCAAAAACTAAATCAGAACCTTTGAAAATCTAACAAACGGCTCTTATAAGCAAAGAAAAGTTCAATAAGAACAGTTGATCGAAATGCGCATGCGGGATCAAAAATCAGATAGTTAGTTCGAGCATATGATGATTGAGAATTTCATAAACGATACCTGTACCAAAGAAATGTCAACTGTAATACTATATTCGAAATGCGCATGTTGGATAAAAATTTCAATTTGAAAAACAGAATCCGAACATTCGAAAACCTAATAAACGATCCCTATATCATAGAAAAATTCAACAGTAACGGGAAAGCGAAATGCACGTGCGCGATCCAAAATCAAATGAAGTGGAATCAAAACCCTTGAAAACCTAATAAACGATCCTTATATCATAGAAAACACCAACAGTAACAGAAATGAAAAACGCGCAATCCAAAATCCAACTAAAAAAATGATATTACAACCCTCGAAAACCAAATAAACGATCCCTTTATCATGAAAACTTTAATATCAACGCAAAATCGAAATGCGCTGGCGCTATCGAAAATTCGATTGCGAATTCGGAAATAGCGCCTTTGAAAGCCTAATTAACGAGACTTATATCGAAGATTTTGAAAATTATTAATTAAGTAGAAAAGCTCGTGTCCGAAAAAAATTTCGTTAGTAAATTTGACATTAAAAACTTCGGAAACATAATTAACGACCACCAAATCCATGAAATCCACCTATCCCTTCTCCACCCACTATATAAATTTTAAAAAATACATATTTAAAAATAAATATACAAAGATTAGCACTTAATATCAATTATATAATAAACCAAAAAAATGTCGGAAGAATATGCCGAAATTATTTCAAAAGTCATAATTTAATTAAAATAATTATTTTTCAATAATAAAATAAATAATATTTAATTAATTCATGTCCGAAGGGGTTACAATTGAAATGGAAAAAGTTACAATTGAAATGGAAAAGATTAAAATTGAATTGGAAAAGGTGGCAATTGATTTGGAAAGGGTTGCAATAGAAATGGAAAAGATTGCATTTGAAATGGAAAAGATTACATTTGAAATGGAAAAGGTTACATTTTTTAACAGAGAAAGTTACTATTGAAATGGAAAAGCTTACAATTGACTTGAAAGTGCTATATTAAAAGGTTACATGCTCCGCAATTCCGAGTTGTGTAGCCTCGCGTATATTACATATATTATTATATGCATATATATATGCGTAATAAACGTATATATGCATATATACGTTGGCTCTTCTGCAAAACTGGTATTTTGGACGTGTATGCATTTATTATATATTTTTGATATGTATATGCATTTCGTCGCTAGATATACGAGCAAGTAACGAATGTGAAAATATCAACTTTTCATGAGACCAAAAAAGAACTTTGCGTTGTGCTTTTTTCTTTCTCTCTGAGCCTTTTTACTTCTCTGAGCCATAGATTTGTATTTATAATATTTTATTTTGCAAATATCTTTTGGTAAATTAATGAAACTAAGATATTCGAAAGCGGTTTTTCACATTCGTTACTTAAACTTGGTGGCGACAATATATAAATATATGGCATGTGCCGTTGAAAGAGGTTAGATAAGAGGTCCTTCAGGAATTCAGGACATCTCAGAGAGCACTGACCAAGGACGTCTTCCTCCTGATTCTGAAATGTCCAACTCGCGGGATGTGGTAAGTTATGTCCTCCACTGTCAAAGTCTGTCTCTGCCTGCCTCAGACCTATCTTCTCCCAGTAGTTTCCTTTCAAGTATGTATTACATTTTTTTTTAACTATTTTTATTGAGTAATATTACATTCTGTCTGAATAGTGGCTATTAATACATTCTGACCATGTTACTAGTGGCTAAAGAGTTCATTCATCATAAAAAAAATAATAAGTAGGCAAAAAAATAAACAAATAAAATTAAAATAAGCATCTAAAGGAATCCTAAAAAGGAAGGCATACTTATACAGTCGAACCTCTGTTTATCGAAAATCTTGATTCATAGCTTGATAACTTTTGGTTGTTAGTTGGGTTTATTATTTTAATTCGTAATTTTTTCTATGTTATTATTAATTCAATATTTGCCAGCCAATTGTTAAAAATCAGCTAATTTTCGTAATTCAACCCCCGAGCTTTTAAGTTCACAAAATATTGTTCTTAAATAAAAAATAAAAAGGCCATTCCTGGTAGCGGTAGGAAAGTAAGAAAAAAATATTGAGGGACAATCAATTTCTTTTTATCAATATAATGGAGAGCAAGTTCTTTTCTACCAATGAAGAAATATTTACGGAATAAAACATAAAAATGTCAATCCACAGCTCCTAAAACTAGAAGACCTATTATCTGAAAAAAAATTTCTCCAAAAAAGTAATTTATATCGACTAAACCTAGATTAAATTTGTCTCTGTATCGAATTTCACCTGAAAAATTGTTGGTATGATCCAGGTTTGTTTTTTTGTTTTTTTATATCTTTTATTATAGTTGAGATTACATAATCTTCTACTAGTAACTCAGGAAGTATTAAAGCATTAAATTTTCTGATACCTTTTGACGTACTAGCATATTTTTATATGAAAAAATTTTGTTCTTATCAAAGGATGACTGTAATCTAGAACTGGGGAATTTATTTAGACTATTAAAAGAAATACTTATAATTAAATACATGTATTTAAATATTAAACTTTTTAAATATATATATTTAATTAAGAGTATTTAAATACTTATATAATAAATTAAATACTAATATAATACTTATATAATAATTAAATACATTATTAAACATATTAAACATTATTAAATATATTATAATTAAATACTTATATAATACTTATATAACTTATATAAATTATATTTTGTATTTAGTATTTAGCATATACTTGTATTTAGAAGAACACTACTACTATGACAACCAATTAAAAAAATAGTTAACAAGTAATTTTCTTAAACACGTAAACGTATCCGCGAGCAATGGCGGGTTGAGGGGATATATCCTCCTCCCTCCCACCCCTCCCGAAATGTAAGAAAAAACATAATAATTGTATTTGAAGTATCATTTTATTAAGTATTATTTTTACTCCCAATTCGGCGATTATAAACATTTAGGTGAATATCTTCCTTCTTATTATTGAATATCTCCCCATCCAAGAAGCCAGAATTCTCAAAAATAACATATAACAAATCACCTGCCGATATTTCACCAAGTCTGTGATCATAAGGACAGAAGGAGAGAAAAAACAAAACAGGAAAAATCTATATAAAGCAAAAGGGCTCATTTCACATCAACAGTGCAAATGATAGTAGCCATACCAAGACAGCAGACACATACTGAGGGAAAAGGGAGGCCACGTGTCAACACAACTTGGAACAGCTGGGAATGGTTAAATTGCAAACAGCTGATCATAGAAAAAAAAAAAAACACACATACTAAAAACCCAACAATGTGCAAAAGATCATAAAATACAAAAATGAAATAATTGAAAAAGAAGAAAATTAACGAATACAAGAGGAAAGAAAAAGTTTAAATGCAAAGAAGAGTGGATACACGGCTTTTCCACAAGACATATTAATTTATAAGAGCAAAAATACGAAATGAGACAAAAATAATTGTTAGGACATAAATGGAAACAAGAAGCCAAGATTTTTAAGACAGCTTCTTGTTTGGGACTTTCCATTTATGTCCTTCATTTTTTACTTTTTAGTAAAGTATTTATTTATTTTATAATTGCAAATACATATATAATTACAAGTAATTGTATTGGGAAAACATCAACTAACATATTCGCTAAATATTTAAATAATCTTAATTGTAATTGGAACAGCTAAGCTGTAATCATCTACTTCAGGAGTATTTTTTTTTTCGGAGTTTATATTTTTGTTTTAATATGGTACAAACATATATATGGCATAAAAATAAATATACCTATATATATAATGTGTTACTTAATAGACTTATTTATAAACTCTGACTAAAAGGTCGAGTGAAAATGAACCAGTCAACGGCACCGGGTAAAAAAACCGGTCTGTGATCTCATTCAAATCGGAAAGAAAATATCTCAAGGTCGCCTAAATCCGCGATGGATTACCTCAAGATACCGTATTACAGCTATCTCTCTGTGTTGTTGGTTTTTTTTTTATCTCTGAAACAAATAATTAATAAATAAAACTGAACTTAAAAATATGTTATTATTTAATTTATTATGTCCTTACGTACTTCTCTAACTACTTAATGGTTTAAAAATAAAAATTAAATAATTAAAAAATATATCCTGTGACAGTTAAAGGCTATGACAGTCTATTATCTGACGATCAAAACTCGTTGGTTCCTTTCGGAATGCAAATGAAACGCATGGAATGTGAAGGCTTGGATTCTTCAATTGAGGAACTGCTTCGATATTTCATAAAATAAAACTGTAAGCCTTTTCAGCATTTCATCTAACTATATAATTTATTTTAAAAAAAAAATTACTACAATTCATGAAAGGTCGTGTTTCTAGGCCAACGGTTGTGCAAGGAGGTGATTTGGAAAGGATCACGCACTACCGCCAGGTTTTTCTCCCAATCAAGTGTACCCACTTGGGTGAAGACCAGAAGGGTGTCCCGATTACAGAGTTGATTTGGCTGGCATAACAGAATAAATAATTATTTGCAACAGCCTGATTCGAACCCGGACCCGAGAGATAGGAGCAGAGTACATTATTCATTCAGTTGCCCCCCTACTATGCTTTATTTGGAGTCCGTATTAAATATTGGTGGGGATCATAAAAAACGCTGTACATTATTGCACATTCCTTTGTTATTTCCAAAAAGTCATATATTAAAAATATCTGGAGTATCCACTCACAGAAATTTCCTTTTCGCTTTGAGTTAAAGTCCAATAAAAAATATGATAGCTGTATCTTCCCTAATTTTAGTCCGATTAAGATATTTTTTTTTTTAGCTTTGTAGAAGGTTAAATCATCTTTCAAAGGAACATCTGGAATGTTCTCGGAGCTGCATAGTTTTAGACTTATCAAACAACTAAACAAAGGTGAGCCGGTTTCCATAGGAACATGTGCAGAATACAAAGTTCAATGCACTATATCTCTGCTAATTCTGGTCTGATTTCGATGATTTTGAAGATTCTATCTATCTAAGATTCTATGTATCTTGAAACGTAAAATTTCAAATTTTGTGGTGCGAATGAGAAGAACAAAAATTGTATTATTTTTTAATTCACTGAAGGAAACGGTCATCAAACAAATACCACAACTGAGAATTCTACTCCGACCTTTTCACCAAAATGACAATTTGGGCTTATGTTCAAACAGGATTATCTCAATTAATACTTCGCTTAGGTACATGAGTTAATTTTATAGCTAATCAAACTAATTTAAAAACATTTACTACGGAAATATTTTTAAGAAAAGGCTTTCTTTTGGAGAAAAATGGCATTTGTCTGAAAAAATCTGATTTATTGCGAATAGCGCCTTTCCAAAGTGTCGAATCGATATTTTCACTGAAATAACCTAGCTTTATAATTTGATTTCTTATAAGAATCCGTCATAAAATATACCCCATTCCTTTGAAAATTCCGAAGTTGTGTGCACTGGAAAGGTTTTGGAAAGTTAGGAGTTTGAACATGAGCTCAAAGGAAACTTAAGACAACATAGCAGTGCTCCACCACGTTTCACCCCTAAATTCCAAAAATTACTGATTTTAAGGGAGGTGTCAATCGAGTCTTGAGCACCCTTTATGTATATATATATATTGTTATTATTATTATTTTAGGACCTGAAATTCGAGGTTCTTTAAGAATTAGTATTGAAAATAAAAATAATGTAATTATTACTCCCATTAAGTATTTAATGAAAAAGTAAGCATGCAATGGTGATTATAATTAGATTTTAATTCTAATGGGTTATTTCTTTCTGTTTGGTGAAGTAATAATAAATGAATAATTACTATAGCTGCGATAATAAATGGTATTAAAAAATGTAACATAAAGAATCGTGTTAATGTTGCATTTATTGTAAAATGCCTATATATTACATCTATTATATATGTATATAATATCAGCCTTTAAAGAAAAAAAAAATTGTGACGTGGCTGGCGGATTCACCCTTCTTGTATGGGGAGGCTCATATGTTTAAGCTTATTTTTCTTTTGCTATTAATCTCCGAAAATATACGCTAAAACCTCTCTAGTAATTCTTTACTAATCTTTATAATCACTTTTTTAGTCTACTTCATTTTATTGTTTTCTTCTATAATCACTTTTTTAGTCTACTTCATTTTATTGTTTTCTTCTATAATCTCTCTGCTCTGACTTGCAGGAGATCCGGCAGTTAATGGAGTTAATTTATCACGACCTGTCATAAAGTATAATACACTCACTCCCTCTTCTAAGCCGGTCTCCTGTAATCTGCGTTCCTCCGGTGTACACGAACCAATTTAATAATAGCCTGGGATCGATTCCTCCACAGGGAAAACTGCAGGCTACAGTCTCTATTTTCAGATTAGGATCTTGAGGCTATTATTGGTCAGTTTTGTGCAAAACTGGCCAGTCATTGTCTCAAGATCCTGCATCATGCATTACATTAGCAAAATGTTTATATATTTTATGATTAAATAAAATAATGATGTTGCTGGAAGCTCATCTTCTAGATTTTTAGGTTTTTTGAACTAGCACAATGTCTACGAGCAAACTAAACATTTCTGTATGATATTTAATTTATTACAGGTGGCTAATGAAGGGTCCAGTGGTAAAACCACTTTAGAACACAAAATTCCGTTTTGGGAAAAATTGATTTGAAAGTATTCCAACCCGCAACCCTGCATTTCACACGGTACCGAAACTTTATTGCTATGTTTAACGGCTTTAAGGTGCGCCTTTAAACAAGATGGCAATGCCAACTCATTGTCCGTAAAAACTGCTGTAAAGTGGTTTTATTACTGATCTCTTCAAATGTGATTGCACAATAGTATCTCTGGTATCCACTTTTGTCATATAATGTACATTTATTTTGACGATAAATTTACTAATTAGTTACATTGCTGCAATTTTTTTTTTACAATGATATTCTAAGACTGTTTTTTTTTTGTTTTTTTTTATCTCTTAGTGATTTAATGTGCTAATTTTCTAATATGTTTACTGATTCCTTAAATTTCCGTAATTTATTTGAAAACAATAAAGTTGTCCGTAGATTCTATCAGGCTTGACTATTGAACGAATGTCATAGGTAATAGCTTCTTTATAACAGTAATAAAAATAATATATAAGCCGCCTACTTATGGAAGCAGTATAGGCGGGCAGTGAAATATTCTTGTGGCAGCCAATAGGCGGTTTGGTATGTATGTGGTGACTCATAAAGTCTCTATATAGTTCCTATGCGGGATGTTCAAAAAAAAAAATAATAACCCTTGGGGGTTTTATAGCAAATTTAATGCTAAAAAACAAGTTTCTTATGAAACTGGGTTAGGAACTCTTGGCCAGTTTTCAGATCAAACATCTAAAGAAAAAAAACATTTCCGACCTAAATGAAAAAACCTATTTTTCGACACTTTTTGGCAAACGAGAAACGACTCTCTGTATCAAAATATCTGATGTGGACAATCCATGACTTGGTTGTACGCCTATTAAACTATAAATCGGCGGCTCAAAAAATGGTCCTGAATTTGGTTACTAATTTCCGAAGATAGCAATATCTCAAACACGACATTCGGCGTCGCGATGTCCATCTATTGGCACACATACTAAATCTCTTGTTTCTGGAGGTCTCTTTCCGTTATTTATATGTATTTTTCAATCAGTAGGTAGCAAGTTCCCAAGAGATTTCTTCGTGTTCCGTGACAATATTAGAACTATGTCACTAGATAAAGCATTGCAAATCGACGGTTTCGACATTTTAAGCGGAAGAACCTGCTTAACTTATATCTTATCTCCTGCTGCAGATTTGTTCAGCTCACAAATGGGAAGGAAAAGAAGTATTTTACACTCAATTTTTATGCTTAAAACAAGTAATAAAAATATTTAATTAGAGTGGGAAAAAATCTCATTTGTGACCTTTATCATCGAACCTTATCATCTTTGTATTTAATTATAATATAATTTTTTATGTCAGTTTATTATGACCTTCTAGTAAGTACCCCTTCCGGCCCTCCAATTTTAATCAAAATCTAGTATGTTATTTAAAAGAATATATAAATCATAAATACCAAATTTGAAAAACATTGCATTATATTTTAATATAATTTTTTATATTACCCTTCAATTAAAGTGCCTAAAAGGGAGGTTTACAACTAGATTTTACGACAATCCCAAATACAAAATTTTAACTTTCTACGGTTAACCAACTGTTAAGTTAAGTTAAGCGAGATACGCACGAACCAAGATATGTATGCACAGACGTCATGACGAAACTATCCAAAATGGATATTTCCGTTGAAATCTGAAAACCGAAAATTTTCGCGATTACAATACTTCCTTTACTGCGCACAAGGAAGTAAAGACCAGATCGAAACAAAACCTGATAGGGAATTAGATTTGGCGGTGAATGATAGCAACTGGATCTAACGCACGGTCTTTGGTGAATTTTCGGCGTTTACATGATTTTCATATTGACTGACGAATGTCGCATTCCAAAACAACTTGTTATTTTTAGAAAAATTGGTTTTAGGTTGTTTTGCAAAAAAGAAAAAACCCGATGGATTTTGTTCAGAAAAGTTAAACGGGAAGCGATGCATAGGTTGATTTTGAAATTTATGTTAACTCTGACAATGTAATTCTGAATTATGTATCACGTTAGTTTTGATCCAGCTTTTTTTAATTTAATATATATATATATATATATATATATATATATATATATATATATATATATATATATATGTGTGTGTGTGTGTGTGTATGAAAGGAGTCGTTAATTGCCAAAAAGTGTCGAAAAACTTTTTTTTCCATATTTTTGGCCTGAAAACTTGTCAAGACTTGCTATATTTGCTATAAAACCCACGAGGGTTATCTTTTTTCCTGGGGATATCCCTCTGGGGATATCCCTCTGGGGATGTGCCTCTTTCATTTTGAATCAGCGATATATACATGTCATATTGTTTTATATTATATGATTATTAATAGAAAATATTAAATAGAAGTGACTTTTTCATTTAAAAACCATTAATTAAAGTGATTCTCCACAGCTTTACTTATATATATTTATGTGTATATATATATATATATATATATATATATATATATATATATATATATAAGATATGTAAGGTATAATCGGGCCAAGTGCATGTATTTTGGGGGATTTACTTCCAATCTATTTTGTTGGAAGAGCTGCCTTCTATGGAAATTTATACTAAATAGTAAAATCCCCATATATGCACTTACCCCGACTTTACCGATTTTACCCCCGATAGGTATACTCTTATATTTTTACGATATAGTCATTTTCCGTCTATCTATATAGCTTATAGGAAAGTTATAAGACCGATATCTATATCAGTAAGTAGGATATAATATGAGTGGTCTCATATCAAAAGCGGACATCTGTCACCAAAATCGAAATTGAGTTAACAGTTGATTGTTATAGCATTTTTCGCGCTCATTTCAATGATGCAATAAAAAAAACAACAATAAAAGAAAATTTAGCTGCGCAACAACAAGTTCATTTCAAAAACGGACTCCTGAAGCTTTATTTAATTTCAGAAATGGACATTAACTACGCTGCCGATGGGATGGCTCACATGAATGGTTGCCAAGGTTATCAACAATATAGCTGTCGGTGCTTGTTTGGTATATTCGGTCATTATTTCTATATTAGGAGTATTTTGAGATTCTCTAAAACGAAAAAAATGGCAGAACAACTCAGTAACTGATGGGAGTTCAAGGAAAAGGAAAAACAACCCACAAAGATGGAAGAAGAACATTGCCACAAAGGCAAAGTTTTCGTTTCAAAACCATCCGTATTTTCAAACCTTAATTTGGCTAACTTTTTAATTTATATTTATATCAAATGCTACACAGAATGAATAAAAATAAAAAACGTTTAAGTTAAATGTTGAAAAAAAATTGATCAGAATCGGTTCGAATTGAAGCTTTATAACAAAAATCGGATTTTTCACAACTTTCTGAAAAGGATAGATGTCCGCCTTTGATATGAGGCCAGTCATATATAGTCCGGAAGCTGAGGCCAAAAAATGTGACTTATTTCGAGAAAATTTTTGATCGTCTTGGCCGAAAGTTCTCTCGTAATAGACTGGAAGTATAATGGAAGTCTACCACCCTTCATCGTTTGCAATCAAATTTTATAAATCAATGACTTCGTAATTTTCGTCACTTTTTTCATATTTTCCAAAGCAACTCGCTTCCAGTACATTTTAGGTTAACCTTTGGCATTTTAAAGAACGTTAAATTTCCAGCAAGTGTTATATCTAACATTTTTTAATTCGGAACAGCTGATGATGCTGGACCAGATGCTCGATGAGACAACGCCAATAAGGATAAGACTCTCTTATGGTCCGTCAGTGGCATCTGGGTATAAGAATTATTTATTTTCCAGATCGAAAATATTATTTTGTAAAAGGAATAGCAAAAACAGTGAAAAATAAGACCAACCTAGTAAATCTGGGTAAATTTGATATTAATCCAGGAGCTTAGACCAAAATAGTGCCTCATTTAAAAAAAAAAAATGTTTTCGTCTAGGCCGAAAGCTCTTTCATAATAGCCTGGAAATATGAAGACCTGCCACGCAGGATCCGTTGCAATCAAATTTGATAGGTCAACGAATTCGTTATTTTCGCCTCTTTTTTTCAAATTTTCCTCAGTACCTCTCTTCCAGTGCACTTTAGGTAAATCTTTGACATAATCACTTTTAAAGAACGTTAAATTTTCAGCACGTTTTATGTGTACAATTTTTTAAAGTTCGGAACAGCTGCTAAAGTGCGGTAACCGTGAACATCTGCAAAATGTCAAGAAAATGCTGGATAATCAGTGGTTTCGCCTTAGTTACTATTTTTTAGTGCAAAATGAATTATAAGCAATCTAGTAGAGGATTAAATTTCCTAAAATATCCATACGAAATATTTGGAATTACTCTCGGCAGATCCCAAGATTTATTGAAATATCTATTTCTCTTTCTTTAAAATTGTTATTTCAATATTACTTGGCGTCTGTTGAGAGTAATTACAAATATTTTATATTAATATTGTAGGAAATTTAGTACTCTACTAGATTCGTTATTATATATTTTGCAATAAATTGCACAAAATAATATTTATTAAGGTGAAACGACTGAATATCTAACTTCTTGCGTTTTCTTGACATTTTGCAGATGCTCACGGTTACCGCACCTCAGCAGCTGTTCCGAACTTTAAAATATATTGCGCATAAAACTTGCAGTAAATTTAACGTTCTTTGAAAGTGGTTATTTCAAAGATTTACCTAAAGTGCACTGGAAGAGAGGCACTGAGGAAAATTTGAAAAAAAAGAGGCGAAAATAACGAATTCGTTGACCTATCAAATTAGATTGCAACGGATCTTGGGTGGCAGGCCTTCATATTTCCAGTCTACTATGAAAGTGCTTTCGGCCTAGACGATAAAAAAATTTCTTGAAATCAGACACGTTTTTTGGTCTAAGCTCCTTAATGACTTAATATCTAATTTACTGGGTCGGTCTTATTTTTCACTGTTTTTCGCTATTCCTTTTGCAAAATAATATTTTCGATCTGTAAAATAAATAATTCTTATGCCCAGATGCCACTGACGGACCATAAGAGCGTCTTATCCTTATTGGCGTTGTCTCATTGAGCAGGTGTTTTCCGCTTTGCGTCAGAGTCTCCTTAGTTTCCTCATATTCGGTGATACCGTCCATCTCGAAGCTAAAGGTCGAACACGGCAAACCGCGAAGATGGGTATCCAAGGAGCTACAAAACAATTTTGAAATTGTTGTAAATTGGAGAAATGAAATAGTAGTGACGCACCGGCTGGCATATGACGTATCGTTGCGACACCATCCAAGTCGTTCTCCAGCGACCTCGAGGTGAAATACCTCATCAGGTTATAATAAACATCCAAATGCCACCAGCCGCTTGCAAATATCATCCTTTATTATTCAATAATTAGCTTAATTAGTTTATATTATTTTGAACTGGATTGACATTTAATATTGAATATCCAAAACTCGAAAAGAGACTACAATTAATTATATAATTAATTAAATAAATAAATATTTTATTAGAATACATTCTTAAAATGGAGCAATTATAATTTTCACGTATATTGGATGTATCAATTAATTTATATTAGTAACTGAGGTTTTCTTCGTTCTTTTAAGATTTAAAAACAGACATATTGTTCGTTAAATGTTTGCATAATTAATGAGCAATCCTTTTCTTATCTTAATCTTTTTTGTTTTGTTTTTAAACGTCCTTTTATCTCTCAATTGCAAAGCAAGGGCTTCTGTATCAGATAATAGCTCTGAATGATGGATCGATTAATTTCTTCGGATACAAACTATCGACTATTTCTTAGAATCGACTAATGACGACCTCTGACCGTCGGGAGTAGATGATCGTCTTCAATGGCTTCGGGAAACCCTGAGCCCGCCCGCCACCTGACAATGACCACGTACTTCCCACCTCCTACCGTCAGCATGATTTCTTAATGACACTCACGATTCACCGTTTAGCATTCAGTTAGAGCAGTATCTAATGTAATCTTTAAATATATATCTCTTTGTTTCCAGTTTATCATCACCAAAAATATGATGAGTAGAGATTATTTGAGTTTTCGGATCTTGAATGAAGACTGAAAAGTAAATTGTCAAAGTAGCCTAAATCTAATCAATGTTATTGAGATAATAGTGCCAATTTGATTAGAAAACAAATATTCAATTAATTTATAACAATTAGGTTTCTCCCTCCTCGCACCTTCCCAACATCGACAGGAATGATAACATTCAGCAGGAGAAACACGAGGAGGGCTTTTAGGATCGATATGGCCGCTCTAAATGTGTGTGTATGTATATATATATATATATATATATATATATATATATATATATATATATATATATATATATATATGTATGGAAGAGCAGAAGCTCAAAATAAGACATAAATAATGGTTATGACATAAATGAAAAAATCCAATAATAAACATACATAAATTAAAAAAATCATTTTTCGAAATTTCGCCAATTCAGGCATCCTCAGGCCTGCTGTCCTGAGGACGCCTAAATTGGCGAATATCGACAGATGATTTTTTTATTTATTCATGTTAATTTTAAGACTCTTGGCTTCTTTATTGGATTTTTCCATTTATGTCATAACAATTATTTATGCTTCATTTTAAGCTTCTGCTCTTGCATATTAATATATTTTGTGGAAAAGCCGTGTATCCATTGTTGTCTTTATAAGGGCCTTCCTCTTCTCCGCATATAAGCTTTTCCTTTCCTCTTTTATCTTGTTGATCTTGTCTTATTTAATTTATTTTTATTATCTTTTATGCATTTTTGGGATTTTAGTATGATTATTTCCTTCTTTATTTTTTGTGATCAGCTGTTTGTAATCTAACTTTTCCCAGCTGTTGTCATGTAACCTCCCTTTTCCCTCAATATGTGCCTGGGTGTCTTGGTGTGGGGTGCTGTCTCTGGTTGGTGACTCTGGATGTGAGGTGTGCTGCATTTTGACCTTTATTTGTTTTTTTTCTTTATATTACATTTCTTCCTCTCCAGCTGTCCTGATGATACCTGAATTGGCGAAATATCGACAGATGATTTTTTTATTTATTTATGTTAATTTTGAGACTCTTGGCTTCTTTATTGGATTTTTCCGTTTATGTCATATATATATATATATATATATATATATATATATATATATATATATATATATATATATATATATATGTGTGTGTGTGTGTATATATATGTGTATATATAAATATGTTTATACAGGTTGTATGACAAGCAAATGACAATATTCAAAGGTTCAAATGCCCTACTCAAGTATACCAAAAATTGTAACTACCAAATCCCAAATTTTTTTTTATCTCGGAGAAAATTGGCATTATTCTTTTCCCTCAAGAACAAATTTTTTTTTTTAAATAAAGCAACTATATATCGTTTTTCTCAGCAGAAACATTCCAGCAAATAAAGTAAAATATGGCCATGGATTCCTATTCCACGTTAAATTTCCTATTAGGAAACGATGTTTAACATAAAATATCTACATGTTGGAAGAAGGAAATCAATTTAATGTAAAATAATAATTATGTCTTTTCCATAATTGGAAATTTTCAGTTGGCTTGAACTTTCCACCAACTTTCGGTACAATGCTCCAACTTCATCAATAGTTGTCCCCCAACACTCTTTGGGAATTGTACTTCCTCACTGACATAGTTTAACTACATGTGGAATTATGGCAACTTTAATTTTGAAAACTATGGATAATTTTTTTTTTTTTTTAATACGAGATGTTTAAGTCTTTAAACAGTTTATTAAAAAATAATTCTATAAAATTTAAATAATTAAAATTATTCATGGCAGAATATAGGGCGTTAAACAACAAGAAAAAAAAAACATTTTCCGCTTTAAAAAAACTGAACATCAACAACAATGGAATGTAATCGACCTGCTTATTTTGTAAAAGGTGCTGAACTGGAAACTTTGAAAGGCCATTTATAAATAAATATAAATATAAAAAAATATTTAACAAGTGAGAAATAATCGTTTCTTATTATTATTATAAACTGTTTGTATAAAATATACTCAGGATTTGATCACAACAATTTCTTTGTGCTCTTGAGTAGGGCGTCCAATATTATATAAGATAAAAATGTTTATCTTATTTTCATTTTTTAAGAAGAAAATGTTTATTTAAATTTTTGTCGTGTAATTTAACGCCCTTTATTCTGTCCTGAGTAATTATAATCATTTACATTTTATAGTATATTATTTATATTTTAAACTGTTTGAAGAACTACACATCTCGTATTAAAAAAAAATTATCCATAGTATTCAAAAGTAAAATTGGCATAATTCCACATGTAGTTTAACTATGTCAGTATAGAAGTTAAATTCCTAGAGTGTTCCTTGGATGAAGTTGGAGCTGTATACCGGATGGTGGAGGAAAGTTGAGACCAAGTGAAAATTTCCAAATATTGAAAATGCATAATTACTATTTTACTTTCAATAGATTTCCTTTTTCCACCATTTAGATTTTTTATGTTAAACATCTTATCCTAATACTAAATTTATAGCAGAATACGAATCTGTGGTGAGATTTTACTTTAACCCAGCAGAAAAAACGATATATCGCTGTTTTATTTTTAAAAAACTTTGTTCTTGAAGGGAAAAAAAAATGTCCATTTTCTCCCTGATAAAAACATTTTGGGATTTGATAGTTACAAATTCTTTGTGAGCTTGAGTATGGCATTCGATCCCATGAATATTGTTATCTACTTGCGATACACACTGTATATATTAATTATTAAATTCTTGTGTACCCAATAAAAATGCTGAGGAATTTATATTGAGCTGATTGGTAGACTTTTTTTTATTATATAATAATACAAATGAAAATAATACAAAATTAATGGAATGCCAGGCATATCTGCATTGTGTTGGAGAATATCCCATTGGGAAATTTCTTTCAATTATATTAACATTTTATCTCTTATTATCTAGTCTTATCTCATTAGCGAAATGATGATTCATAATCACCATATCCCATATTGATGTAAACAAATTTTTACATTTATATATATCTTTACTGAGAATAATAAATTAAGATATAATTATTATGTAGACGTTTTGCCCCTCTTTCACTGTTGACTGAGACTACAAATATAACAGTTATAATAAATATATGATAAAATAAATTATTATTTGGAAAAATTAAAACTCAGTCGGGCCTGGTGGCAGCATCTGTCTGTCAAAGTTGTCAAGAATAAACGCATATAAATATTGCAAAGAGAGTGAAATTTAATATATATTAGCAAAATTTTTATAAAATTTAAAAAAATTAGCGTATAATAAAATAAAAACAGATAAATAAAATAATATAAAATAAAAACAGATAAAAAAATTAGTCATTAGAAAGAAAAGAAAAGGCCATACGGTCACCATGCTTTTTATTTTACATTAGAACAACGTTTCGGCCATCTTGGGCCATTCACAAGTATTCTTTAATTGTTTATATTTAAAAACAAAACGTCATCAGTGTATCATTTCCTTTCATTTTTGATGTTATCTTCCTTCTTGAGTCAATGCATCCATTTAGGGTGCTGATTGAAGCATGACTGAATAAGATAAAAAAAGTTAAATAAAATAAAAACAGATATAAAAATAAAATAAAATTCAAAAACTATATGTATAAAAATTCAGCCTGCTTATGTTTGTGTTCCCAAAACTCGAAAAGTAGTCGATCGATTTTGATGCGGTTTTCACAATCGTTTAGAAAATTTCTTCGAGAAAATTTTTCGAAATATTCTCCTTAAAGAAAGAAATGGGAAAAACTATTTTAAAAAAATAGATAATTTTCTAATCGTTGTTATGACAACTTGATATATGTGGAATCAAATGCACTAAGAAAACACAAGAGTGAAATTATTGTGTGAAAGCGTAATTTTTTAATAAAATTGGAGATTAAGGAAAAAAAAAGTGTAAAAACGTGAAGCTTACCGTTTTGAAAAATTTATTATCATTTTGATCCTGTTCCTAGAAAACGTCTAAATGAAATAAGACGAATTCTAAACGATACAGTCGATTATCGATTGTCACCCCTTTGGTCTAAGAATATTTACAGTCAAATTTTTTGTTGATAACCGGTTGTTTCATTGAAAGTTCTGGTAGCCCTCCCACCTTTCTAAGAGTTCTAATAATTGAAGCATAGAAACGCAAAAGAGTACTGATACTGATGAATGATGATTAGAAATGATAAGAACAATATTTCTGTCTTGTGTTACTCACTTTAGAGGAAGTCATTTTGAAAATTTGACAATTAAGTCATATAAGATTATTTCAATGAGGATCAGACCATTTAATTGTGTATTGATTTAACGAGTTTGATATAATATTTTTAGCCACTTTCGAGAAAATTGTAAAATCGAGGATATAAAGTGACGGTAAGTCCATGTCGGCGAAAAATTTACTGCAAAATCCCAGGCATCTACCTACCTCAAATACGTAATTTCAGTTTCGTACAACTATCAATTTTTCAGCTAAGCTGTTCACATACACGCATCCAGACCATTTTGCGAGTCTTGGTTATTTGGATTCAGAGGATCTTAAAACGTTTATTTCCGTTGAAAACTATATATTCAATATTTTTCACTATAACAATACTTTTCCTTGCTATATATAAATGAAATTTTAATATGTATAATATATAAGGCGGGTTGAAATTTATTTTTAGGCGGACCAACGTAATGAATTTTGACATTCCCACTCTGTCTAGAATATTTTGGTAACCTGTCTGCCTTAATGGGAGTTGGTAAGGTCGTTAAACTGCAAATAAAAGAATAAATTTTCAAGTAAGTAAAAGTAACTTAACTATACGAGCATAATATTGGAATATTTCATATCAAAACAATGATTTTCCTCACTGAATAAGAATCTAACAAAAAAAAAAAGTCATTCATGGTTTCATTCATACTGTGTTACGAAACGTTCAGGAAATTTTTTAATTGCTAAAATTGTACGTTGTAATTATTGCCTAGCTATGTTATTATATAAAGGTGTAATCAGAATTATTCGATTTCTCGACCGACTAAACTGTTTTATAATTTAAATAATTAGTAATTTAAGCGACTAACTGTCATTTATGACTTTTGCAAAAGCAATCGTAGTTCTCATTATGGCAGAATTGCTTAATATTTAATTTCGTTTATACTGATTGCTTCGGAGATTGCTATGCACGGTTTCGGTAAAATTAATATCATGCATTTTAAAGACAATAACAAAAGCTTATTGAAAGAATTCAATTACTGAGGAATTGCGATTTTCTCCGAGGTAAAACAAATAACGGTCTGGATAACGTAAGTAATTTCTCAGCAATACGCGTGTCATCACACATACACGGAGAAAAAGAGAGAGAGAGAGAGAGAGAGAGAGAGAGTGAGATTTGCCATTTTTTAGCTAAAATCGACTTACCGCAAGTGTCACTTTATATCATCGACATCAATTTGCACTTGTTTATAATTCTCTAATATACAAAAATGAATTATCTAAATCGGAGCAGTATTAGCAAAGACAAAGCGTATTGAACAACAACAGCTTAAAGCCCGAACCTAGATGGAATGCCGAATGTGTCCGAAAGCAGATGAATACGACCGAACCATTGTATCTCCTACCACTCCTTCTTCCACCTTGCTACTCCTGTTATCTGCAATAAGCTCTGTTATTATAATTATTATTATATCACGTTTCATGATAACTAATTATCATGAATCATCATGATTATCATGACGGTAAAGGAAAGTTGAGTGATGAGAGCACTTTTTTTTATTAAAGAAAAAAATATGAATTTTTCTTTTTCATTATTTAATTATGTTATAAATGTGTGAAATATGCACAAACAGGTTAGGTAAAGTAAAATTGTTACCAATACAAAACTGAAAAAACTCCCAACCGATAATAAACTCCGAAAAGCACTATCACATAATTTCTAAAAACTAATCAAAAAATTTATAGTAATCCTTAAAATCACATCGAAGTAATAATATTGTGACAGAAATGGGCATATAATCTTAATAAAGTAAATGAAGTAAAAATCCTTAAAACATAATCAATTTTGAGTCAACCGTTAGGCCGAGACGCGAGTGGGAGGATTTTTTTATTTGAGGGTTTTGGTGAGGTTGAGTTGAGGAGTGAAGGCAAAGCTTGGTACTTGAAGGAACCGTCACCTGGTCGGATTTTACGTGACTCTAAGGACTTACGTCATTGGTCTGAGTGTACCCTATGGGATCATGATGCCCAAAAGTCTTCCAAACTGAAATACATGTAATAAACAAAATCAAAAGGAAAGCATTATACATATATATTATATATTATCGGAAAGTCAGGCGGCATTAAAGGCTTTAGATTCCTATACGATCACGCCATGGCCTCGATGTCCTAAATCAATTAGGAGCTATAAAGGTGCCGTAATGCGTTGGAACACCTGAATAAGATGGTATCGAATGCAATGAGATAGCAGATATATGAGGTAGCAAAGGTGAGCTTAGAAACAATGCTAATTGGCCAAGAGCCATACTGCTACCAAAATAATATTTTATAATATGTTATAATTAATGTGTTACATAACTAATTAATATGAACATTAATAAATCCTGTAGAAATAATTATACCGCTAAAAACCAGCAATTATTGCATTTTATAGCTGCGCCCTATTTCATAATAAAGTACAAGTATTAGTGGTAAATGGTACAATACACTAGTGGAAAGATTTATTTTTAGAGGTTACAGGTTGCTTATCGTCTTTAGGTAATAATAATTTATTAAATGTTTTTTTTTTTATTTACTATTTTTAATATAACTATTTTAAATGTTATCGTATTTTAACATTTTATAAGTTAGCATATGGCTTACTACGCTTATAGTAATTCCTAGGCTAACTTGTGCTTGTACTTCATTTTGAAGCAGAGAGCTGTCTATAAAATAAAGTACAAGATATTATATATTGTTAAAACATTGTTATAATGTTGAAACACGATAAAATTTAAAATAGTTATAATAAAAACCAGTAAGTTAAAAAAAAAATAATAAAATTGTTATTATCTAATGACGATAGATTGTAACCTTTCAACAAGAACCTTTCCACTTGTACACGTCAATTTGTACTTCATTATGAAATAAGGTCCTGGCTGATTTTCGGTTTTCATAAAGACAACTGAAGCTCTTTTGAAGTTAGCCATTTGTCCGAAAAATTAATTAGACCAGAATGACTTTCCGATTCTCTGAAAATGACGTCATAGTTGTAAGATTTGTAGAATTTAACAGTATGTATAATTTACATACATAATTACACATTTACATGAAGTTGTAAGATTTGTTATTATAAACATATGCGTAAAGTTTTAGCTTGATAAATCGATGTTTTTTCCATAAGAAACAGTATAAAAAAAGTCAGAAATGCAGAAAAGCCTGCATCGGCGTACGCAGGAATTCTTTAGGGAGGGGAGAGGGGCGATCCCAGAAATATAATATAATTTCTCAGTATCAGGTAGTTAAGATAGTTTAAGAATAGAATTCCACCGGTTTCAAGAAAAATGCTTAAAAACGGACGCAAAGCAGAATTCGGCTGATTATAATTTCCATCTTATCGATAATCAGAAAAATGATGAAAAACGGAAGAAGATTGACGAGTGAGTGCTGAAGATTTCTAGAGCAAAATATTTAGCTCTCATGTCGCCCGTTTCAAGAATTTTTTTTAAAAATCGGATGAAAATTTGGGTGTTTTGAGGATTTCTGTTGCAGCTTTTTTTTTTCATTATAGAAAGCGAATTATCAAGATTTTAAACCTTTCAGGAGCGAAGTTCAACTCGTTATAATATATCCTTTTTCAAGAAATGTTTTGGTGATTTCTGGAGCAGAATTCAGCTCTTTTTAATTTCACGATGTTATGCTACTTTTTTCGTTATCGTGACAGCTGTTTGGTTCCCTGAGGATAAAAATTTAATTTAACATATTGTACTCCTATTCGTTAAAATTGTTGATTTCTTAATGATGTAATTGATCTCTTTTAGTTGAAGCTAATGTTTCCATTATAACTCGAAGTTTTAAAAAGGTATCGCAAGATCCTAAAATTCTACTAATATCAATCAACTGAAAACCATTAGAATTGATCAATTTTAAAAATTAAGTTCGAGTTTTGAGGTAAAAATAGTCTCCCCACACCTTTTTTTCTCCAATTTTATTTCCTTCTTGTTTCTCTCTCTTTCACAATTTAATAATTGTTCTATTGATTTTTAAGAGAGAGGCCAAGATTCCATCCTGCTCCTCTCCTACGTGCGCCCATGATTTTTTTTATAAATAAGATTTATTTGGAACAATGAGAAGGATGTAATTGTTTATATTCAGACGGCAGATTATCATTTTTGGTTCCCTCGTTGTTAATTTTAATCTGAGATGCGATTCAATATCCAAAAGGCTATTCCTTTTTAACCAAATTAAATTTGCCACAATTTTAGACCTGAACCAACTCAGTAGGTTTAGTGGTTCCTAAGATATATATTTCAAAGATTGGATATTTTTTCAAGAAAAATCTTTAGTTTGGTCTCTAAATTTGTCAAATATCATCGAAAATATTCATCTCATGAGAAATTCCATCCGGGATCAGCTTGAAGAATATTAATTTGGCTTTTATTTCAGATTTAATCGGCACCTGTAGGCTCAACGCTTTTCTAAAAATTGGCATACAACCGAAACCCTTGAAAAATGGAATTTGTGATTAATCGATTATAAGCAATTCACGAGAACATTTATTATAATAAGTAGAATTTTAGTTTATTAAAAATAAAATAAAATAGAACTTATAGAAACAGTATGTACAATTTACATTGTACATGAATAAAAGAAAAATTCATTATTCTTAACGGCCTAGGCTTCAAGAAATGATCCTCTCAAGAGGGAACAAGTTCATTGCAGTATGCGCAAGCTCGTCAGAAACTAAAATTACTGATTATTATTATAAACAATATTCTGTATTAATTTTCGCAAGTTAGAAATCCGTAGGACCTAATTAACAACAAGCTTTGAGAATTTATCGTGAAAATAAATTATTTTTATAGTAACAGTTGTCGTGATAATAACTTGTCAGTTTGCTATCAGTTCATGGTGTTCACCTAATGCACAATCCCTAATTCAATTGAGCCAAATGCACAGTTTTGAAAGATAATTCCACCAAAAAGATTCGTAAATCAAAAGAATTTAGTTCTATATGCAAAGATGAAACTGTTTCAACGAGGATTGAGTAACCGATAATTCTCGTTTTTAGATTTTGTGATTTTCACCTATTGATCCGGACATTGTTGGCAAATGGTTTTGTAAATCACGTTTCGTCTATTAAACTTGTCTATTTTATCTTTAGTATTTGTGATAAATTTATTCGGTTGATTACTATTACACAACCCGAATTGAATTGTGGTCATATTTAGAGAATGCTCTTTTGATCTTATCTGTTATTCTCGGGATGGATTTCAATTTATGAAATTGCATGTTGTTTGTATTTTTGCTTATTGTGTCATTATTTTTTTTTATTTTTCAATACTGTTTTTATTTTTCTTGTTGATTATTTCAAACAGTGGTCAAACCTTTTTTTATTTTATTATATTTATTAATTATTATTGTGAATAACTATTGCTTTTTATAAATTATTATTTTTTCTCTCATTTTTCTTTTCATTAAGTCATTTGAACCGCCGATTATTTATTGTTCTATACGCATAAAAATTATTTTTCAAAATTAAAAAAATATTAAAGTTTTAAAAATCTATTGTCGGTTAATTTGATTGCCTTCATAATTAATTTTTTTGCGGTGTGCCAGATTTGATGTTTCGAATTGTTATAATAGTAAATTAGAATCGTGTCACTGTTATTTATTTATTTTTTGTCCGGAAGTTTCTGTGTATTATTTAAAAAAGCAATGATAATAATCCAGATTTGGATTAGATAATAAAAAGTAATGAAGAAATTATGCAGGTATATTATGACTTAACTTTTATTTATAGATGTTTGTCTGGCTATCATTACTATATATTATTACGGTAGTATAGATCCCTTTTCCGGCTCTCAGGAGCGATGGATTTTGACGAGTGAGGTATCAAAAGAAATAGAATTTCACCGAGATGTGACGAATTCCAATTTTGTTTCTTAAATTCTTACTAGGGCTTAAATAAAAGTGATGAAAAAACTAGGAGGTTTCAAAGATTCGACGACCGGGAGTCGGAGGATCGAGATGGGATAAGTTGGGTTTTAAAGATTTTGACGCGGGCATCAAGATCACATACGCTCCTATGGAGCGTATTGGTCCAGCGTTTTAAAGCTTAAAAACTTACCGTTTTTGAGATAATGCATGATAGGTCCGCACGGGCCTCATGCCATCTTGCGTACGTGCCGTTGTCATGGCAACTTTATACCTTTTAAAGCCAGTTGAGACTGTTAACAAAAACGTATTAATGTGAAACTGTGAAAACGTTTTGTAAATAAAATATTTTTTTTATGTTTCCATGAATGATAGAATACTACAAACAGAAAGTGGTATAGTAGAATCTTATTGCTTAAATGTTAAACCGAGGGGGTACTTTTCAGTAGGGCAAGATAATTACTTATTAAGTATTAACTATTACTTGAACATAGTCATTATAAACTATTATAAAGCTTCACTAAATGTGTGTGTTAAATAAATTTTCTCGATAATATTATATTGTTTATCGCTTATAAGGATTCATTAATATATGTAATGCGAGAGTTCTCGCTCGGGTATACTAGTTTATCAATTATTTTACCAATGGGGGTGTTATCAGATGGTTTTTTAATGAAGATAGTGATTTTTAATCTTTTTAAATAGTAATTGTTAGATATATATAGAAAATTTATTTATTATATAATATTTAATACGGGTTTTTTTTTGTACAGTAATTGTTGACAAAGTTTTGTGTATATTGTCTTTTTAGACTTGAAAATGGACTAGTTCGGTCCGAAACAATGTTAATGTAATCAATAAAGAAGGAAAAGAAGTTTGAAAGGTACAATTTTCCCTGAAATTTAGCGTCTTGTTATGATTCGATTCTTAAATCCTTATTTGGGCTTAAATGAAAGTGATAGAAAAACTGGGAGGTTTTAAAGACCATCCTCAAGATTCCCCATCGTTGGATGGAGACGAGACAGGTCCCGTTTTAATATTTCAACACAGAAGTCAAAATCATATACGCTCCTACGGAATGTATTGGTTTGTACGTTTTAAAGCCCCAAAGCCTATCGTTTTCGAGATAACGCACGATATAAAGCCACACGGTCGTACTTGTCGTCATGACGACTTCATATCTATGGAAGCAAGTTGAGGATGTATACAAACACTTTTTAAAAATTGTATTAAAACGTTATTTTGTAAATAAAATATGTTTTTAGGTTTCTATGAATGATGTAGGATATTATATATTCTTACCCATGCCTAACCCTAAAGTACGGTTTAATACGAAAACTGCACATAGAAAATGTTATAGCAGAATCATATCGTTTAACTTTTAAACTGAAGGAACCCAGTGGGGCAAGCTAATTACTTATTAAGTATAAACTGTTACTTCAACTTAGTCATTATAAACTATGTGTGTTAAATTAACTTTCTTGGTACCAATATATTATATTGTTCATAAGAATAAACATTTTTCCCTAATATCGCTTGCACTTCGAATGTATTAGGGAGAATAAAGATAGATATCTAACGCGAGAGTTCTCGGTTGGGTATATTAGTAAAATTAAAAACTTTAAAACCGGATCAGAGGACAATACACGCGCAAAAAAAAAAAAAAAAAAAAGAAAAAGAAAGTTCGGTCGAAAAAATCGCGCAAAGCAACCGAAAGTCCGAAAATAAGTTGGTACTCGTGAACTTGTGCTATGTATCACAATATCCTAAAAATATAACTCCCCAAACTATGCAAAGTCGGCTCCATTGAAAGTTAGCTAGGTATTCGCAAATCGATTTTTTACTATCTTTGGAACTGTTGTATTCTCGAGAGTGTTTATTATGTCGGGTTGTGATAACGTGCTAAGGTTGAGGTTATCGGACGACCGCCGCGAGTTCCGCGATGACGCTCTAGTGTCGTCTTCGGGGCCGTAGGTATTTCCACCAGGAGCGTGAAGACGCCTGTGACTCCCATACTCGACCGGTCGAGCGGGAAAACCCCTCAGGATATATACCCTTCCGCGACCTCCGAACCGCCGCAGTACACTGTCGGCGTCGTCTGAAGCAACAAGTGCCTTCGAAGAACATAGCGAGGAATAGAGCAAGTGGCAATACAGGTTGAGGATACGCTATTGTGAAGGTAGGTCTCTCGAGCAATCAATAGGCTTTATAATTTTTTTATTAATTTTTCGAAAATCCTTTTCAATAATTGTATTTTTTTTTTAAATAGCTAGTTTTCAAGACAAAACAAGATATGTGGTTGTATGCAGGGAATTTTATCTTAAATCTTTTTCGGGCCACTGAAAATTTCCCTTTTTAAAGGTTAAAGACCTTTCCGTTGGCATTAAAAACAAGTTTTTATTTTTTTTTTTAATATACGTTTCATTCAAAAGTTCTTTTTTATATTCTCGTTAATTTTCTTTTAATAGCCATGAAATCATACTGTTAAATAAATTTTACCGATGTCAGCAGTGACGTATCCCGGGGGAGGAGGCAGGAGATCAGTAAGTTATATTGACCCCTCCCCCGAAATGTATGAATAAAATTAATTTTCATATTTAGCAACATAAGATTTGTATTTTCATTAATGTTTTTGTTAATTTTAAACAATAGTTTTTGATCCAATTTTCATGCTTATTCTTAATTTTTATACCAAATTTGGCGCTTATGTACATTTAGGTGATTATCTGTCTTCTTCATTTTAAATCCGCCTCCCCTCCCCCGAAAAAAAATTCTGCTTACGCCTCTGCATGTCAATTGGAGATGAAAAGATTAAATTTATTCTTGCAACCCAGGGCCGGAACAAGGATTGTTGCGGTGCTAACTTAATTTTTCTCCTTCTATATATATATATATATATATATATATATATATATATATATATATATATATATATATATATATATATATACATCGACGTCGTAGTTTTTTGAAAAAGGCGTAAGCTCCATTTAGCAAACATATACGCATGAAACGTTTTTTCCCAAATAACAATATATATTTTTTTTAATTTTATTCTTTATCGTGTACAGTAGGAGTTTATAAAGATGGCAAAACTTTTATAATTATAATATATTTTTAAGACTTCTAGCACTGGTCAAGACCAGAGTGACGACTGAGAGTCTTCAATGTTTGGTGCTTACGTAATCAACAGTCGATTTTTAGACCATTTCCAATTTTTTTTCTCTATAAATCATGAGTGGGAATCGATAGAGGTGGTGTTTAAGTCGCATAATAAATTGAAATCTACATTTCGAAAACCTTTTTCAAAAAACAACCTCGTTATATGTAATTATATGATTATGTAATTATATATAATTATCCGAAACGTGAAAAAACAATTAACATTTGTTGTTTTCCGTGATATACACAAAAGAAATGGTTAACTATGCTGACCTACTTGATAGATATTTTTTCATTCGCCATCCCTTCTCCAATGCTGATGATTGTTATAAAACTTACTTGTAATATATCAGAGTAATTACGCCTAAAGGTTTTCGAGTACGTTATATCATGAAAAACGTTCATTTCGAAGAAATATGAATCAGCTGTAGAGAATGGAGAAGGATATAGGACGCGGAACTGCGAGACCTTAACTCGCTAAATATTCGTGTAATTGATGTCATAGTTTCGCGGCCGCTGGAATGGGCTCGTTATGTCGTCCAGTTGGATGATGAATGAATCACTGGAAATGTGATGTGATAAATAGAAGATCGAGACGTTTATGGGAGTATGTTCTTGTAGTTTTGTGTTTACAATGGTTTTAAATGGAGAGAGGTATATATTAGGGATGTAAATATCGAACGAAAATATCAATATATCCCGTATCGATAATTTTCAAATATACCGAAAAAGTAGTTCGATATATCAATTAGAAATATTTCGATTATCCTGTTTCAACAATTTTCATCTTTAAAATGAGAAGGGAAGGAGAAGAGAAGATTTACATTCAACTGAAGGATAGGGTAATATAAATTAAAAGTATCAGATTCGTAATATCTTAAATATTTATATATTGCTTATCACAAAAATAAATAAATAAATAAGAAGAATCAAGTTAAAAAAATAGCAACACGAACAAACCACACCGCTGGTACACTTTTAACAAGTTAGTTTTGGTTCATTGGTTGTCGAATAGAAACTGTCGAACAAAAATATCGTCATATTTCCTTTAAAATATCGATAGATCGATATTTTTCCAACATCTCTAGTTCAAGTATGTATCGGCATCGAACATTTTGGGTCAATGATCCCTGCAGTTATTTTTGTTTTTGTTTTTTTTAAATCGACATAATTAGAAATAAAATAAAGGATATTAAGAAATAATTAGTTATTTTTCTTTATTTTTTTTAATAAATATTATTTATACATTATAAAATTATTTATTATTATAAATAAATAGTGTATAACAATTGAATTTGTTTGAAAAATCAAAGTCAATTTTTAGTGAATTAACCATTTCGTAAGAAATATACAAAATAATTAAAATAAAAATAAGGACAAAAATAAAAGTAGTAACATCAGGAAATATCTAACGTCAAACCTAATCCTAAAAATATAGGATTAAATTTGGTCCATATACGTTGTTAGTAATTGTGTAGCAGTTGTAAGAGCAAGTTCTAATGCTGTGAGCGAGTATTCTCCCGAATCGGATTTAATATTTAATATATTTATATAGTGTTATATATAAACAAGGCAGTTTAATGTGAGTATATTTCTATATTTAATATATACCTATAATATAAATACCCTTCAAGAAGGAGTTATATTTTATGCAAATTATATTGTGCATTACATACAGTATAAATTAAATATTGAATAACAAAAATTAACATTAAAATATATATAAGATTAAAGAAAAATATTTAAAAATGAATTAAACGGAATATATGATATCAATAAGTGTTCGAGACATGTTAATTCTTACCAGTTCGTTAATTTCTTTGTTAATCTCATAAATTCTTTGATTTTTTGACCATGGCGTTTTTTTTTTGTGTATTAGGAAATAATTGTTTAACCCGTTTTTTACCACTGTCCTCATTTGCGGATAGTATGTTTTATAATTTTTCCTGCCTATAATTATTTATTTTAAATTCTTAATCCTGTTCTTTATTATTCTACACTCATTAGAGACAAAAAAAATTCCAATATCAAACAGTCATTATCATTAGCTCAGTAAAAATGTCAACTAACGTCTGAAAAGTTATATCAGATTCTTGATGATAATTTTAAAAATTCTGTAAAAAATACGAATATGTTAACTAGCGACATTTTGCCACTCTTGTTTATTAATGAATCATACTTTTTAAAAACATGGAAGAATAAAACCGATGAAAATTACTAAAAATTCTGTGACGTACAGATGGTTTATTATGCTGTCCTTGGATGAGACCGTGGTATAAAAGGGGATCAAAAATGACGAACAAAAATTAAGTAATTGATTTGAAATTCGTGAACAAAATTATAAGCTGATATTCAAAACAAATAAATATTCAAATACAACTTTTAAAGTAGTTACTAATTAGGACACTGTCGAGCCCAGAGACATCACATATTTTTTTCGCATGAGGATTTAAATTTTTTCGGGGGAGGGGAAGGATTTAATAAGAAGAAGGCAAGTAATCACCTAAATGTCTATAATAGCCAACTTTGGCGTAAGATTTAAGGATAAGCATGAAAAATTAGATCGAAAACTATTGTTAAAATTACCGAAAATATTACTCAAAATACAAATATTATATTTATGGGTATGAAAATAATATTTAAAAAATTGCAATTAAGAGGTGGAATTGATCTCAAAGATTGGTTGGCTTCAAAATAAAAATTTAAAATGAAATAAAGTTATTTATTAAAGTTTATTAGTTATACTTGAATATTTTTTTAAAATATAAGTCTAAATAATTTATTTTATCGTAATTTTCAAATAAACCACTTTCAATTTGTTTTTGAAGTTTTAACTTTCTATCCCGTTTTTGTGGGTAATAAATTCTAATAAGTATTAATTATTCAAAACTAATCAAAAATTAATTTTTTAAAGAAAATAATAAGTCTGTAAAAAACGGGTGAAAGCTATTTCTGTTTATCTCGTGCAAATGTAGGTGGTAGAGGTCTCTTCAGTTTGGCCGTAACTAGGGCATGGTGATAAATATTTTTTTTTGAAACAAAAAAAGTTGTATATGTATATACACACACACATATATATATATATATATATATATATATATATATATATATATGCACTTATTCTTTTAATTAAACAAAAATCAATTTATTTTTATTATACAAAAATTCTTGGTGCAAATATCAGCCTAAATTTAACTCTTCCAGAACTTAAGAAACACACATCCTAAAAATATCCTTAGGAAATTAAAGAGAAAATAAAATATGTTTCCGCATAGGCCTTAAGGTGTTTTTCCTCATTAGAAATATGTTTAAAACATTTTCACATCGTCAGTCCCATGCTAAGCTTACCAATGTGAAAAATTATTAACTTACTGCAAGTAAAATAATTTAATACATAATTTTTATGTAAGCTTCAGTTATTTTTATTAGTATTTTTGTTATGATGTAAGATAAATATTTGTTGTGTATTTTTAATTTTATTGTTTTTAAGTTTTCGTTGTCTTGTTTTTTCAATATGTAAAAATTTTTACTGCTCACATCACTAATGATGATAAATAAATTTACATTTCATTTCTCCTGTATTAAGTTGATAAATTACATCTTTAAATAAATTTAGGTTAGAAATATAAATTTTACCTTCAATAATTGCAGTACTGATCTTCAAATTTCTATTCATAGATTTTTTTTTTTTTAAATAATTGTTTCTAAAATAACTTGAAATAGGATATTATTTTAAGGTTCCAAAGCCAAAGCCTCAATACTCTCAAATAGCAGTAAATAACTGAGCAGTCAATGTTTCGCCAATTCGAGGGGCATCATCAGGATAGAAAAAGATAAGATTACACAAATGCATTTTAGAAGCAGAGATATTTGAGATATTTTAAGTTTTTTGAGTCTTCCAATATACAATAAAAACATTGAATATTAAGACATCTTCTAAATTAATGGAAACAAAAAAATCAATTATTCTTTAAGTACTGTTTTAATCCTTTTATTGAGTTGATAATCGTGAAAATAAAATCCTGATTCCAAAATATTAAAATATAATTTACATTTTTTTTATTTATTATTTTTTTAAATATATAATCTATATTTATTAAATATAGAGAAAACAGGTCAAGTTTTGTTCAACCAACGCCAAAATAATGTTGAAAAAAAGACGAAAAATATATATTTTTAACATAATGATAAATATAGTAGCTGAGATGTTTCATTACGAGAACAATTATCGACTTTTATTTTTAGACTTGGAATCGATTAGTATTGCGCATATAATGATAGTAATTATTACGATTGCGGAAGACTGTTTACAATCGAGTTCCTCTTCTCGGTATAACCTCGAGATGTGAGGACATATTTTGGTCGGCGTAGTGTGACCATGTCAAGACAGTCACGTTTTGATGTGTCAATAATTGTTCTGGAAGTCCCAAGTGGTCACATATCATTATTTCGTTCTTATTTTCTCAAATACTTGTAAATAATGAATCAGTCGACGTTTCGCCAATTCAGGAATCAATTAAACAAAAAAAGATAAGATAACTGGGAACAGAATCAGCACATCTCACATCCTCAGATCAAAAACCAATAATCAAATAGAGACTGTATGTTTAATACAGTTCAATATGTACTTGATTATAATATGCTGTTTCTCGTCTGCAATTGTGTGATTTTTTACCTTTTTGAGAGATTGGAAACGAGGACAAGTTTTAATTTTAATTTTCAGTTCGAACTGTTTACATAATTTAAAATGGCACTTGAAAATAAAACAACTTTTTTTTTTTAATAAAATATTTCTACGGCAATGATTAATATTCTATCATGAAAATGTATGTTAATCACGATGAAAGAAATGCCTCCTAGATATTTTGCAATGCCCATGACACTTATTTCGAAGCTTTCCGAGAACCTATAAACTTGTTGACTGCCAATAAACGGTTTGTGGAAATTTTTATTTTTCAAATTTAGGTATGACAAGGTTGTTTCGTAATATAAACTTTAAAAACAAGTTGCTCTTTTTCGAAGTTAATTTGAATATTCATAACGATTCAAATAAACCACTTATCTTGCGTTTTAATTATGTTTTTTTTAATCACCGATAATTACATATTCAAGTGTCCTTTATTTCAGGTAAGTTTCCTTCGGTGTTTCGCTAACCAACGATATCTCTTAATTTAATAAGTTACTTGAAAATTCAAAACTTTAAAGATGTAACTACAGTCACATTGAATTATTTAAATTTAAATTTAATATATGCATGTATATGTAATATATATATATATATATATATATATATATATATATATATATATATATATATATATATTTAGATTATATTTATATTTATATTTTAGATTATATATTTAAAAAAATAATAAATAAAAAAAATGTAAATTATATTTTAATATTTTGGAATCAGGATTTTTTTTTCACGATTATCAACTCAATAAAAGGATTAAAACAATACTTAAAGAATAATTGATTTTTTTTGTTTGCGTTAATTTAGAAGATGTCTTAATATTCAATGTTTTTAATGTATAAAAAAAAAATCTATGAATAGAAATTTGAAGATCAGTATTGCAATAATTGAAGGTAAAATTTATATTTCTAACCTAAATTTATTTAAAGATCTAATTTATCAACTTAATACAGGAGAAATTAAATGAAATGTAAATTTATTTATCATCATTAGTGATGTGAGCAGTAAAAATTTTTACATATTGAAAAAACAAGACAACGAAAACTTAAAAACAATAAAATTAAAAATCCACAACAAATATTTATCTTACATCATAACAAAAATACTAATAAAAACCACTGAAGCTTACATAACAATTATGTATTAAATTATTTTACTTGCGGTAAGTTAATATTGTTGTTTTGGATTTTTAATTGTGTTTTTTTTTTTTTCAGAATGTGAAATATTTTAATAGCTATGAAAATTATTATATGTGAGGTTAAAACATCAATAGATATACACACGTCCCATGGCGAAGTTACGAATGGGAAAATATTTTTCAGGAGAGCATAAAAACTGTTACATTCTTCAATATATAAGGCCGACTTCCATTGTTTTATATTTTTTTGTTGGTGTTGTTTTACTTATATAATAATACGCATATTCCTTACTTTAACATAGAAGCTTCAGACTTTTAGAAATTTTTTTGTAAAAATGCAACTGCGATTTCAGCAATTTCTAATGCCATAACAGATTCGTAGCTTTACAACTGGCTGTATCAACCAAAATACTATCGAAAAATAAAAAAAACAAAAAATCGAATTTTTCACATTGGTAAGCTTAGCATGGGACTGACGATGTGAAAATGTTTTTAACATATTTCTAATGAAAGGAAAAACACCTTAAGGCCTATGCGGAAACATATTTTATTTTCTCTTTAATTTCCTAAGGATTTTTTTTTGGATGTGTGTTTCTTAAGTTCTGGAAGAGTTAAATTTAGGCTGATATTTGCACCAAGAATATATATATATATATATATATATGGTGGGTTTAATGCAGTTCTACACAAACTTTATAATTTTGTTTTAAGGCTCAAATATTACTATGTGCATTAAACCCACCATTCTTTAAGCTGTTATTGAATAAATTTCCTCGGATCGTGCTTCTTGTTAAGACAATCGGAGCTGAGGCTTAAAATTGTAATTTTTTTTAGTTTAGTGTTTACATTGCTCGTCTACGGACCATATTTATGAAGAATGTTTGGATAATTCATTTTTTTTTTTACTTAATGAAATCGGATAGAGGGTTTTTTGTTTGTGTGTCGGGTAAAATTTTTATTATAAACATAAAATTTAGGCCATTATTGACTATATATATGACTATACACAAATAAATCTTCCACCATTTTTTTTTTTATTGCTTCAAATAGAATGAGTAAAAAATATAATTATTACAACGTAGCGATTTTCATTTTTTGGTATTTTCTCCTAGATTCTATTGAAACCGAAACAGAATACACCATGAGAAAATTATATGGCATCCTGAAAAAATTCAGAGGGATGAAAATCGGTTATCTTGAAGAAAGATGGGTTTAATGGTGTTTTTCACAAACTCCCTGATTCGGACTTTTGTCCGGGTTTAGGGTTAAAAGACTCTTATGTCTGATGTTCACTTGCAGTCTTGAGGGAAATGTTCCCTGACAGCAGTGGCCTACGCAGAAGGAGAGATCAGGGGTATATATCCTCCCCCCTCTGAAATGTACGGAAAAATATAATTTTCATAGATAAGATTTGTATTTTGAGTAAAATTTTTGGTAATTTTAACAGTTGTTTTGGATCTGATTTTCACGTTTATCCTTAAAACTTATGCTACATTTGGCGATTATAGACATTTAGGTGATTACTTACTTTCTTCTTACTAAATCCTCCCCCCGGTAAAACTCCAGAATCGTGACCCCAACATGGCGGAGCTCTAGATTGTTAAGACCTGACTGTAATTCGAGCTGCACATGTCCACAACAAATACTCAGACCAACGGATCCTTATCAGCTGAGCCAACAGGGCCTTATCGCAATTTAAATTATTACTGCTTTAATTAGAAATTATAACAGCAGTTGACTTAACTTAATTAAAATGCAGTTATTTTAGTAATGGAAACAAAAAAATTTTCAAAATGTTCCCAAATTTATTGGTTGACGGGTTGATTTTCACACTCACGATCGGTTGATTTGTGTTATTATATAATTTGTTTTCTATAATTCAGCATGGTTATAATTATAGCGGGTTATCTTTTTTTAATTATGTTCGTTTTTATGAATATACTTTTATTATATTTAATTTTCTTCCTCTTACTTTTTTAATTTTAAAGTTTGATAATTTATTAAACTAGGTAAAGAGTCTGAGATTATATATTCCTGTGAACTAAAATCCAAAGCCACATAAATTATACAAGTTCTAAAAGTAGGCATAAGTCATATAAAATCTATAAATTAAGTAAAATAATACTATCGAAACTCCCAAAATATTATCGTAAATACTTAGTATAGATAAACTATAACCCAGTTAAGCTCCTAATACAATATACAAGCGAACTCATTGTATTTTTTATTTCGATATCAAAGGCTAACCTTACTTCGGTCAAACTTGGGTGCGTTCGACAGGTTTGATGTACGGTCAGCTCTTAAAAATGTTGAACTCCGCCATTTTGGGGTAATGATTCTGGATTAGTACCCTCCCTCTCCCTTCGAAAAAAAATTTAAATCCCCTCCCGAAATAAAATTTTGCGTTCGCCTCTGTCTGACAGATTCATCTCTTTGAGAGGTGACTTCGGGGTAGCCACGGTGACAACAAATTATTTGATGTGCTGTTAATTTATGCGTTAATAATTTAATAATCTTAGCATACAAAAAAAAAGGTAAATATAAATGGTATTAGAGGAGAAATATATTTTGGGGAGGGATAGCCTAGGCCATTAATCTTCTAGAAAAACTAAAATTAGAAGATAAAATTAATCCTATTATGTCATATTATTAACCATTATATATAATACCATATTATTATTGTTACCATTTTATTGTAAGCCTAAGATACCCACAAAATATCTAATGCCTAATTGATTATATATTCTACTCAAAATTTTGCAATTATTAAACGTTTCTATCATAATTCATCAGTTTTTATTATTATTTAATTATGCTTGCTTAAATCAGTGGTTCTCTAAGCGAGTGCCGCGCTACCTTAGGATAACGCGAAATTTTAAAATAATTAAGTATTGAATTTAATAAAATAAATAATTAAAACAATTGTAAAAAATAAATATTGGTTTCGGTACAACTTTACAATCGAGACGCATTATCAATGGCTGCTACCGAAGTTACCCGAACTTCGCCGGCCCATATATGGACTAGTAATCTCTAGCGCCATTTGTGCTAACTGCGTTGTATTCAATTGTAGCATTCGTATTCATCGGAATTATTTAAATTATTACTACTTTAATTAGATAATATTTAAAATTATTAATGCTGTCGACTTCCGTTCTCTACGTTCGCCCAAGAGATAAAAAAAAAAAAAACCAACAGATTCTTTTCAGTTGAGTTCGAGGGCTTGCCGTAATTTAAATTATTACTGCTTTAATCAGATCACTGCTGTTGACTGCCGCTCGCTACGCTCGCTCAAGAGATATAGAAACTCCCAAAAGTTCCTTTTCAGTTGAGGTCGGGTCCTTACCGTAATTTAAATTATCACTTCTTTAAATTATTATTACAGCTTCCTGATACCACTGGAAGACGACAGCACTAATAATTTTAAATAATTCCAATGAATACTTATTTTAGAATTGAATACAAAGCAATTAATTGGTTTCTTTTTATAATTCTAAGTTATTTATGTTTCTTATTTCTATTTTTCCTCCTTCATATTTTTAAAATTGTAAAAAAAAAAACTTATAAAATTAATCCTAGGATGCCAACACTCTTTGAACTACCGCCGGCTCTCCCCACCATATTTCGCGACATTTACCTTGAATCCCATTTCCATCGTGTAATCTGCAACATGTTACATACAGTTCTATACAACCTCTGCGACATGTGGCCACACAAGCGTCCCATACATTTGTCACTAGGTGTGTACGACGCTTAAGCGAAGGTTGTTAGAAGTGTAGATATTAAATCTTTTTTCAAGATATTTATCATTACTATAAAAGCAATATATATAATTAAATATCATTATAGCTGCAACCAATCTCGGGTAATAAACTGAAAAATACAATTATTGATAGGTATTAAACATTTAATTGTACAAGCATTATTTGACCGAACAATTTTATTTTACATCTATAATATTGCGACTATTCCACCTGGGCGTATCGGAATGGTTGCATCTGATTGAATCCTTAAATTTAAAAATGTCTAATATCGTATATAATCGTTATGTCTTGCAGGTCAGTGCGGCATCAAGATGATTTTTCTCTGGATGGTAGCCATATTACATCTCTCTGAAGGTAAGATCTTTTTATTTATGTATCTGATTTATGTTTAAATATATAAATATATAAGTGTGTGTGTGTATATATATATATATATATATATATATATATATATATATATATACACACACACACACATACACACACACACACACACTTATATTATTAGGATAACCCGTTTTTCGTTTAATTTTAATTTTAACTATATCATCTTTATGGTTCCTAGATGGTTTTAAATAATAAAATTTACCGACATCAATGACTTCGCGATATCCGAAAAACCACTTCTATATTCCATTTGCGCATAAATCGAAAAGTATACATTTTTGTATATTATATGAATGCTGATTTGAAAGATACTTGAATTCCCTATAAAACAACAAAACAAAAAAATCATCGAAATCGGACCATTATTAATAAAGATTGAACATTGTAGTCATGTTTTTATTTTCCTAGCGCTGCACCTCGGAGAAACTGCAGTACATAAACGCAGCCTTCAGCAGTTCTTCGCCTTGCAGAACCCCCTGGGTGAAAGAAAAAACATATTTTTGGCCTCGGGTCTGTCTGTGTCACGATTATTTTTTGAACGGGTGAACTAATTCTATTTTGAATTTTAACTAATTTGATTTTTTGATAATACATTTATACCTACAATAATTTTTGTCAAACTTTCTTTTGTGTTCATTTAATCTATATATGTACTCAAATCCAGCAATCATTGCCGGGTCAGCTAGTATCTTATAATCCGACAATAAATCTTAGTCTTGCGTCGTTAATCAAAACCTTATTTGGAATAAATAACAAAATGAATAAGTATTCTGAAATTCGACGCTAAAAAAAGTTCTAACAACTGTTTAATGAGATAAGTTCTGAGAGTCACTCATGATAATGACCACAGTCAGATGGAGGAGAACACTACAATTATATGCTTCCGTACCAACACGAGAGATGTAGTGGCGATACTTTTCGAAGCATTTAGAGAAATATTTCTTCTCTCGATTCATGTGGAAACGTACAAACGTCACGTTCCTGAGCATACTGGGAGACCAGAGAGGGACCTTGTTATTGTTATGAAATCAAACTGTGGTTATGCTTCAGTGATTTTTTTTTTAAACGATTATCCGTTTCAATAATTGGTTAAATAAGATTGCTCATTATTGTGAAACTAAACGATGAGAGTGTGAAAGGATTAAATATAATGTTAAAGGCGTCCACTGACGGTCGCTCCAAATTGAACAATAAAACAATGACGTGGAGCAACTGAAGTAAAAATTGCTCCAATAAAATATTTTTTATTTGTTTACCGGCTATTTTATTTTAACGGAAAACCGGTTTTAAACGGAACAGCAGAAAAACAACTTAAAAAAATGCGTTACCCAAGTAAAATTACCGGTTAAACCGATTGGTTATTCCTATCTCTACATTGAACTTAGAGATACCAACTTTACCGTAGCTAAATATGCTCAATATGCTGCGTCTCCTGAACCCACAGTTATTCCGCGACAGGTGAAGATAAGAAAATATTCTTTCCTGTCGCAGCGGGGCTCGAATCTAGACCCACTTTCTTCCAGGATATTGTGCATGAACTTTATTTATCGAAGAGCAAAATATTTAAACAATTTTTGGACAGGAATCTTCTTTAAAATTATAATATTTAAGTAAAAGTAAATTTTTATTTCTTTGTTCCATCTTATGCAATTTTGTTTTATTATTTTCAATAGCCTTTATAATCGACCAAGAAAAAAAAAAAAAAATCCGTTTGTCCACCGTCCGACGGGAACTACTGGGCCGAATCCCTTGTGATTTGGTACCAAAGTCAGAGGTCACCCCAGGTTAATCATCGGAACTTGATATTAACATCCAAAATAGCGGCCGATTAGATGTTTCATACACCCTTATCCTCACCCCCACGTTTAACAAACGAAACGGCATTTTTCGTATTTCTTAGTATGCATTAATTTACCGAAAACATATTTGCAAAATAGAATCTAATAAACGCAAATCTATAGCTCAGAGAAGTAAAAAGATCCGAAAATAAAATAATTATTCATAATGGAGAAGTTATAAGTAAAATATAAAGGTCTTTTTAGATCTCCATAAAAGTATCTATTTCCACATTCGTTATTTAAATGTGGTGGCGACGATATTCCCGCCATTTATTAAGAGAGGGGGCTTTTAGAGGTTTTTTTATTTTATTTTTCCCTCTTGTAATGTATTCCTTTGTTTACCTATATACTAGATTCCATTGTAGTGCTAATGTAGATTGTATATAAGCTCTTAAGGATTGAAACCTCATTTATATATTGTAAATACTCAAAAATAAAGATATTATTATTATTAAAAGTTAAAAAAAAAAAAAAAGATGGAGGAAAAGTATAAAGTGTTTTAGAATCATTAAACCAAAGCCTTAAAAAAAAAATTTTTTTTTGTATATTTATTCATTGGTAGTAATAAACCACAGTTTATAATAATCTGCAGCGTTTTTTTTTTTTTTTTTTTTTTTTTTTTTGCTATGATCTTAATCGAATCTGATTTTGCCGGTTATTCACTGTAGCTCTTGTTTGCTTGTAATACTCGTAATATATAAAGCGAATAAATGTTTTTTTTTGTATTTTTAATCACTCTGTCATTGAATGAAATCCTAGGCTTAAAAGATCATCCGCTAATCAAGATACCAGTGATCCCTATAACATCCTTGTTATTTTTATAAAATCGACCTCAGTTAAGCAGGAAAATCTGAAGAAGTCAAAAACGCATTAATGGGTCATGAACTAGCGACATTTTGATTTATAATTGGAGCGAGATAAGGAGTGTAAAGTTATCAGATCCCCCAGTGTCCTCCTGATAGCCCGCTGATAGCTGATTGACAGTCCAACATTCATTTAGCGATCCCATCAAACCGTATCTGATAACTGTTTCCAGATTGATTTAGCGCTACATTTTTCGATTAAATATAATCTAATTTCTTATAATATGAAATGCAATATTTCCATATATATTTTTTTTTTCTAAATTTTAGTATTTACAGTTTGAGGTACAACAGACTAATACTGTTGTAATCACAAAAATTAAGTACTTATTCAGAGCCCGACAGTGAAACATGATTATTTCAAAATTAAATTATTTATTAAAGAATTTTTTTTTTCATGTATTAATATATAGAAAAGAAAAGTCATTTACGTTACAAAAAAAAAACTGTTTTCTAAACACTACGTTCGCCGAATATCATCCTTTGAGATTTTTGTTTTATTGTAGTCGTGATGTGGGAATTTTGCATGGCCTCTAGCCAGGACCGGAACTAGGATTTTTTCGGAAGGGGGAGGCTTAATTTTGCCTCCTGTTCTTTCACCCTCTCCCTCAATAAAATTCAATAACAGTATTTTAGGTTATATATTTCTAAATAAATATCGTCATCTCATTTCATTAAGTTAACTGAATTAAGATCGAAAAAATCAAAATGGCAAGCAAATTTTTTACCTAAATATAAAATTTCGTTCGAAATTTGCCGCCTTCTCGTCCCGAATGCGTTGTCTGAAGGCTTGGATACTTCTGGAAGGATCGGCCTTAAACACGTTTGTTTTTAGATACCACCAAAAAAAAAAAATCGCAAACCATTACATCGGGAGAACAAAAGAGCAAAGGAATATCCCCTTTTCAAGAAATGACGCGGCCAGAGAACGAAATATTCACGGGAGTGTTGTGTTTAGAAAATAGTTTGGTTTTGTAGTTTGTGCCAAATGGATATTTTTATACTTAAAAAAATAGTTCTTAAATAAATAATTTAATTTTTAAATCATCGAAATTGAGACATGCAAAAATTTATTACATAAATATTTATAGCATTCGATGATTAAGAAATTATTCCTGTTCTGGATTGGTCAAAAAATCTTAACCTTTATTAAGGCTACTTAACAAATCATCCATTTGTATTCAAAAAATTTTAAATTTCAGTAATTGGAAATTCCAAAAAGATAAAGGGGCAATATAAGATAAATCAAATCCAATTTGAGATCAAGCGTTTTTTTGTTTTCAAATGAAAGAAGGATTAATTGCTGATAATTGAGGTTGAGATTATATACGAACGGGATTTCAGGGCCAGGTTGGGATAGATTATAATAATAAATAACAAGCTGTAATTCATAAAAATATTCAATGCTGCGTTAGGTCATTGAAGGCAGGCATTGTATTATCTTCAATGACTAGGAGATATCTTCAATCGGAGTGGTTCGACCTTGGCCATTATATAATCGATATAGATTTAGTGTAAATCGATTAGGCAGTGCTATTTATATCTCTATGTTTATTATAAATTATATCGTGTTAATTAATCATCTCTATTTATATTTTACAAGTATGCTTTATCCCTGTACGTCAATAAAATCAATTATCTACATTTTAGATGTTCAAATCGATGGAGGAAATTTTATTTTTAACTATTTAAATTTTCTTTTGTTTTTGAATATAGTTTATTGTAACATTATTTTGGAGAAAAAGGTTTCATAAAAGCTGTATGATTTATCAGCATTTTTAGAAATTACTTTTAAAAATTTTGTTTATATAACGATTGATTATTTAATTTTTTTTTAATATTATTTCTATTTAAATAAATGTAGGGTGAATGCACCATTTACCGATCATACACCGGCAGTTTACGTAGATTTAACTTGAAATAGAAGTAAACGGAAGAATTTTTAATTGTAGGTCATTTTTTTTTTAAAGTTTGGTTACTGGTGTATGATCGGTAAATGGTGCATACACACTATTTATTTATTTTTTTAAATTTAATTTCTAATTTCTAACTTACAAGAAACTTTTTATGATTTGATAAAAATATGATCTTGCTTCGCTGGAAATTTTCATCTAATTCAGTTAACCAGCCTTGCAAAAAGTATTGATGTCGTTAAACGATTTTTTTTATAAAAGGACACAATATAAAAACAGAAATGGATTTATTCAATTTCATATTGATTTAAACAATTTCCTAAATTAAATCAAACGCTACAAAATTGGACATAAAATTAATAATAATAATAAACCAAAAACATGACCTTCCTTCCTCTTTTCTTTGCATCTGCTCCTAGATCTGGGGACTTTAAGTATGTTGGTTTGCCTCTTAACTAGTCCGAAGCCCTAAAGTCAATATGGGCCGTCCCGTCATTTCCGTCAACCCCCCCCCTCCCCTGTTTGAGCATTTATTGACGACTAAAAATATTTGTGATCAGAATATCATTCGATATTTCCTTTAGTTGAGAGAGGATACTATATATTCCGTCATTCTGAGTCTCAAAGCTTGATATTCGAAGTTTCAAGATTACGATAGTTGCAGGCTTTGATCATCTAAGTGACAGGCCATGTCTGAGCTCAAGTAACGATTTTATAACTACTCAAGGTTCCTCGACTAGCCTTGAGTGAACTTTACGACTCGATAGCTAACTACTGCCTCAGGATTCATTCTCAGCCTATTCTTCAGAATTATCTGATCGAGTTCAGGATGTCTTCATATTTCCACTCTTTGATCCTCTTTTTTTTTTTAGACATATGTTTCCGGAAAAAAAGAAACAGGAGGTTTTATGAGGCAAACTGTGGTAACATTTTCAAAGTTTTATAGAAGTGCAAAAAGAAGTTCGCTTCATCAGATCGCACTGTATTGTTTGTTGTGGATAGTGGTCAATCTGCATATTTAAAGCGTTGCATATTTTATTACCCTTTTGTCTTATTTGCGATACTTATACTCGAAGAATATGGTCAGAATCATACAAATGCGATAATAAAATCAAAATCAATCAGTTAAATTAGACTTACGACAGTTTACCTGTGACTTATTAAGAGAGAGAGAGAGAAATATAACAGAGGATGCTTTTGAATGAATAGAAAAGTTCCAGTATATGTGCTTTATAATATCAAAAAGAAATGATTCAAGAAGAAATAAAAGCAAAGTTTACAGCAGGAAATGCTTATTCTTACTCCTTCTCAAATACAGTTATTTCCGGAAGCGAAACGTATATTCTTGAACGGTGGCGTAACTTGGCTTTCTGCATCTTGGTGCAAACAGCGAAAAATTCATAGACTTATTCATAGACTAAAATTCTTAGCATTTATAGACCAAGGCGAGAGAAAATAGGGTGCACGAAAGGAGGAATACTTTTATTTATTTTGTTGGTGGCATAACAAAACATTGTAAAATGATATGACAAAAAAGTATTATTATTCATATTTAAAAAATGAAATTGATTGCAGAAGTTAGAAATAATAAAAATAAATAATAATTTGTATGCTCAACTTTTATGCCCGATCCATATGAAGGCGGCATTTAACAGAAAAAGCCTCCTGGAGTAGTTTGGAAACATCTGTGTTAGAGGAGGGACGAAGGGGGGAAGCAGTAGTGTTGGTGAGTGGGGAGCGACGGTGCTGCGCCAGTGGCCTGGTTTGATCAGTATACTCGGTTTTAGAATGTCGTAAAACAAACAAAGTAGCTACCTGCTGTGATAAAACCATTGGGTCATAAGTTGCCCTTTAACGCCGCATTCCCTTTTCATTGCTTCTTTGAATTACATTTATCTTGCATCATTTATTAAAATATAGATTTCCTTTCAGTAAAATTGATAAAAACGGAATTTTTAATCTTTCCTTTTTATGATCATGTTTTTTTTCTCCTACTGCGCCAACTAGTTTTTTTTTTTTACTGGGTCAACTGCCCCCATTCAAGTTACGCAAGTGCTTGAAAATAAAGTATTGCTTAGAATATTTGGACCGAAGAAGATGGAATCGACCAGAGAATTTAGGCGGCTATACAACACCGAATCGCACCATCTGCACCCGGTGAAAATTGTTAATCCGACGAGTAAGCGTCCTATGGGTCAACCGAAACGTATACGGGTGGATTGTGTTTGATCCGATTTTGAGGATTGGGTTTTGATAGAATTCAGTGGAGGAAGGTATGTCGGCAAGGGCTGTTGGTGTTTTCGGTATTGAACCTGTGGTTTCCACTAAGTTCTAGAGGACTTATGTTATAGAACAAATATTATTTATTTTCATTTATTGATTTCTTACGACATTTCCTTAAGTTACAGTACAACTTATACATTAACAGCGGCAGTACTTTTTAGGATTCCGGTGTAAATAGCGAATTTAATTTAATAATGCTATATTAATATAAACTCTAATTATAGTATATAGTAATCAGCTATAAGTATACAGAATGTGTTCATAAAATAAAAAAATAAAAAAAAGCCATATCGAATTTGTAACAAAGTTTAAAAACGCCGAGGCACGCGTTATTTCTGTCCAATCCACTGGCGAATCCAGAAAGGGGTGTATTCCCCCCCCCCCCCCTCCCTCCTAGAGAGTGAAAAATATTCTTTTTCTTGTTGATTTTGAATAAATTTTGTATAATTACATTTTCCATTTCATTTATTAATCAATTTTCTGTTCATGTAAGCCAATCTTGATTTTTTGTTCTCTCCTCCGAGGCCATATATTCGTATTTACACTCATACTCTACGAATTTTCGCGTAGCTGCACAAATATGGCAAGTAAACGAAGTACGAGATAACTTTTTGTTGGCGTCCTGAACAATAACGCAAATTACGAGCTATCTCGTAGTTGGCAGTTAGCGTGTTAATGAGATTAGTAAAGTTGATAACTTCAGTTTTCCTTGCAGGAGCTTCGTTGGATATAGCTACAAATGAAGTCGCGGCTACGACTACGCTCTCGGAGGACGAGAAGACGACTATCCTCTTCTCCAACTTCTATTCGGCTTCGACAGTCCCTCCGACTACAACGGACTTCCCGGAACCGGAGCTGAGCTTCTACGACCTCGAGAGAGAGAGGATGATCGAGGATCACCCTTGCAGACGGAATTGCAGCGGTGCAGAGGCCATGGACTGCGTTTACAAACTGGAAGTCAGCCTCTACTACAGCTTGAGCAAGGCCTGCTTCGACTGCCCTTACAACCTGAGCGATTGTTACAGGGAGGACTGCGTCACCGCGGACGGCGTAGAGAGGCCTTTGATTGTCGCCAACAAAAGACTACCTGGGCCCGCCATCGAGGTAAGGCACTGCAATAATATCATTCTGGAATGAAAATGTATCAATTATTATTATAGGTTATTATTGGAAGGTTCTAAACACAGCCTATAGTCTCTCAAAAAGCAGAAGCGCGCCACATGGAGAATTTTCATTACCTTTATCAGGTAGTTAAACTTTCACTTCCATCTCCTCTCTCTATCATCTACTTTCTCTTTCATCAATCCCTTCAATATGTTTTCTGAGAATTGACAATTTTTCAGTTTCTTTTATTAATTGTTATCTCGTGAAAACGACGAAATACAAAGTGGTGCATATAGTAAGCCGCGCATCTATTTCTGATTTTTTTTTTCAGTTTGTTTTGTTTTTATATCGCGTTTTTTATTTCACTTCATTATTTGAATATACAAGACCAATATAAGAAAATGATGTCTTATTTTCTTTTGTAGAAATATTTCAATTTTTTTAGAACCAACTGATATCATTTCATTTTTAATTTTTAGTATATTTATATTTTTATACCACAGTTCTTCAGAGAAACATATTGCCAGCCGTTGTGAATAGGGCTCGTAGATGCCTGCAGCAGGTATTTGGTGCACAGTAGCGATTAGGGCCTTCACCTGAAGTCGTGTTCCATTTGTTGTCGATTCAGAAAGCAGTTTGTCAGCACTCGTACATCCCTCTTCATCAGCCTGTTGAAGTGGGATGCACTATTTCTTTTAGCCAGAACTCTTTAGAATATCTTTGCCTCTCCTTCGACATACTCCAGGTACGACACCTTCAGGTCCTTCTCCCGTCAGGAACATCGTCCATGCTCTTCAATGGGTCTCCGTGGTCTTCCATCCTGACGAAATCCTGATGGCTTTAATTGAGTTCCTCCCAGATTCTCTTATTGCGGATGCAGTCCCTTCTTGTTTATGTAGCAGTTCTTCTGAGAAACAGTTTTGTAGATTCTACTCTCCTGCTTGTCTGTTATCTACTCGTATATTCCAGCACCATATAACAGTTTAAGAACAGGTATACTGACTTGAAGGTGTGGAGCTTTACTTCTCTGCTCACTTCTAATCTTCCAATCGTAGTATAGCAGATCTGGTGGTGAACTATGTTCGTCTTCCTTACCTGTGTGAAATATCCACTTTCCCAGTCCTGTTCACAGCTTAAACTGTCTCTTTGTTCGACTCCCAAAGCTACATTAAAATTTACTCCTGCCCATTCAAATTAACGATTCCTTTTGGGTCTTGCCATATGGACTTTTTAAATTCCACCAGGAACGTTTTTAACTCTAGCTAATGCAGTAGTGTGATTTTATGGTTTTCAGTCCTGAATTGAGGAACATTAGTTATTATCTGCTACTTGAGAGACTTAATTCCTTTTTTTATAATTTTTCAATAATAAAAATGTTGTCTCTTTTTATCAATTTTTACTCTCATTTTTTTGTATTTCGTTATAACTGTATACTTTACTCCTTGCAGGTGTGCCTCGGGGACAGATTGGAAATCGAGGTGGTGAACCACATGGGGACGGACACTACTTCCATCCACTGGCACGGTCTCCATCAACGGGAGTCTCCCTACATGGACGGCGTACCCTATGTCAGCCAGTGCCCGGTAATGCCCAAGTCGAGTTTTGTCTACAGGTCAGTCATAGGATATTTTTATTTTTATCCTCTTCTTTTAGGATTAGTTTCATTATCCAATTCGTGGAGGAATATCTCCTGTTCAAGAATTTATAACGATACAACTGACTTTCAGAGCAGTCACAGAGTTGAGGGAGAAACGCTGGGATCTCTTGAGGTCCTGATTCCGTGAACTTTCGTGTTTTGAGACGAGAAGAGGTTAGCGTTCAAAGGTTAAGACAATGTCAACTACATCGACATCGTTTTTTGAAAAAGGCTTGAGTGCCAAAAATTCGAGATTTATGTTTCAATTTATAATGAGACATAAACACCACCTCTATCGATTTCCGCTCTTTATATATCAAAAAAAAAAATTGGAAATGATCTAAAAATTGACTGCTGATAACGTAAGCACCAAATACTGACAGTGCTAGAAGTCTAATTATATCGTAATTATAAAAGTTTCGCCATATAAATAAACTCCTACCGTTCACGAATAAGAATATATAAAAAATTGTTATTTGGGAAAAAAACGTTTCACGTGTTTCCTGTAAAGTTTGCTAAATGGCGCTTACGCCTTTTAAAAAAACGACGTATTATTTTCAATAATGAGTCTTTGAAATCGACATAGAAAAAAAAAATTAATTCCCTCAAAATTTTGGATAAGTTTTACGTTTCAAGATACGTAGAATCCAAAAATCGAATAAACAAATAAATCCGCCCTTTCCCTCTCTGCGGCTTTTTCCCATAGACTACTGGTCTGATTTTTTTTTTAAACTTTAGACCAAAGTCACAGGTCACCCCAGGATAATCTCTGGAATTCAACGTTACCATACGCCATTTTGAAGCAAAATGGCGGCCGATTAGAGGTTTCATTCGCTTATATCCCGGTCATTTTTGAAGTTAAGAGTGAAAATAAAAAGTGTTTTTAAGTCAATATACCAAAGCCTTTAATAAAAAAAATCTAAAGAAATTTATTAATTTTAATTATAACTACGTATTTGGAAATAATAAACCATTATCTAAAAATTGTCGGCGTTATTATTATCATATCTAGATCTGTGGCACTAATGATAACAAGACACAATAATACTTGGTTTATAACCAGGCTTCATTAAGAACTATAAGTTGCTGATAAAATTTAAGCATTGAACTTTCATTGTCAACTAGAAATATTTTTATTTTTCAGAAAAAATTAATATATATAATAAATAAAACTGATGTCTTTATTATGATGTATAGGTACTGAAATTTTTTTTTCCAAAACCGTTTTAGAAGTTGATTGAGTCATAAGTACATTTATTATAATCACTCACTTTATTTATTTTATTATTTTTTTTTTAATTATTCATATTTGCTTTCAGGTACTACGCTGCAAACACTGGCACCCACTTCTGGCATTCTCATTCAGGTAAATTTTATTTATTTAAAAGCATATAATTATTTTATTTTTATCTTAGTTCCTTCATTAGCCAAAGTTGAAACAATATCTATTCGTGTGTGTATATATATATATATATATATATATATATATATATATATATATATACTATTTTAATTGTCATCATTCAATAAATAGTTATCACTATTTTATATATTATTCTTGACCGCCATCTGGACCATCTCTTTCTTGAATTTAAATAAATTCCGGTCCATTTGGAAGAAGTGGGGTTTAAAAGCGTTTTTTTTTTGTTTTTTTTTTTTGTACGATTTATTTTAGGGATTAAAAGATAAATAAGGCAAGGACTAGTAGACACGCTGATAAAACGCATGTGTAATTGCAACCAGATTTAGCAAGCTGCATATCCTAAGATGAATCATTCTGCAAGACTAATTGCAATTCATGAACAATATCCGCACTAAGATGTTATCTCCTGGCGAAAGAGGAGAGGAACCAGCGTCGCTTCGTTGGTCATCGGGGTCTCTTCTTGTCCATGAGAAGCGCTTCCTCTACGTCGTGGTTAGGGCCTCTTTCCATGCGTGTTGTTGTTAGAGGTCGTGGACAGTGTTAGGAAATCGAACATTATGTCTACCATACTAGCCGTCATGACGCGTCACTCTGAGCTAAATAGTGACGATAATCGATAATACTTTTGATGCATCGATAGTTGTTGGACTACGAGAGTGTATAAATCGCATCACCGGCTCCTCTCAAATTCTCGGTGAAAATAAAATTTTAAAAATAATTACATTTAAATTAGAATGTTTAATAATTCTCTGTCTAGTAGATTTTTCTATTGCCCTAATATTCTTTTCACTACAAGAGCCCCTGTAGACGAAAGACTATAGTCGCTCCGACTAAATATAGTTTTAAGTACTAAGTAGATTTAATAAGTACTAAGATATCATTAGATATATCATTAGAAGTACTAAGATAAATACTAATTTAATTAGTAATATAATAAGTACTAAGTAATTTTAAGACTAAGTAGTTTTAATAGAGACGTCGTTAACACCGTACGAAAAGTCAGACCGGCTAAAAGTAGAAAAGAAAATTAATATGTTTTTTTTTCTTCTGATCCGATTGTCGGTAGCGCGGATGGAACACATTGTTTAGGAAGAGCAATAACAATATTTCGATTTTAATCTGCCACTGTTTTCGGTTTATACTTTTTTATTTTATTTTAGATATATGTTAACGATATTTTTTGTTAATATTATCGAGATATCGATAGGGCTAACCGATATCGATATTTGCCTTTCGACATCCCATTCATTGAACACAGCCACTATGAATAGTAATACTAACACACCTCACTACAAATTTTTATGGTTCTTTGTTTGTCGAACCTGGCGTACTTGTAGATATTTTAAAATTTTAATATCGATATTTTTCAATATCCCTAATCGAAGCTTTCGCCAAAATGAACTATAGCATATCGCTTAACCATTCCACAGGTAGCCAGAGAGGTGATGGTCTGTACGGTGCCCTCATCGTGAGGTCTCAAAACGACTCCCAGGCGGCGCTGTATGACGAAGACCTCTCAGAACACATCATTTTCGTTACTGATTGGTCACACAGCCTCATAACTGAGGTGTTCAGTGGTCATCATAACGCTCGGGTCGACAACAAACCTCCGACCCTGATGGTGAACGGAAGGGGGCTGTATGGAGCTCCACCTGCGTCCTTTACTGTCCAGCAGGTACTAACCAGTTTAAATTTCTTGACTATTTGAACCATCTATGATGCTAATATTAACTGTATATATATATATATATATATATATATATTTTTTCTGCATATAATATGAATTTTTTTTTTAATTAAAAATCTAAGTAGTCTGAATGTTAACAACCAGGTGGTGCTATTTTGTATTAAATCAAAGTTTCATAAATATCTGAGTGTTATTTTTAAGAAAATTATTTGAAATAGTTTTAATACTTCAGTTTTACTTTTTGCAGGGCTTGAGATATCGGTTCAGAATTATCAATTCAGGCGTCCTCAATTGCCCTATAGAGCTGTCCATCGACGACCACAATGTCACAGTGATTAACAGTGATGGATTCGATATAAAACCAATCACAGGTGAGTTAATATCTAGTCACTATCCTACTAAATCAGATTGTTTGTTCTTTGATTAAAATTCAAGTTTATAATTAATTAATGGATTATGAGGATAATTGAGGATCTACTTAAGTATACATAGAGGATGGTGGGGTAAAGTGGCCACTCTAAGGGAAATTGAATTTTCATCAAACCATGGTTATTGATAGAAGCTTGCCATAGATACATTTGAATTTATTTATTGTAAGGTACTACAATATATATATTTTTTTTCTTAACCTCAATTTTTAAAATTTTATATAGAAATGTACAAGACCAAGCTCCTTTTGCTGTATCTTAGATACATTTTAAGATTTTTCGGATTCATTATTTTATTTTAATTTAACGAGCACTGTATATTTGTAATTAAGAAAAAAAATATATATATATATGACATTCATTTTTCGGGAGACATAAATAGTGGTTACAGTGCCCTTCCTAAGAGGTAAAGTGGTATTATTATAAAAACAAATGTGTGGGATTGCAGTGTTTATTTTGCAATTTATTATTCTTAATGGAGTGATTACACAGATGGAAAACTCCATAAAATTAAAAACCTATTCAATTTTTTTATAAAATTTATTAAATAATTATAATTTTCAATTTTTTTAAAATAAATTTATCATATGCTGGTTTCAAACAATTCTTTGATTCCCCAAATATAAAAAACTAAATCAATATTCAGGTAATATAATATGATAAATTATTTAAGAATTCAATTTGAGCAGCTATCTATGGCACTGGCCACATTGCCCTGTTACATACCATTTCGTTAAATCTCAACTATGTTCGAAGACGAACTTTCTAATTCATTATATGTTATATTATTTTAAAGTTAATTAGGCGAAGTTTTCAGCTATTCCAATTTAAAAATTTTACCTGTATTTAATGACAAAATTCTATGAATAAAATTAAACACATATCTTAAATCATTATTGAGAAAATTAGAAAATCTGTTTTACTTATTTCGAACAATTTGGCCATCTGACCACTGACACTTTGAAAGAATACTGATGGCTTATCTATGAATTAGTTTGGAACTTTGTCTCCAGATTGGAGTAGTTTCCAGCGAGTACACGCCAATGGCCACATTATACCCCCAATCTCCTCTATACATATATATATTGGTACTGGTATGGATATTGTTATTAGTGGGGAGGGGGACTATTATGACAAGTGAGCCTATTGGTCCTTTTATGGTATGGTATTTCTGTTATATTTAATATAGATCCTCGAAATTATATTGAATTCAGGTTAGCAGGGAAAGAAATGCTTTATTAAGCATCAATGCTGCCCAAATACATTGAGTTACTACAATACACAGCTTACTTATCAATCCTTAATTGGATATAATATATACATTTATTTATTTATTTTTTACCTTTTTCTTTTGTTGCCAAGAATTGACTATTACCTTTTTCTTTATAATAATATTATGTTGTTAATTGAGATTGTCTTTATCCTTAGTCAATTCGTTGGTGACTTACGCGGGTGAGAGGTGGGACTTTGTCTTGGAGGCCAGCCGGCCTGTCGCAAACTACTGGATGAGGTTCAAAGGCTTGATGGACTGCGACGAGAGGTTCACTTCAGCTCACACAGCGGCCATCCTCCACTACAGTGGAGCTGATCATCTCTTCCCTCCGGGAGAAGTCGGCTACTCAATTGGCAACTTCAGTGGAATGGTTTGTGCTTAATTATACCGCACTGCATGGAATAAAATATTTTGTATTGATGTCCACTAACATTCAAATTAAGTTAAAAAATGGATTAATTGTCTGACTCTAAAAATCTGAAAATAGAACCATTTTCTGAACGATCAAATTCATATTGATAATTTTATCAATAATGTTTCATGCTATGGTCTAGTATAGAAACTGATTATTGAATTAAACTGTGCAAACATATTACTACCCAGAAAATTGAACTTGGTGAATGATCGTCAGGTTGTAATAATAATGGGATTTACAGAGTTATCAATAGTTCATACAGAGTCTGAATTGAGACAAAAAATACTCAAGCACCACAAATCCTGCACTTTGTGTTGGAAGAAATATTGCAAAATGCTATCTACAGTTCAAATTTATACACACATCTCGAAAGAAATGTTAATGTCTATAAAAAAAAAGAATCATGTTAAAAAATTCTGTAGAGTTTCTTTTATAAAGTATCTAATATATGCTAAATTGTTGAGCTTAGTATGAATAACTAGCTACTAATCCATAAATGTCAAGTAATCTTTTCATTCACAAGTGACCTTTCATTCACAAATCATATAAGTTATAAAAATTATATCTTCCGAATGTCAGCCATTCTTGACAACGCATTGAGATGTTTCTGGAATTTTTCAGTCACACTTGGATCCACCCTTATTTCTGGTGGAATAACTGACACATTTCAGAAGGGAATCGTAAGCGGCTGTTGGTGACTACAGTGTTATCAGCCAATACTTTTTTGAGGAGGAGCTTTAAAAATAACTGTGAACTTGACCGTTACGTGCACATGTTGGAGATCGTCCTTTGCCATATGTTGGATATAATCGACGAATAGGATCTTTGGTTTCAAAAAGATGGAGCCACGGCATATGCATCTCGACGTTTGCTGGGGAGTTTTGAGGGAGATGTTCCCTTTCAGTTTTGATTTCTTGAGGGGTAAGGTTGGGTTATCGGCACGTTCATCAGATTTATCTACATGCAATTTTTTTCTCTTAGATATCTCAAGGACAAGATACTTACACACCGACCTCGCTCTCTGGATGATTTAAAGGTGAGGATCAGGCAAGAAGAAATCAATACCACTGCACCATAAATGACTCAAAATAATGGAAAATTTCTGAGAATATCTTCGGTAATGGGTAATCAATAACGGCTAAAATTTGGAAGATGTAATTTCTAAAACCCACAAAATAAACCTGCTTTTAATATACTTTTTGAAAGTAAAACCAGTTCTCTTCTAGAGTTTTCTGTTTGTTGCCCTTCAAAATGTGTCAAGTATTTCTCATTCTGCAAATTATGTATCTCAGCAATGTCGTTTTTATTTCATTTTTAGAAATTGAATCCGTTAAACGAAAAATCTGATCATCCACAATCAATAAGTTTACCCAAACTGGAAGCTATGGTTCCTGAAGACAGGACCCTTGAGAAGGTGGACAGAACTGTTGTCCTTTCTTACGACTTCAATCCGATCGACAATATTCACATGTACAAACCAGGGAAATATGGCTTCTATGAAGGTATGTTTTCAAAAAGAGAAAAAACATAGAAAAGAATTATAATATATAATTTCGAAAGCATAACTAATAATTCCATTTTCTTGTTTTAGTCGCTCACCCAGCAGAAAGAGTGCTGACGCCTCAAATCAATCACGTTTCATTGATGCTACCACCTTTCCCACTTCTTTCTCAGTACTCGGATCTCGCACCTGGGATGTTATGCAGTCAGCAAAATTTGACTGGATGTTCGGAGAAATATTGTGAATGCATCAACATCATAGAGCTGAATCTAGGAGAAGTTGTTGAGCTGTTCCTTATCGATAAAGGTATTTATAAATATAAGCTCCTTAAATACTTTCTCATTAATAAATATATATTTTTTTTTTGCACTTTTAATTTGCTCCATAATTACCATTCTTTCTATTGACTATTCCAGGTGTGGCTTACAATGCTAACCATCCTTTTCACCTGCACGGGCACGCATTTAGAGTAGTCGCTATGGATAGAGTTGGAAATACTACAACTGTCGATGAAGTTATGGCCCTTGATACGAAAGGAGCCATCAAGAGAAATCTTGTGAATCCTCCAATGAAGGATACCGTGACTGTACCAGACGGAGGATACACAATAATTAGGTTTATAGCTGATAATCCAGGTAGTTATATTATTATTGTAAGCCTTTCATTACGATATTTGGTTTACAGACAAAAGATTAAAGTAAATCTCTTGAACAAAAACAATGATCAATGAAATATGCAATCAGTTATTTTACTTTAACACACACTTATTCCGTGGCGCTACAGATAGATGTAGTCCTTAGTCTCTTTAATAAGCCTTCGCCAAATAGTGCGGTCGCTCGCCAGTTTTGCGGATATTCAAAAGATCTCGGGCATCCCGGGTGACAACATCCTCCCATCTCCCTCTTGTATATTTAATATTTTACTTTCACTAAGTTGAAATATGTTGCTGAAATTTGACAGAGACTCAATCAGGAAAATTATAGCGATCTACATTGGACACTGTAAACTAAACAGTCACATGTTCAAACTCAAGTTGACGGGATCACACCTATTCAGATTCTGTCACTGTGAGGATGAAACAGTAAATTGCATCATTTTCTTATGCAGCAGATTTTCTAGACTGAAGTTCTTGTTGTTTGAATTGGACCGAATAACGGATCCAAAGCAAAGTGAGCTTATCAATCCAACGAACCTCTTGAGATTTATGGAATCTACTAAAATTATGTTTTAAATAATAGCTAAGAAAATGACGCACAATAAGCCTGAATAGATCATAGTGCTTAATGCCCATTAAAAAAAAAAGTAGAAATACATCAATTAAATAAATGTAACTAATAAGTACAAAATTAAACCATACAGACTAATTCATGTTTAGTAGATTGTAGTTACTATTTTGATTCTTGAATGCAGATTTTTTTAAAAATAAATACCACAGTTTTGTTAGAATAAAACAGCCAATAGAACATTAAAATTTTTATTTTATTTCAAATTAATCCGATATTTCGGCTATCTTGAGCCATTTTCAAGTCATGTAATGTAATGTATTCTCTCGTTTACATGAAAGACCTCATTGCCATTTTTCTCATGTTGGTATTATTTTTTCAGTAATTGAGTCAATTCATCTTATTTGGTTCTCTATTAGAGTGTGAAATTTACTTTCTGGGGTTTTTAACTGAACGGCATTGGATACTTTATGATGCTGAAATAATTCTAATCAATAATTAACTTAAATTTGATTTGAACAATAGCTCTGCAACTGGCCAATTCTCGTTTCTGGGTCTCCTTTTACTTAGCTATTTGGACTCAGAGGACCTTAAAACGTTTATTTTTGTTGAAAACTCGAATTCGAAATTGTTCACTATTGCAATACTTATCTTTACTATATATTTCATATATAGGTAAGCAATAGTAGAAGTAAGAAAAAACTTAGGAGTTAAAACTACTACAGACAATGAACTGAATTCTTATTGTAAATAAATATGAGAAACAAATGATTATGGAGGAAGGAATTCTATGAAAAATTTCCATCTCTATTTTTACAAGAACTGTCAATAAATCCATAGATCTCACTTTATCAACAAATGCATATGCCTCACTTTTAATAATTTCACATAACTTTTTATTAAATATAAAATACATACATATTTAAAAAAATAAAATTGTATGTAAGATATGATTCCATTTACAATTTAACCCGTTTCTAATGTTTATTCAAACAATAACACATTTTTTGAGTTTTGATATGTATTTAAAATTTAAAAAAAAACTTCACATGTTAAATTTTTTTATAAATACATCATAAATTATGTAATTAAAATTTTAAATTTCCGTTGAAATTCAATAATATAATTTCATATCAGCTTATCGTGAACTAAAAAAGAAGTATTTAAAGGAAAAGGAAGAAAAAAACCGTTTCAGACAAGGCGGATCCAGATAAGTAATTATCATTAACATTAAAATAAAATGAATTAATTGCAAAACTTAAACAATTAATACTTAATCAAATAATTTATTCAATGCAAATCAATCACAACACACTTAGACCATTAAAAAAATTCCTTCTGTTTACTCTAAAATAAGAAACATCAGAACAACTTGTATATTGTTTTTTACCAGTCCATCTCTCTTTACAGGTTATTGGTTGCTCCACTGTCATTTAGATTTTCACATGGAGCTTGGAATGGCTGTCGTATTCAAAGTTGGATCATTTTCGGACTTTCCACCGGTTCCGAAAAACTTCCCGAAATGTGGTAACTACATTTCTCCACCTCTTACTTCGGGAAATACATTACAAACTGAGAACGAACTGCAATGGAAGTACAACTCAACTGAGACACAGAGCATATTCACTGTCAGCAGTTGGTGGCCGACAAATGAAACATCGGGATCGACTAATGTGATATTTTCTGGATGGCTCACATGTTTCAGTATATTATTGTTGTTCTTACATTATTAATGAAATATGAAGTGATATTTTAAAAATCATTCCAAAAAGAAGACAATTTTTCATATATTTAATTTTTTTTTTCTTTAAATGCACTGGCCCTCGTGTTTTTGTAATTGTTTAATGCTTAGACTAAACCAAAAAGTATTTGTTACTACAAATAGAGTTAATTCACCTAAGTAATTTTCTAAGCCAATGATTAGATAATTAGTATAATAATAAAACAAGTGTAAATAAATATCGATGTAATACGTATATAATAACATTTTTGATGTTAAGAACTATTGACCTGTAAATCCTGAATTATAGTCAAATCCTGGTATAGTCAGAATGTTCAAGACTATTGACAATATTTCAGATTTGAAAAAGTGATTTAACACTATATAAATTTTAATGTAATTATTGAAAATGGTTTTCTGAACATACAGACAGTGACCTTATTGTTTTGTAAAAATTTTAAATTGTTTTTTGAACAATTTTAGAAGTTATAATTTAATCAATTACAATAATTCATGTGAACATGAAAACCATTAATTTTGAACTTGACTTTCAAATTTATGAGTATCGGTAGAAATATTATTTCTTTCAAATGATATTTTTATACAAAATATTAAATTATTTATTAAACAATTTTATAAATATGACTTAATTATGGGGACAAATTTTGATTAGACATCGGTTAAAAATAAGAATACTTACTCTGTGATTTAAAAGATTACCAAAGTGTTTAGATATTAAGACTTAGCTAATAGATAGGAATTTATTTTTTTTTTTAAGAATTATTTACTATAATTTTATTTAGTTAAGAAATCAATATCTGACAAAAAAATCAAATAAAACTGAGCTTGTAATTTATTAAGAACCATATTGTAATAAAAAAAAACAAATTTTTAAAAATACCAAATATTTATTGAATCGAAAACATTTATACCTGTATTTTTTTTATAAACAAGTTTAAACTACTTTTAGATCCTTACGAAATATTATATATGTAAGATTTAAGAAGATATTTTATTAAATAATTATGTAAAATATATTTTAGTAAACTTTGTATTGATCATATTTGTTGTAAATGCATGTATTATATTTATTTTAATTTATAATAAGAATTTCTGTGATATGCCTGTAAATTTTCAATAATAAGATTATTGTACAAAATTATTGGGAACATTGGTAAATTTTTATGAAAATAAATTTTGAAGATAATTACGTGATTATTTTATTCCAGTTAAGGTTAAATGTACCAAATATCAGTAAAAAAAAATTTCAAGAGATCGCAGCACTTTAGGGACAATTTTGCATGTGGCCCCATTTATGAAAGGAACCATAAATTACCAATCTATAAACAGATTTGTTGCCAAGACCCTCATTAAATTGGTTCATTATTTTTAAATTAATTATTTTGGAAATTAAAAAAAAAATATCTAGAAAATTATTTTATTTTATTTTTATTTTAAACTCGCTTACAGCCACGAGTATATCAAACATGATTATGTGAAAAGATTAATTAAAACAAAAATACGATATTATAAAAAGGCGAGAGATTAGTTATTCTGTTCTAGGCTATGCTGACCCTCTCCATACCTTCTGCAGGTAGTCCACCTAGCGCCTGATTTTTAAGTGAATTGGCTCACTTCAATGTTAAAGTCAAGTGTGGAGTCATTTGATCTGGAAATTGAAATTGGCAGCTTTGTAATGGTTTTAGTAAAAATAAACTGAAAAAGGATTTTTTTAATTTTCCGTTTTTTTTTTTCGGAAATATGCATTTCAACCCAAAAGTTGTTCTGTTTAAGATTACCTAAAAAAAAAAGTCCAGTTAAATTTAAAGTAAAACTTACGACATCGCTGCAGAGGGTCAAACCCTATGAAATTTTCAGTATTTCAAGAAAAAACCGCTTATCACGTATTTACAGATTCAACAAACAAACTTAAAATGAATTTAAATTTGCCCTATTTACAATAGTAGATAAATATTAAATATAAATTAAAATAAATGATGAGGATAGTACTAAAAAAAAATATTGTAAACATAGTGAATTCTCGTTTCAATCCTCAAAATCTCAAATTGGTACTTAGTGTCACAGTAGGATCATTCTAATCCAACCCTATATCGGGATTCGTAGTGCCGGATTAGTGGAGATACATTTAAAAAAATTAATGATACAAAGAGATGAGGTGAAAATTCTCAAAAATAATAGATTTTGGGCCACTTGGTCTGTCTAAAAATTTATTATCAGTTATTTTTCAAATAAAATACTTTTAAAATAAGTAAGGTCCCTCTATTACATGGGTATCAGCAGAGGTGATTGTTATGTTCCTGGGGAAGGAAGGGTGGTTTAAATCCCATTTGAAGTAGAATTCCCAATTTAAATTATTTGAATACAAATTCATAAAATAGAAAATCCCAATTTTTCGTCAGATTTTCTCATTATTATTTTAAGCCTGTCTAAGGAATAAGGATTTCAGCTTCAACAGATGACAACCCAGTTACTTGAAAAAAAAAAATTTGAAAAGATTAGCAGGTCATCCATTAGAAAAAGATACAACAATAACATGTTTGAAACATACGAAATGATGTTGTTTGGCGACAAAGGAATGAGGAGAATAAACAAACACACCTCGAGTTTCTTTACTTAATTCGGCTCTAAGGTTACTGATTGCTAATCAATCCAACAAAGATAGAGGAAACACTTTATGCGAATTAGAACAAAAACGAAGGTTACATAAAATCAAGAGGACGAGACAGCCGAGCACGTTAGGACGAGGGTCACAGAGTACCCGGTTTGGAACATTGTGGGTTCGATTCCCACCTGAACAGTCATTATTTATTTCGTAGCGATCCCGGAAAATGAATCTTGAAACTCCTACTTTGGTTAGTATGCGGCGGTGACGTAAAGGTAGCTGTCAGGGATTGGCAAAAAGGACCACAAGGCCCACTTGCCAGACTAGTTCCCCCCACCAATACCAGTACATAAAAGCAAAACGGAATAATAGGTGATGTAAATGGTACTTAAAATTAAAATTCAAGAATATTAACCTAATTAGGTAAGTTTAAATAAAAAGATAGGAAGGAAATGATCAAACAGGTAGGTAGAATTATCAACAGGAAATATTTAACCAACTATTATCGGAACTCGGAAACCAACCAAAACCAATTAAAGAGATTAGTTTTCATATTAGTGCTTTAATTTCCTTTCAATTTGAGCCATTCCACTATTTGAAAAATTATTAAAATAAAAAACATCATCTCACATAAATGGACAAATTCAAAAAATGTTTTTATTTAGCCATTTTCTTTAAAAGTTTGAAAACTCAATTTTACAATTTCAGTTTACGTAACTATGTTCTGATATGAAAGCTTAATTATATTTTTAAGAAATTGAAATGCTATTTATCTATGTAGTGCATAATTTGAGCATGTCTTTGTTTCAGATATGAATATTAAATTTGGAAATTGATTTCTTGTTAGTAATTATTCCTCTGCCAGATTTTTCCTCTGAAAATTATTTTCAAAATGGTAGAGTCGATCTATATTCAAGCAAATAGTGTAGTTTGAATTCCTTCCTCTATTATTTTTCAAGTAGTTTTATAATTATTTCAAATTAAGTTATACTTAGTTCCCCTCAAGACAAAAAGAAAAATTGACCATTTTTATTAATTCTCAATCCTTGAGATCATTCCTAATGGTCTGAAGAAAAATTGTAAAAATATTTATTTTAAAGTATTTTTCTAAGCTACCTAGCTCAATTCTGAAGAACAAAAATGGGCAAATGTGTGAAAAAAAACAAGCTATTAAACTCAATTAACATATATAATATATCTTTGTTGATGTGATATACAAATGCGTTCTATATGTCATTAACAATTTTAAATTCTATAATAATGATACAGGTGTTATTGGAAAAAACAAAAATTAGATATAATTGATTGTAACTGATATAATGCAAATATTAATTAGGTCATGGAGCATACTAAATAAGAACATTCAAATTAAAACAGCCAAACTAAATGTAAAATGGAAGATATGTGTATATTACAAAATATAAATTATTCAACATCTATATACACAAAAAATTTCATATAAATTCTTAATAGCTTTGTTACATTCATATAATATTTGCCTTGTTGTATATTAATTTATGAGGAGGTGTGTTGATAATAAAACAAGAATGAATACAACGCATGAAGTAATTAGTAATTTTTAATTCATATTTGCAAAGAGAAGTTTTCAATTCCGTTAATAAAATTAAATAATAAATACGATACTGTCTCTTATCATGCAAAATTATCTAGTAACAGAAATAATCCATTTCAAAAAATATATTAATAATAACATACAAAAGGTGTTTTGTTTTTTTGTAAACAAAATGTACAAACGATTTTGAATTAAAATTTTATCAGTTGAATTTGAATTCCGAAGTTATGATATAAATGGAAGATCCCCTACAGGAAGCCTAATGTTTCTGAAGTTCCTGTAAATAACTAACTAGCTGATAATTTGCCAATTCTGATATCTTCATAAAAAAAAAAAAAAAAAGAAGTCATATATATGAACACAAAATATAGCAAATCTCAAATGCAAAATGTGCACCCCTTCTATATTGAATTGAAATCCAAACAACAAAATTTATTATGTATCATCAGAATTCATAATTTCAAGTTGAGACGTTCTGTAAATCTAGTTTATCTGACACTGCACTCTGATAACTGCCATATTAATTAGGAAGAGACTTTACTACAACAATTAATTAAGTAATCAATTGAGGAGTTTTCTATCAAAGTCAATATTTTCACTTTTGGAAAGTTATTACAATAAAATTATTTGGGGCCATTTCATGGAGATAAGGCAAATTTTTATAGAAAATGATTTGTTGACTTCTAATATCTATTTGACAGAGGAAAATTTAAGATTTGAAATAAACTGAATAATTTTTAGGTGTAGAATATTAATTTGTCAAAAAAACTTAGTGTTCGAAAAGTGAATACATTATCTTTTAATAGAATACTCATCAATACTATAACACTTCTGAAAAACAAGAAAACTTCTCTTACAAAAACTTGCTCTTTAGAAAATAATTAATTCTAGATAATCAATTTTGATAGGAACCCATTCAAGGCTTTTTAAACCTTCGAGTGGACCACTGCTGTCATACGACAAAGATTGCTTCAAATCGGTCAAACAAAAATTCCAAGAATCGAAAACTGAAGTTCTTCTCTATTAATTAGGCTTTAGACAATTATCTAAAAACAATTTTTTTCAGAAGAGAAATGTTATAAAAAAAATATTTTTGATAATTTATCTCATTTGAAATTTTAAGTTCAAGAATTTTAAGCTTTAAAAACAAAAAAGGATTAAAAAAGTTTGTTACATTTTGGAAAAAATGCAAACGAATTAATGGAGTATTTTTAATTAATAAATAGAATTCATTCTTGTTTCATTAATGTAAGTCTCCTCTAAACACGTTATTGAGATAAAACAGTAGGAATAAATGGAAGATATATTTATACAATACAAATTATTTAACATCTATATACACAGAAATTTCATAGTAACATTAATATAGGATATCATATATTATAAATCACAAATCTTAAAATTCTTTAAAAAATCAGGTGATAATTATTATATATACTAACAGGCCAAAAAAGTGGCCACCCTTTACCGTTTTCAGACAATTGAAAATTATAACATTTAATACAAAAACAAGTGGACGTCAAACTTTACCAGAATCGTTAAAAGAATTAAAGGATGTAATGGACGAATGCATAAATATTCCACAGAAATGTATTCCAAACCTTATGAGGCCAATGTCATCTTAATTACAAGTCATAATAAATTCAATACATGGAAATAGCTCCCATCAATCATTGAATACAAATAAATACATTTCTATAAAAAATCAGACATTTTTTTCTAAAATTATTGTTTTAATTTTCAATATATTCTTAATGTGAATTATATGACTTCTGTTTTGAATTGTACAAGACTATGGAAATATTATTAATTAATTAGAAACAAAAAGAAATAATAATGGCTGGTCACTTATTTTTTACCTCTTAATGTATATGTACAGAAATATTATAGACACAAATTAATTTAATTTTTTCCCCTATAGATAGGTACAAAATATCAAAGGTGATACCTGATTCCATTTTTTTTTCTGGGGAAATCATTTTTTAAAAAGATATTCATATATATTTCAATGTCATATAATCACCAATTCCAATATTTGAGCTATTTACAAATAGGCAAATTTTAAAATTTTTACAAACATATATACAAAAAAATATCATGCCAGAAGAATCGACAACTATACAATAACCTCTTCTTATCTATAATACATGACATATTAATTCATCTCTAATAGGATATTTTTTCTAACAAATATATTAGTAATTCGTAACTTTAATGCTTGAACATGTGATCTTATTCTCAGTTAATACCGTATGTTTTATTATAAACAACAAATTTATATTTTTATGTTGTTTTTATTATCTCATAACATCTCGAAATAGTTTATACTACCTTTGAATGAAAAACCTCCATGAAAAAATATTAAAGTATATGTTTTGAAATAGTACATAATGTGCCAATACAATTATTGATTTTTATTTATCTTTTTAGCTATTTTAATATTCAATAATGGATTAATAGCTAATGTACAGGATAATTTTTGCAAATAATTACTAGTCATCAAAATGCAACAACAATTTAGGTTCTCGATCGTAAAAGATGGTTTATGACATTTTTTTTTAATTGAAGTTTTAGGCAAAATTGGATTCCTTACAGCTGATTTCATGTTGAAAGAATCGGTAGGAATTTGTTTTTATTTATTTTTTTAAAATAGTGTTGGCATTAAGTTATAGCAAGTAACTTATGGTCGAAGGTAAAACATCGTAAATAACAAATAATTTAATATTGTAAAAGTTCTAATTTTATTAATGACCATGTTTTATGACCGAGTGTCTCAATTGTTTCATAATTAATTAAAAATTTAAAAGACAAGAAAAGAATAACTCTACCGCTGAAAAAAAGGTTTAGAGGCATTGATTTTTTTTTTTTTTTTACTAACAATATTTTCGCAGTCAAATTGTATTTACAGAAATATGAAGTAATATTATTCACATGACACTTATTTCATAATGGACACTTTTAAAAGTTTAAAGATGTCTTCCAAAATAGAGGAACTTTAATTTTGAAATATTCTTAGGTCATTAATTATAACCGATCTCAATTACATTTTTAATAAATATTACATCACTAGTTTGCATTTTGGTTCATTAAAATATCGAACGAATCTTGCATAATGGACTGATAATTCACTATTATCAGTTATTTTTCTTTGAATAATCAAAAGAAAACTGATTTATAATATTGATTAAAGCTCATTTTCTATGATCAATCAAACTAGAATTTCCAATAGCAAAGTACAATTCCAGGTACAATCAATAAAGTATTTGAAACAGCACATTTTTTAATTATTTTTGTAAATTGTATTGTTTGTTTTATAATACATACATGAATATACATGTATAAATCAATCGAGCTTTGGTTTGAATATCACTATATAGAGAATTAAGCTCTCTATACATTATGGCTATCGATATTATTGCGTGATTTTCATATTATTTTAACTTGGTACATGATTTGAGAGTTATTTTCTTTAATTAAAAAACTCTCATTCTTCTTTAAAAATATTAAGGCGTGTCGTAAGTGATAAAAGAAAATAAAGATATAAACTGTTCAAGTCTTTTTTTAAACTGCAAATATGAGGGCAGTTTAATAATTTAAATGCTAATATCACTGAGGGGCCATCATCGGGTGCGGTCCGTTCAACACCTGAGGGGGGTATTGCCCTGCGATTGGGGAGTGCATCATCGAAGCTGGCGACTGCATCTGTCCCTGGCCCATCATCACGCCGACTGGTGAGGATGCCACCACCTTAAAAATAAAAAATAACAATTTTATTTATTTATAACGATGGAAATAAAATGATAGTCGACTGTAGATGAAATCTAGATGATGATTGGTGTGCGATCAGAAATAAAACACACACAAAACGTAATATACTGCTATAATGTGTGCCAACATTCCAGTCTAAGCTGGAGGTCTTCATCAGGATTGACTCGATGACCAGAAGGAGAACAAATAATCTTTAACAATATCTTTAAGAACAAATATTTTAACTTGGGATGAAACTGCAAACAGACCAAGCTTGATAATCGCACAAGTTGTAGAATTACAAAATATATCGTACTACTTAAGGTCCCATTTAAACAATTAAAAATAAGGTCAAAATAATGCAAAGCTAAATTTGGATTGAGGAAGAGGATTACTATTGCACCAACTTTGAAAAGATCAAGGGAATTAAATCAAGGCTTAGTCAAATTGAAAAAGGCTACCTATTATTTAATTCATCAGCTCTAAAGAAAGATTTGGCAAATAATGTGCAAATTTGTCTTTCTTGTCCAAGGCAATCACAAAATTGGATACCAAATACATTGCTCTAAGTGAAAATTTGAATGAGGTAAACGAAGCCATCGAGAGGCTGCGTGATCTACCCGGAAGTGAAGGATAGTCCATAAGATAGAAGATAGAAGATGACACAAAAAAAAACAGGCCTAGACTTAATGCAGAGTGCTGCTGATGTTCTCCAGAGCTAAAGCAAACAGAGGCAGGAGAACCCACCGAATTTAAGTTTGATTCCATCACCTTAGTCGACGTTGAAAGATCATTTATCCAGTGAACAAAGCAATTCTGAGGAACAGCCGGCGGAAATTTCTCTTTGAAAATCTTCATATGCCTAATTTGTGCTAATTTCACCTAAATTTGATGAATACTGAATACCTGAGTAATTTGAAGTTTTTCTTAAGTTTAATTTTATTTGTAACCTAATTTTGTTCCTTAATTTTAAAAATTGTTTTTGTTAATGTGTTTTTTAAAATCTATTTTACATGTTATAATGTACATGTATAAAATATTTTATTGCTGCATTTATAATATATTTTTACATATTTCACCTTTTTTACATATATTTTTAAATATTTCTGAAATAATAACCACATACTTATGTATATATTTTGGATTTTTTACCACATAAAAATCCTAGCCCTAATAATAACTATTTTTGGGATTGTTTAACGGTTATTAACGAACTTCTTGTGACAGAAAAACAATCGGTCAAAATTTTTCCTTACACGTTACAAGCTTGTAAGATTAACAAATGTCGGGCTATGAAGATTGCACAGGCCAACAATTTAAGGGAGAACCTGTTATTACACAGGCGCACAGGTGCCTAAAAATAGCCTTCAGTTATTGAAATTAAAACCAACTTACGATTTTGGGCATATGATTGAAAGAATGTTAAACAAATCAAAATGTTAAAAAAAAAAAAAAATTCAAGATAATATATTTAGTAAGGTAGCTATCAGAAATTATGTAGAGAGAGAGAGAGGGTGGTTTTTCACACCTAGGCATAGGCTTTGTGCACAAAGTTCTCCCTTAAGTTGTCAGCTTACTGTATTTTATTTCTAACCGCACCATCACCATATTCTCCATTACTTTTTTATAATTTATCTTCTATATATCGATGTTGTTTTTAAAAAAGCCTTAAGTGACAAAAATTCGAAATTTAGGTTTTGATTTATTATGGGACATAAACACCAACTCTATTGATTTCTGCTCACGATATAGATTAAAAAAAATTGGAAATGGTCTAAAAATCGACTATTGATAATGTAAGCACCAAATACTGACAGCTCTCAGTCATCACTCAGGCCTTGGCCAGTGCTAAAAGTCTTAAAGATATATTGTAATTATTAAAGTTTTGCCATCTTAATAAACTCCTAAAGAATCCTTATAAACCTTCATACACAATAAAGAATGATATTTTCAAAAATTATATTGTTATTGGGCAAAAACGTTTCATATGTTTCCTGTAAAGTTTGCTCAATGGGGCTTATGCCAAAAAATGATGTCGATATGTAGAAAATGGTTTCAGTATGCTTGTTTGAATGAATGAACGAATAAATAAAATAATCTTCATTTTGGAACAAATTACCCCTCCCCTAAGAATAATAAAAATGACTAAGATGCACATTTTACAATATTAAAGGTGTTTTTTTTTTTTTCAATTATCTAAGCAAAAATCAAAAATTTATTATCTCAAAATCTAGTTTATTATCCCGAAATAAATAAAAACGTTTTAATACATTTTTTTTTTAAAGCAAAATATTACCTGATTCTCTGATGGTAGCGTCAAGTTGGCCAATAGATCGCGGACAGCCGGAAACAAGGAACATTCAGAGTGAAGGTTGGCACAGTCCAGGAACCTCTTAAGGAGCATCGAGGCAGCAGTGATCGCGGAGCCTGAACCAGGATCTCGTTTCTCAGCTAACTGGGTCATATTGTTCGAGATGTCGTACACCAGGGGCAGCACCAGTGACATGGGCTCCATGTAGCCGACTCTTGTAAGCTGGAGCTGTGGATATAATCTTTAATTAATTAAACTGGACAAGAAGAAAACTAAAATCAGAGAGAGAGAGAGAGAGAGAGAGAGAGAGAGAGAGAGCAGAGGAAAAAACATTTTCATTCCTTTCCATAATGCTGCTACTCCGAACCACAACTAAAAAATAAATTATTTAAGATTTGATTTGAAGCATATACATGCATTCAATAAAATTGACTTTATTATAAACATCTTAGGTGCTGTCAGAGTTTAGAAATCTAAATGAAATACATATTCCTTTAATTTAAAATAATAACTAAGATATACAAGCAGTTGACATCCGCATGATGGTATAGAAGGATCAATCTAATTAGGGATTGATAAATTATTTGCCACTTCTATAATTTTGTTTTTATTGAAAAGTAGTTTCGAATGTTATACATTCCATCAGTTCTAAAAACACACAAAAATTCAAAATCAAGTTTGGTATTATAATACATTTTAAATTAAATGTAATATAAAAACAAAATTATAGAAGTGGCAAATAATTTCTCAATCCCTAACTAATAAGCTATACAAATTTGGAAGCATATTTATTTTCCCAATTTTTTAATCAGTGAATATTAATTAGATTGATTTTCAGTGTGAAATTCTATTCTTAATGCAATGAGCACTTTACACTAATAAAAAATACAATTAACTGCACATGGATCATAGGTTTTAAAAATTATAAAAAATACTGTTTTCCAAGAATCATTTTATTAGCTTTTCAACATACTCTGCCACCTGAATACTTCTTACTAACCTTTAGAATTTTAGTCCATTTCTCAAGAAAATAATTAAAAATAAAATTGTGAACAATAATTAATCATCAGTTGACGTATACATGATGGTATAGAAGGATGGCAAATAATTAAATGATTAATTATATTTAAATTGACCTGTTATTAATGAAATTACCTTCAAATCTAAATATTTAACTAATGTGAACTCCCTCGGTTTTAATTAGTTCAGATCAGCAAGAGTCTACTGTATTGTGGGATGCATCAGAGAGAAAAATTAATTTTCAATAAACACCCTCAACAAATGTAACGTAATGAAAATTAAACAAGTTTAACAGTCGTCAGACACCAAATATAAAAATGTTATAAAACAAAAACAGGATTAATCGAAAACCACAGCACACAGACTTACAAAGAATAGAATTTTCTGCCTGCAGACGATAACCGCCGCCTGACCCGTAGGGACGATAGGGGCAGCCGCAGGAGGTATACGCAGACACCACTGGACGGACCACTTCAGCTGCTGCTGCTGTACCAATACAGGATACTGAAATGGTAAAATAACTCATCAGAATAACTAACCACTTCACTAATCAAACCGATCACAATAACTAGTTACATTGTACTTCAGAAAAACTTAAGCGTCTGCAGAATTTTAAATTACACTAGAGTAATATTGTTAATAGGGAATTTCAAAACAAAGCCGTTATTATATCAAATTCAAGAAAATAACTAACTAGACAATGTTTTACCGATTCAGACATCATCGGAACATAAAACAAGAAGATGACATAAATGAAGACCGGAGGTAGCGAATCTCACATCAGCATCCTAAATATTTCTCACCAAACAAAGATAGTATGTCACTCCTAGACAGTTCAATATTTACTAAATATTTATCTCTATAATATTCACATGGAAAAAGAGTGCTACAATAGGAAAATTTTTGTTCTTGCTTTTTATTTTTGCTGGAAAGCTTCCATTGACATATACTTCTTTGATAAAAATCTCTGATTTTCAGTTTTAATATTAACTGCAGTGAAAACTTCTTTCAGACTGTGATTAGAGAGTAACTTTATAAATATTGTCTTGATAAAGATAATAATAAATTTACTGTTGTAATAATATTCTTCTTATTCTAATTTGGTGATCGAAAAGCAGAATTTTTGCTTCTGTATAAATAATTGAAAACATCATTATTTATGATGAAAAATATTATTCTGTATAACATATTCAATAAAATATTTTGAATTGATTTTTTTTTTTCTAATTGGTTTATTTTTTCAAAACATCAGTATAATGCATTAACTCTAAAGAAGCTTGTACCATTTTTTGTTTTGTTTTTCCAAGAAAAACTGCCACAATATGATTTATGATTCATGAATAAATGATCAAAAAATGAAAATTCATTTTTATTTAAAACAAAAAATGCAAGTAGTATTGACTAAGCAAATGTCCGATTGGATGTTTTATCAGCGAGTTGAGAGAAAGCGATAAACCTAAATAGGCAAATTTCAAACACTTCTCTTCTAAAATTCCAATTTTTCCTATTGTGGCTCTCTTCTTCCAAATGAACGATATGGAATAATATACTATCCCTATTTCATTAGTATTTTCTTAGGAAGTTGATGTGAGGTGTGCTATATCTGGACTGTATTTATGTGATCTCTTTTTTTGTTCCGATGATGTCTGAATTAATGAAACGTTGACTGCTAAGTAATTTTCAAACCTATGCTTTGTTTTGGAATCTTCCAATAATGCTCTGAACAGGAATTTTTTTTTTTTTTGTTCTCATTAATTAATATTTTATTTTTTAATTTAGGTTAAATAATAAATTTATGAAATTTGAGGAAACTATATTCCTTCAAAACGATATGATAAATCAATAAATAAATATAATTTTTAATCATCACTTACCAGTTCTAATTTCATAATTTGAATAAAATCCTTCAAAACATTTTGAGGAACATTCAACATTTTTCCGAATCCAGAAAGAGCGGTGTGTTTGTACGGAGGAGCTGCTGCCTTCGTTTCGAAGAAAGTTTCTAATACCTAATAATAATTTATTTTTTTTAAACAATAATAATAAATAATAATCAGATTTTTTATTTATTTTTTTAAATCAATAACAAAGAAAATTAAAATTGAATTACAGTTGAAACTCTATCTATTGATCATGAAGGGTCCATGAAAAAAATTTGATATAAGAAAATTTTGATACATAGAAAGATAGCAAGCAATTTTTCATCCTTGTCATACTAAAAACAATTATAGTTATTATTGTAGAAATTTTAAATTTTACAGAATATTTGTCATTAAATGAAAAATTTAAGGTTCCAAAATTATTGTAGGGTTTAAGAAATATCAAATGAACTTTTTTGGGTTAATGATGGATCAAAGCAATTCTTTACGGTTAAAGAAAACAAAACTGGACGATCAATAACACTTATTTGAAAAATTGTATAAATTACATCTATGGCTGCAGATTTTTTATATATGCACATATCCTAAATAATGTGTATTTAACTAATAAGGACAAGCATTAAAAATATGTATACAAACATAAAAAATGCTTTGCTTTGATGTTATTTTTTTCTTATTTAATTACTACCCTTTCTTTTGTAAGTAATATAACTAAGGATCCTTTTTTATGGTAATTAAATTTTACATTTCTTTTAAATGTGAATTTTTTTTCAATATATAGAAATTTTAAATTTTACAGAATATTTGTCATTAAATTAAAAATTTAAGGTTCCAAAAAAAACTTCGATATACAGAGATTCTACTGAATTTTAAATATTATTAATATAAAGTTAATGAAAGCAATAACCTGTAGTTCTTCAGCTGACCAAGTGTCTTTGTGCTCTTGCAAGGGAGTAATGTTGATGTGGAGGCTCTCAAGGTGTTGAGAATTGAGCCCTACACGGCACTGAAGCGTTTCAACTTTGAAATGAACAACTCCGGGTTCGTTTGTAGGAATACTTGTCAACTAAAAAAAAAGATATCAAAACTATTTTAACACATTGATATACACAGATACAGTATTGATTCAGTAATCATAAATTATATTTCAGCGATATATTCAACATTTAATATCCTATGAAATGATTCATATCTATGATTCAAGAGAATAAGTGTAAGTAAAAATTGCATAATTTCAAAGTAATATTACAAATAAATATTGACATAAAATGTGTCAAATAAGAGGTAATTGATAAAATATTCATGAAATAATCTCACAAAAAGTGTAAGACTTTAGTTTGATTGCAAAGACAAGACTGGTGTCAGATGAAGATTAGTACAAATGTTCCTTTGTAAACAAAAAGTACTATTACAGTAAATCATTCCTCTTAGTAATGATGGGGAGTCTACTGCTCATCATTACTTTAGAATGACGGCCAATTTCAATTCCTTAGTACTAAAAATCAGGTGTCCTTAATGGTGGAGAGACGGAAAAGTCATCAGCAATTAAGAACAACGGCCGATTTCGAAGAAACTAAGAAGATATGCTTCATAATAAAAAAAAACAAAAAAACTTGATGCTGAATTCCTTCCCTTTTGGGTTTGCGCTATTAACTCTCGTCTATAATATTTTTTTATTGTTTGATTAAATATTTTACAGATGTTGTATCTACGGAAGCCCGAGATTATGTTTTTGATAATAGTCACATACCCCTCCCAGATCCAGATATATAGACTTATAGTCTCATTCTAAACAGTTCTGAAGTTATACTTACACATTCATCATTTTGGATGAACCTCTGAAGCTGGCGCCTCATGTAAACGCAACCGAGAAATCTCTCAAGAGGAGCCAGCTCAGGTCCTGGCAGACCTTGGGGGTGCGCGGATGGCGTGCACAAAATATCGAGGGCCTCGTGGGATATCAAAGTTGGAACAGCGCCGGCCCACGACCGTTGTGGTAATACCCTCTGCACTCCCCCTGCAAGCAAACGTAACGTGAGTCTACCATGGTTTTTAAAATATAAATAAATAAAAAATGAACAAATATGATTTTTCAATATTTAGTATAAGAAAATCTCATTTACCCGTTTTAGGATCTGTAGGACTGTGGATTCCATGATGCGCACCTTGCCTCGGTGAGGGCCTAGGAAGCCCAGGGGAGCTGGGCCAATTGGAAGCTCCGGGCGAGGCCATTCCCTGGCTCGATGGAAAAGGACTGCCGTCGGTATGTCCTCCTGTAGAAATAGGTAATTCAGACATACAATATTTAATTTATAGTTCAATAACATAATACAATCCAAAATATAGTTAGACTAACTTTACCTGTGTGTGACATAAGAGTAGCAGCAGCCGGAGAATGACCTAGCGGACCTGGACTTGAAATAGGCATAGGTGATGGAGTGGGCATCGTAGATGGTGAATTGGCAAGAAACCCAGA